>BMAU01020436.1:0-376359 GCA_019973935.1 Trichonephila clavipes
TCTAGAAAAGTACAAAAGAAAATGTTGCTTCTAAAATGCAACATTTAGAAGAACATCTGGTATGCATGATACTTTATACATATATATATATATATTATATATATATATCTTTATATATAAAAATCTTCTGTGCATGTGTTTGTCACTAAACTCTTTCTAAATGGCTGGACCAATTTCTATGAAATTTTTTGTGAGGGTTCAAGTAAATTCAAGAATGGTTTAGATTTACAATTCGGTCCGACATCGCTATTAGTTAAAAAAATATTAATTAAAAACATTCAAATATACAACTCAACATTCACCTGCATTGTTGTAACAACGCTATTGTTATAAACAAGTAAGGTAAAAAAAAATTTAAAATCAATTCCTACTTAGATCAACAAAGAAAACACATTTATTTTAGCTACTTTTTATTAAATAGTTGTAATTAATATAAATATCTATATGCATATCACAGAATCACAACATTAAGTGGTAATTAATTTTTATTAATTATCATTAAAGTATCGTAATGTCATCGAAAACAATCTTCTATATAAAATTTCCTTTCAACTGAGTGCTTTAACTCGTGATAAAAAAAAACCTTTTCAAATTTTGACATAAGTCACCAAAAGGGTTGCTAAGTCCCCAACATGGCTGTATTTGTAATTTTTTAAATAATTAGTTTTTATCAATTAATTTTAATTAAATTATTGTATTGTCATCCAAAATAATCATGTACATTACATTTCAGCTCAATTGAGCACTTTAAAGTGTACTTTATTAATGATTGAAAATTCCACCAAGATAAGTAAATAAATAAACAAACAAATAAAGTATGTATAGAGATCATGAGCTATTAGTAGGAATTGAAAAAGATGTAAGTTGGCGTCGAAAATTGATTTTCAGCCAAACTGGCATAACCCGGTCTTTATTGTTACGAAAATGCAGATGATTCACGCTTTTTAGCATTTTTAATTAATCTTTTCAAAGAATCTTTATATATATATGTAATTCTTCTGTGCCTGTGTATGTAACTGAACTCCTCCTAAACGACTGGACCGATTTTGATGAAAGTTTTTGTCTGTTCCAGTGGACTCAAAATGGTTTAGATTTATAATTCGGTTTAGAAATGTTTATATAATTAATTTTTTATTTATAAATTGTTGATCTTGGAATGTTTTCTTGGGAATGTTTTCAAAAATTTTATTTTGAATTTAAGATGTGTTTACAGGACAACGTCTGCTACGATCGTATATATATATTCAAAAATACATATTTATTTTGAATTTAAGATGTATTTACATATACAATATACATATATATATATATATACATATACATATATATATATATATATATATATATATATATATATATATACATATATATATACATATATATATATATATATATATATATATATATATACATATATATTTTACACATATATATTCTAGAAAAATATATATAAAAAAAATGTTGCTTATATAAAATGCAACAGTTGGAAGATATACATATATACATATAATAATATATATATATATATATATATATATATATATATATATATATATATATATGACTTTGGAAAAACATAACATTTTGTTTTTAATTCTTCTAAGAAAAATAAACTATTTTAAGATCATTGAGAAAGATGCAGTCTGATCCTTATATTATTGCTTTTTTTATGCATTCTTTTTCCAAATTAATTTGAGAAATGTTGAATAAAATTGAATCGATTTAAGCAAGGGCACCCTACCTTTTTATCTCCTAGGCCATATACATATGGCAACTATTTCATGCAGATTGCAACATGAGAATTAATAGAAGGGGGATGCTATGTGATCTAGGACATTTAAAATGTGGAAAGTTAATCAAAATGAGACTCATAATTTTGAATTTTATTCTAGAACTATATATTAAACTGTCAAATTCAACTCCCAAAAAATAGATTTTATACATTTTTTACCTAGTTATAGGGTAATTTTCCTTACATCAATGACCCCCCTCCCCTGCTAAAAAAATTTTGCTGCTGTTGCAAAATTTTTTTAAAGAACTGTTGGTATGTATCAATAGTTGTTCCAAGAGATTACAAAATAGCACTTTTTTTTAAAAGATATATATATATTTGAGGGTAAATACAAATAACAATACTTTTAAAAATTATCATCCAGGGATTAGAATGAAGTTCTAATCTCATATTTTCTTAAAAATTAAGGAAAAAGATAAAAGTGAATTAGAAAAATAAAGATAAAGGCATTCAAGAGAACAATTTTTCTTGGTACCCTCAAGGAAATGTAAAAATAATTTGTTCAGATTACAGAATTTGTGCATTTTTCTCCACATAAAATCGATAAAGGAAAAATAAATATAAAATAAAAATTTAATGTACCATGTTTTTATAAAGGACTAAAAAGTATAAAATAATTTCTCTAATCCTTATGAAGGATAAAACCACATATGGATTTCTAACTTTTCTAAATTATTGAAAATTCATACTTGGTAACTTTTGATGGCTATTAAAATACTTATAAGATTGGAAATGAAAAATTTGGGGTGCATGCAATACATCTGTACTATTAAAATTCGTAGGTAAACAAACATATCTATGTATGAATGTAGCCCAATTTTCTCACGAACCACACGACGCAGAAATTCGCCAAAGGTACCAAAGTTTCGGGAATGATCCGAGGAATCCGTTTTGACCATTTACATTCCGATATTCCAATTAGTTAAAAAGATATTAATTAAAAACTTAAAAACGCATAATTAGTACCATTTCTCACCGTAAGAGGAAAATTCGGAACTTTTTTTTAGACGTTTTTAAAACGCGATCTAATTTTTTTCATGAAACTCGCACAAAAAATAATTACAGATTCGTAAAGATCATTTATTTCGCCGCGATATGCTATAATTTATTTTACGAAATTATATTTTGTATTTGTATTTTTTACGATTTTTTTAAAATGAGTCGAAATCGGTTCATTTTTTTTTAATACGAATTCTAAGTTGTTCCATTGCACTTTCTTTCCCGTTAATGAAAAAAATATTTTACACTAAAAAAATTCACGCTTTTCTCTTTTAGAATCAGTCATTAAAAAAATTTAACGTTAAAAACTTTTTTTTTACAATTTTTCAAAAAATACTCAAAATTTTATTTAAATACTTAATAACTTCTTTATTAGTAAAAAAAAATCTCACAAAACTTTTTTCCCGCTTGTAGAACAATATTATAAGTAATCTGTACAAAGAATGATAAAAATATAAAAATTACGGTTAAAAAAAAATGTGTTCTTTTTTTTTCCTTTTGCGATAAATATGTAAGCATTACTTTTTTTTAAAGTTTTTTGTTTAAAAATTACCATTGTTTGCAATCAATATATGAAGTTTGAAAGCATTAACTTAAAAATGAAGCCCGAAAAAAAATCTTTTACTTTTAATGAAGAATGAAATGGGATATTGAAAAAAATCTACCTTTATTTTAAAGCTCAATTCAACACTTTTCCCCGAAAGAATCAATAGCGTGGTCGTTAAACCGGCTGCTTTATAAAACTGTAGTTCCCAGGTTCAAAACTGAAGAGAAGAGACTTTCCATTTCACATCACACTACTTTTTAAAGTTTAAAATTTTTTTAGTGGAATGAAAAAGGTTAAAATTAAAATGAAATATCAAAATATTTTTATCAGATCAGTTGTTTTTTTAAATGCTTTTTTCAGTACATGTATATATATAGGCTTTCCCCATACCGTTTTTTTTCTAACTTATATATTTATATGTTTAATTAGAGCGTTCAGAAAAAGCAATCGTTTCAATAGCTATCTGTTAATTTTTCTTTCATTTATTACTTATAGAAATTTGATTTTAATAAAATATATATGTTTTTTAAAAGGATTAATTATTATTTCATTATGAAATGAATTCTTTGTTAATTAAAAAGTACATCGTCTATTATTTTGGATCAAAATACATTTTAGAGAGATTTTTAAGCTAACCATATGTAACGATCGATTGATTCATGAAAATCTGAAATCTATTTTATTATTTTAGTTTCTTAGAAACTAACTATTATTAAAAAATGATGAACAGTTTTTTGCTCTACTCTTAGCATCAGAATCGTTTTCTTTTTATTGCTTCACATTAATAATTTTTTAATTCTAACACAATATTTCTTTTGATAAGCCATACATTGAAATTTGAAGCTATATCTTATCTGTGAGAAGAAGAGGAAGATAGAACAATAATTTTAAAAAAAAACCATGTTCGGGCAATAGAGAGGGGAAAGAAACCTGTCTTAAATCAAAAATAAGTGGAGTGGAATGGAACAAATTTCGAAAAAGGGAAATTTTTCGGCACAATTTTAGAAATCACTCACATACACACACACACAGAAATGCTGGTGTCATGAGGAAAAGAGAAAGCCCGAGCACCGCCGGGCTAAGCGGTGGAGGAGGGTGGGGGTGGAAGTTCTTTTGAAAATGAGTATTAGAAGTTTTGATTTTGTGAAAAAAAGGGAAAATTTATAACAGTAGATATAGCCCATGCAACGCCGGCCATGCAGCTAGTAAGTACATATAAAGAGTGTAGGGTAGAGAGTAGCTATCAATAAAACAACTTAATTATTGGTTCCCATTATTTGTGGTGTAATAAAAAAAAATTGTTAGTTGAGCTATTAATGCATCAATTATCTGCTTGCATGCATCCCATGTTTTTTGTTGCCAAGTATAAATTTTCAGGATAATTTAGAAATGTTTGATATCCGTATGTGGTTTTATCCTTCATGAGGATCAGAGAAATTATTTTATACTTTTTAGTCCTTTATAAAACCATGGTGCATTACAAATTTTTTTTTATTTTTTTTCTGCTTTTTAGGGTTATGTGAATAAAATTTTTGAATTGATTTTAAATACTTTGATGATGTAATTACAGAGACATGCGATAAATATTTCAGTTTCTTCTGGTTATATCTGAAATAGGAAAATGTCATGGATTTGCCACTTTGTAAGACATTGGAGAGCATGCAGTCACAATGGCCATAAGAGTCATAAGGCCAATCTCTTTTAGGCATGGATTTAGCTGTCTTCTGGGAAGCATTGCTGAGTTAGTGAAGGGTTATCCAGACTTTATCACCTGGATGGTGTTTTTTATCATAGAAGGTTTTTTGCTGATCTTGTTTCTCTTTAATTCTTGCGAATTTTTTCAAGTATGGGGTAATCAATGGGACGAAATTTTCATTATCTATGATGGCTTGAAAGTTGTTGGTCACAGTGGTGCACACAGGGGAGGTCTTGGGGTCCGGACCCCCAGAGACCTTGATTTTTTCTGATTGATTTTTATTCTAAGCATATAGAATGTAAAATTTAATTAAGTATTTGTTATTAATGATTAATTTTATTAATTAATGCTAATTATTTATTCAATAATTAGTTTTTTACTTTGTTTTGTTCCCAAAAATCAAAAGGAGCATGGTGCAAGAATGGTGAACTTTCGACCCCGGCCCCCCTTTGAAAAATTCTGTGTACGCTACTGGTTGGTCACATCATCTATAATTATTATAGGTGATTTAGAGCTTGGCGATCACTGCCCTTCTCACTTTTTTCCGCAAATGAAGTCTTGCCAGTTCACTTTTAATGCAGGTTCATCATTTAAGTAAAAAAAGGAAAATGGGAGCATTTATTTATACATTCCATTCTTCAATAGTTTATTTAGACAAAATAAAAAAATTGATGTATTCTGTTCATCTGTCAGTTCAGACTTTTTATTTAGCAAAAAAAATCATGGTACATTGAATTTTTTAAAATTTATTATTTTCTGCTTTTTAAGATTATGTGAAAGAAATTTTTGAATTGATTTGAAATGCTTTGATTACGTAATTACAGAGACATGTGATAAATTTCAATTTCTTCTGGTTATATCTGAAATAAAAAAATATCATATCTACTTACCAATAATACATCAAACTATTCAATTATTATTATAGAAATAAATTTATGAAGCTAGCAAAAATAATTTTTTTATGAAACTCATATTCACACATTAAAAACAATCAATGTCAAATATGTTTGTTAAAATTTTAAATTTTATGTTGCCTCCTTGGGGATTAAGAGCTTGGCAATTGCTGCCCTTTTGATCTTTTTTGGCAAATGAAAAGTCTTGCTGGTTTGGCATTTAGGTAAAAGAAAGGAAAGTATCTTCTGATCTATGGTCACAATTTCAAGTCTCTAGCTCATCGGGAAGTTAGTTTAAAATCAATTACAAAAATTTAAAATCAATAAAAAAACATGGTAACCTGGGGACCCCTCTTTCACCCCAGAGCCACAAAATTGAATATGTAGACGCAACTCGACCCGTGCTATCAACAGGGGGCCTTTGATCATGTAAGTTCTGGAGTTATGGGGCCCATGTCAAAATCGGGACCTGCCTGTTCGGGGGCTCGGGTTCGAGACTAAAACTTTTTTCCCACATTTTCATGCATTGTCATCCACTTCTGAGCTATGGTCCAAATTTCAAGTCTAAATCATCGGGAAATTGTGTTAAAATCAATGACAAAATTCCAACTGGACAAACATACACTTCTCTACGGGGACCCGGGTTCATGACTAGAACTTTATTTACATTTTCATGCATTGTCATCCACTTCTGAGCTATGGTCCAAATTTCAAGTCTCTAGCTCATCGGGAAGTTAGTTTAAAATCAATTACAAAATTCCACCCGGAAAAACAAAGCAAGTCAATAAAAACGTAGTAATTAAATAGATTTTTGCACACCCATATATCAATCATCGATGAAATTTGAAGCATACTTAACCTATTTTCCTCAAATTAGTAATTCTTTCATGCAGACTTTCTAAAACAATGCACATTCATTCCTGTCTTTTGGCATTCCCAAATATATTCATCATTCCATTCCATCTTAATCAAGCGCATAGCATCCTTGCTGACTGGACATTTGATACTTGCACCAATCAATCCTTTATCCATATACCATTGTATCAGACATTTTCTCCTTTCATTTCAAATAATAACAAATAAAAGATACTTACATATTATCGCAACTATCGCCAACTATCAATAACTTGCCAAGTTGGTAATCCCGATTTCCTGTGTGTTGTACGGTCTGAATTGGCAACCATGTGCTTTTTTCATTTCAAAAAATGTCGCCAACAGGCTGTGATAATGCAAGGAGTGACACAAAAAAAATGAGACTGTGTGTAAGTTGAAAAAAGAGTGGAGTTGGCGACAACTGTTCTGGTGACATCATCCCACACACCTCTTTCCATGTGGCCAGTTTTGTTTTAACCAATCATGCCAGTTGGGAGTACTGTGTTATTGAGGGAACACATGCAACTGCATTCTGTCGGAAAATATGGAATCAGCAACAATTTTTTGTAAAACTTACGAAATCAGCCACAAAAACATTTAAAACATTAACAGTCTTATGCAGATGAAACTTTGTCTCATGCACATGTGTTTGAATGGTATAAGAGGTTTTCAGGAGGAAGGTTAATGTGGAAATTGTTAAACCTGTTAGGCGCCCAAGGGCAGTGAATACAGACCAAAACGTAGCCAAAATTCGTGATTTGAGTGGGTTCCCATTCACATCAGTGATCAGACTATTAATCAACACTACTACATTGATGTACTAAAAAGACCATGAAAAAATTAGGAAAAAAAAACAGGATTGGGTAACGATGGATGGCTGTTACACCAAGACAATGTATCCACTCATATGGCCTTATCATTCAAGCAGTTTCTGATCAGGAAAAACATTACTGTGATGGGGCATCCTCCTTATTCTCCTGATTTGGCACCATGCGACTTTTTTTGTTTCGTACTGAGAAATCTTGCTGAAAGGAAATCCATTTTACATCAGTGAAGAGATTCAGAGAAAAACGGAAAATATCCTGAAGGGACTTCTAAAAACCTTGTTCCAGAATCGATGCAGAAGTGTGTGAATGCTGAAGGGAACTACTTTGAAGGTGATAATGTCACAGAGAACTCTCTTTTTCTGTGTATGTACAATGATTTATTGAACCAGTCTCTGTTTTTTTTTGTCACGCCTCATACGTAAGTACCAACAAAAAAACTACTTAAAATCATACTTCTCAGATATAATATTGAGGATAATTTGAAGGAATAAACACAAAGATGAAAAACTGAATGAAAAAGAAAATAAATAAAAATCAACAATTTTTTGTAACCTTGCAAGTTTAACAGTGAAAAGTTATATTTCCTTGAAATAGAACAATTAAATGGACGATTTGAAAATTGTCTGTTTTTTTAAAATCATGCCAATTTTAAATAACAAATGGCAATCAAGTACAAAAAACATCTCATCTTATCGGAATAAGACTGATTTCGAAGTATAAGGATTGCCTAATTAAAGTCTGCTAGAGTGAAATCATTATCTCTATGCGAAATCTAAACAAATATTGACAAATCTAGCTGTCCCTTATATTACACTTTAGCCAGTTCTTGCCACTTTGGAAAAAGAGAGTTGAGCTGAATTAATATTAGATGAAGAAAATGGGGGATAACAATTTCTAAGTAACAATTTTAGAAATTGTTAAATTAATGAAATTTTTTTTATTTTTGTTTTAAGATTTGTTATTTCTGTATCATGTGTTCATTACAATAATTATGACACAACAGAATTTGGAGTGTTTTTATATGTTACTGTGTTAACATGTTCGCTACCACTGATGCGCTGGGACGACGATCGACTATGATAAGGCTTATGCTTTATGTTTAATTGCAGCTTTGGAGGTTGAATGAATAAGTTTTTAAAGCATGTTAATGAAGCCTTATTTTTATATTTTTAACATGCTTTTATAAGTTTCACTTGTATGTAATGGAATCTTTGAACTCAATTTTTGCCCACTTTAAAAGGTCAGATTAATTTTAAATTTTGTGCACTTGTCAAGGACTTCACAATGACAATACAATAATTTCAAAATTTTGTTTCATTGTCCTGATCAGGATCCTTAGGAATAAGGGTTTTGAGATTTGGCGACTATTTCATTATATCGTTTCCAGATTTGGCGACTAATTCCATATTCCATTTCCAGATTTGGTGACTAATTCCAGATTTGGCGATTAATTCCAGATCCCATTTCCACATTTGGCGACTAAAAGATTGTTACAACCCTATAATAGCGAAAATGTTTGCGTCTGCCATTTCTTACCATAATATAAACAATTGTCCAGCTTTTCTGAAAATGGAAATAAAAGAAGACTCATGCAAGTGAAAAAAAATATTTATGTCTTAATCCAGCGTTTCTAAAACTGTGGAGGGCGCAAGCATATCAAAAAGTTCTAAATAAAAAATTTAAAATAATTATTAATTTATAATTTACCAAAAGAAAGCAAAACACAAGATACATTCTGACATGATAAAAAATAAAATACATATTCACACTGGTATATGATACTTATAAATGTGTAAGTGCGGCAAGCATTTAATAATTCATAAATCAATACTAAATTAAAAGAAAGTTTAGTAATTACTAGTGATTTTTCATGGGCTTGTTATATACAAAATATAATACATATATTGATAATATGTGCAGCTTAAAATATTAAAGTTGCATTGTAGCTTTAGCGTCGAAGTACATTATTATTGCATCCAATACATTGTTATTGTATGAGGGGGGTGCAATGAAAATTATGACTGAAAATTGGGTCACAGGTATGGAAAGTTTTAGAAGCACTGTTCTAACCACTAAACTCAGACATAGTCTAGTTTTCTAAATTCTCTGGTTGGATCCGTGGAAGGAAACATCATCCATTGCTTCATTTTACTAAACCAACTGGTTCAGAGGTCTCTCACAGGATTAAATAGTTTCTCACAAACTCTCTTCGATTCAAAAAGTGTACTTTTGTGTCTAAGACTGATGCAAGTTTCAGAGAGAATATTGGCATAAAAAATATTGGAAACTTAGTTCTTCCAGATTCCCTTCAGTTGGCTGATCCTACATTTTGCAAACCAGGCAGCATCGACGTACTAATAGGATGCCAATGAGTATTCCAGATTCTGAAAAATAACACATTTAAGATTAATTCATCAATCAATAAATGATAGTTTAAAAAACTAAAAATGCATGCTTTTGTAGATTGAACTAAAAAATGAAAAATAAATTATAGTTTATATAAAAAAACTGAAAAACATTCTTTTATGTTTAATCAAACTAAAAAGTAAAAAACGTAATTTTATACCAAATATATATATACCAAATAAATAAATATACATATATTTAAGATTGTCGTAAAGGGGACTTTACATCTTAACATAATTTTATGCTTATTAATTATTTTTTAAACAATATAAGATTTTTGACACAAGTTATTTTTTCTCTTGGAATTGTAGCATTCTTTGCTATTTATGATGTATAATTTTCTGTTTTTATTTAAAGAAAATTCTTCATTAAATTTCCTTCCTTGCTCTCTCTTTCAAATCTAAAAAAATTGTAATTTATCATTAATACACATGTAATCTAAATGTTAAGGAGTATTAGATGTAAATATTTACATATTTGCCCAAGTTTTCTGTGATTTAACAGATGGTTGTTGTAGCCAAGGGTCATGGCTGCAAGCTTGTGACCATCATTGATAATGTCAAGTTTTGAGTTTGAATCATGGCAATATTAAAGGTGTGATGCACATTTAATCAGTCAAAACTAAAAATATTCAAATTCTTGTAGTGTAAAAGTTTAGAAGTAGAGAGGCCCAACTTAAAAAGTTATCCACCTCGCTTGACTTTGGTTTGAAATTATGGTTTCAAACATGAGGATTATTATCTGTCCTACATAGATAGATCTCATGTTGCTTAAAAGTACAACATCAATAAACACTCAGTTGATTGATACCAGAAGATAACAATTATCTAATAAATTTTATACATTTACTGAAATATCATTGGAAAGAAAATTCATAGTAAATAAAGGAATGATGAATGCTTTGCAATGCTTGTATATTACATTAGAGGTTATCATTAAATTATTTTGTTAAAAGTTCTGATTTTTGGGGTATTTGGATAACTGGGCACAGGTGATATGTTGCCAAATGATGTTACTAATGTATAACCACTTCTTGTCATTCTTTGCATGGTTTTCGTTAGTAAATCATTAAAATTAGTAACAACTAATGGTTATTTATTTGTGCATTTTTATGAAATATCATAAGTATATGCAAGATGAAATTTGCATCCTGTTAACCAAATTGAAACCAATGTTTGGCCTTTACGTATTAGTTTGTCGACTAATAAAACAGCAAATATTTTGGAAGAATTAGTTTCAAAGTTTATTTTTATAATTAACTAAATTTAAATTGATTTTCACTACATAACTCCATTATTTTAGCAGAAAAGCTAAATTTTGACCCATAAATTGGTCAAATTTTGAAAAACTATCACACACACCAAAATTTATTTACAAACTCACTATATTTAACTTCAATATTCTGGCAGTGACTTGTCTGTTTTTAAATAGGTGAGGCATATTGAACCTATTTACATTTGTAGTAACAGGTGTTGGTATTCTGTATTAACAGGTGTTGTTGGATGAAGGAAGGCAAATGAGCTTGGGTATGTTATTCCTCTTTCAAGGAGAACTTAGGAGTGTATTTATTTGAAAGGGTTTTTTTTTATTATTGGTTATGTATATCATGGCATTTAGTGATGTTTTTTGATTTGGTGAAAATGATTATGTGGTAATATGCAAGCACACATTGTTTTTGATATGCTAAGTCATAAAATATCAGAATATATTATATATTTATGTAATACACAATGAAAGGTTAATTTTAAAATATCCATCATTTTCTTATTTTGTTGCATAACTGGCACTAAGTTTTAAATAGTTGTATTTGCTTATTTGTTACTTGTGTATTGCATTGATTGATTTTATTTTAAATTTGTTTTTATATCTGTAATGGACAGTTTTTTCAAACATTTTCCACAAGACGTGGAAATTGAAGCCACCTACTCTAAGGCATCTGAAGTTATAGCACAAAAAATGAAAACTGCAAATTTATTTAAAAAGGAATAATTCAAAAATTGTATTCTGATTAAACATTTTGGCAGGATTTTTTTTAAAAATTATATGTTCTAAGTATTTGTATATTGTAATTTCTTGAATATCTTGAATAGTCTTTGTTGATAAAAAGTAGGAAGGTTTTTTTTTTTTATTATTTAGAATATACAAATCTTTCTCTCTCTTTGAATGAATTTCATTAAGAGTTAAAGGTTTGTTGGTAGATACAATCAGTAAAAGAATAATTTTAATACCTGAATCCTTATTTTAAATATCAATGACATGTTACAAAAGGACCTGCTAAAAGTGCAAAGGGATTGTCTTTTGATTCAAAATATATATTGGGAGAGTTATCCCATAAAATTCTTCTAAAGTGAATGTTGCCTTCAGTTGATCATTTATGTATTCAGTTAACATTTTGGTAATATTTTTATACTAATATTATCATATTTTTCTAATATGTTCTTTTAAAAATTATTTTTAGTGGATCAAGCTATGGATACATTAATGCTATTGAGTAATGAAGGGGATCTAAATCCAACCAGTGAAGAAAGTGTTATAAAAGTTGAAGGTGAAAATATTAATTCTACGAATGATTTGCAAAAGTCTTTGACTGAGTATAAAGTCAGTCAAGAATTTGTAGAAGATAAACTAAATGTTGAAAATAACATAAATGCTTACAAAAGTGAAGCTGATTTGTATTCTGAAAAGACCAATACATTGTCTGATTCTTTTCAAAGTCTTTGTCTACTTCCCAATAATTTGATTAAGACTATACCTCATTATCAAAATTTAAATTACCTGTATGGCCATGGATTTTCAGTAAATTATCAAAGATTTAATGTACCACATTTCAATTCCCAGTATCATTTTCCTCATGAAGTATCGTCTGCAATTGCCCCTGATCGGAATTATAGAAAATGTATTGATACCGATGAAATAAACAGAGTAATTGAAGAAATTAAATTAAACCATCAAGTTTTAATTATTCTTCGAGGCTTACCTGGTAGTGGGAAAAGTACTTTAGCAAAGAAATTAAAATTTAACGGTGTCATATGTAGCACTGATGATTTTTTTTTTCAAAAAGGAAAATATATTTTTGACTTTACAAAATTAGATGAAGCTCATCACTGGAATCAAAATCGGGCTAGAGAGGCTATTTTAAATGGCATAACACCTGTAATAATTGACAATACTAATGTTGAAACATGGGAAATGTCTCCTTATGTTTCTATGGGTAAAAAATATAATTATAACACAGTGATATTAGAACCCAATACACCTTGGAAATTTAAAGCAGGACAATTAGCTTATAAGAATAAACACCATGTACCCAAAGAAAAGATTTTGAAAATGTTGGATAAATATGAGCATCATGTTACTCTCAGTAGTTTTAATAAAATTTCATCTTCAACCTGTGCAGATTCATCAACTACTACATGTATTCTGATTCTACTTCAGCCATAGATGAAGAGCATAAAAAACCATGTGTGTCCTTGGAAGCTATTGTTCATCAAGAAGAGCTATCAACAGACTGTTTATCAGAAAAAGATTTTAACAATTCTCATAATAATGAAATTGCTGTACCTAAGCTTTTCTTGCCAAAAAATTTATCTACAACATCTATTGAAACTGAAGTTCAATGTAACAATATTACAGGAGATACATTTGAGAATGATAATTTTATTGATAAAAATAGCACTATCAACAATCATGAACAGTTAAAAACTTTAATTCAAGATGATAGTGAAGATTCTCCGAGTGTCGGTAGCAAAAATGAGGTTGAAGTATCTAATCAAGATGTTCCTTCATGGGAAGAAATCACTGAACATGATGATTTCTTATGGAAAACTGCATCATCTCATGATATTGTAACTACATTTCAGCATGATACATTGTTACCAAATGGAGATAAAGTGTCTAATGCCACAAAAATTATAGATTCTGGATGTAAACCTATGGATATGTTGCAAAACAACAGTGATGTCTTATCTAAACACGAAGATGAAACTGAAGAATCAAACTATTCAAATTTCTATCTAGTTAGTCCCATAAATACTATGACATCTAAACCTGAAAAAAATATGTTAACTTGTTCTGAAAATGTTTTGCATGAAAAAAAGGAGCATGTTTTTTTAAAAAGTTGCAGCAGTGCTGCGTTTAATTTTGAGGTTGATACTAATGCAAAAGATAAAAGCAATATTTATCCAATGTCTTGTGTAAATGATAAAGTGAGTGTTTTGTCTGAAAAAAAAATGAATCCTTCCGAATTCAGGAAGCAATCTGAAAGACACTGAAAATAACCATTTCATAAAGGCTGATAATTTAAAGCATGAATCAAATTCAATGTGTAGGAATTTTATTAAACAAAAGGAATTAAACAAATCAGCCCAAAGTTTTGATGGATCATTCATCTTTCAAAATACCAAAGATAAAGATTGTAAAAATAACGATGCAAATCTTTTAGAGTCCAAATTTTCTGTTTCTTCTCTGGATACTGAATTAAATATGATTGGTAAAACTTTTGATGACACTCAGTCAGAATCCAACAAAAATGTTTCTTTTGAAGAAAAACATTTTATTGAAAATGATATGGGTTTCGAATTTATCCCCAAAAGTGAATTCAAGATTGGTTCTGAACCAGGAAATATTTCTTCTTGGACAAAAGATGTTGATTATTCTAATGATTCAAACTCTGTGATGACTTCACTGAATCAAAAAGTACCCATCCGAGAGAATAAAAATGGTATTTTACAAAAACCAACCATAGGAAATGAAGAAAAATGTTTACTGGATTCAGTAAACCCCAAACCACAGCGTAAGGACCGCAAAATTAATACGATTTTCTCAAAAAATGCCCTTGAAAACAAAAGCTTTGACCTAAATTCAACTGATAAAGAAAGTTCCTTGAAAAGCGAAGAATGCAAAAAGTGGGGAAATGATGATAATATTGAAGAAAAAAATGTTTGCTCTGATGTTACTGATATGAAAAATGTTTCTTCTATACCTAAACCTCCTAGAAATCTTTCAAGATCAGTTACATTGGATAAAAATAATAGGGCTGAAAGTGAACCTAAGACTAGTGTTTTGGAGGAACAGAGTTTTAAATCTGTAAATAAAAAACAGAAACAGAGAAATCGCTTTATCAAGGAAGCAGATCTTTATATAGGAAAGGATTGGTCATTTCCACAATTCATACAGAATGACATGTTGAAAAATGACATTTCTGATTATTCTATAAAAAATGTTTCTTCCTTTTCTTGTAGTACTCAGACAGAACCTTCAGATTTTATTTTAATTAATAAAATAGAAAGAAATCAAAGCTATTCTTCTGAATATTGTATTCTGACTTCTTCTGGAAATGAGTGGAAAGGAAAAGAAATTATCAATTTTCATCATTCTGAGCAAGATGTGAAACATATTTCAAAAGTTATGTCATTTGAAAAGAGTACATGTACTGAAGATTTAGTCATTGATATTGATAAATCTGAAAAGATCTCCCAACTTCAGGAATGTTTTCCTAATATAAGTGAAGATGATTTTGTTCACTTATTGGATGTATGTCAAGGTGATGAATCGTGGTTAGTTAATGTACTTCTTGATGCTGGGTATAAATATAATGAATCTGATTCTGAAAGATGTTATGCCCAATGTCAAAATAATTTTGAAGAAAATGAACTAAAAACTGATCTCCGTGTCTGGAAACTGGGAAATAAGATCGATTGTATTGAATTAAAAAATAATGGAAATGAAGCATCTTCAGAAACTAAAGATATTTCTGAAAACATCAAAACTTTGGAAAATGATTCAGTATTTTATGAAAATCGAGCTCAGAATTTTATGAATTCAAATAGTAAAACAATTCAAACATTACAGTTTACTTTAGATCCAGCATTTGCTTTACAATTAGAAGAATTGTTTGGTCCTGTAGTATGTGAAGGTAAGGGAAAAATGTTCTAAAAATATATTTATTTTTCTATCCTTTCTTTTTGTTTGAGTTGAAAATTGGCATCAGTTATTAAATGAAGTATCAATTCTTTATAATATTTTAAGAAATTAACTAAAACATAATATTTTCCTATTTTAATATTGAACCAACTCATCAAGATGATTTGGTTATGTTTGCGCAAAAGCAAAAGATTTTAAACTTATTTAGTTCTGTGTTTTTATTGAATATTTCTAGCACTTTCAAATATTTAAATTTCTAATTTTTAACATGATTGAATAATTTTGTTAAAATAACTTGAGTTATCGGTTAACTTTCAAACATGTTCAAAATGGAATAAATGGACAAATGAATTCTCCCTGTCCTTCCCCCTGTAATAATTCTTTTTGATTCTCTTTCTTCCTCAAAGTCCTTTAAATTTAAATAATTTTTTTAAAAAAAGTTATTAGGCTATGAACGTACTTTTTAATATATATTTCTTTTCTATACTATTCATAATGTTATTGCTCATTATAATTGTGACATAAGTTGAGGAACTATTTTAACCATCTTGGCAATTTTTAAGGTAAATCTAGCCATCTAAACATGTAAGACAGTGGTCTTCAAACTTATTTGACTCACAGAACCCTTAAAACAATAAGATGTATTTGGGGAACCCCTTTCAACATGTTTAGAACAATGTACCTAAATTAATATTTAAAAGTAGAGAATCTAAGTAGAACAATTATCTATAAAGCAGTGTTTCCTAATGTGAGAAACATTGCTTTAGATACTTGTGTAGTCATACAGATTCCGTGGAGAATGTAAATCTTGCACATCTATAATTTTCTTTTTTAATTTTTTTATTTCGACTTGTGGAACCCCTGGATGTATCTCGTTGAACCCCAGGGTTCTGTTAAAAACAGTTTGAAGACCACTGATATAAGACAACTCTTTATTTAAAATCATGAATGTTTATATAAACCACACACAACATTGAATACTTAATCAAATACTGATTCACAATCTCTTTCTAATTTCTTATTCCAGATCTTTTTAAATAGGAATTACTTATTTGCAAATATCATAATTCCATTACAGGGTGAGGTTCTTAGATCAAAACCCAAATATAGATAGAAACCTGCTATAATTTTAATCTTAGCTTTACCAGTCAGAGGTCCATCATCAATACCTTTATGTGATTTTAAAGTGTGATGTTAATTACTAAACAAGCAATCAGTTATATGAATTGGTATAGGTAATGTCTTCTTTTCTCCTAAGAAAGAAGATTGCTGAATTTTTTAGGTTTTTTCTACTTCATTACCCTAGAAAGCCACAAGGTACATCACCTTAGAAAAAGCAGGAAAACTTTGTAAGGCGATGAATTCACTTCCATATCTTCTTAAAATGCTAAGTTTTGCAGAGCTAATTTGTTGATAATTACCAAAAATTTTAGGGTGGTTAAAAAAAAAATTGGACTTTAGGTAGATAACCATCAACATTTCATTTCTTAAATTGGAGAATTTTTGTAAATAATTACATGTTTTACATGTTTCATTCAAGTAGTTAGTTGTATGTTGTGCTATGTGTGTTTAAAAAGAAGATAGGCATTAATTCTTATATTGTGTTTTGTAATTGTCTTTCAAAGAAACTTTTTAATTCATAACAAATTTCATATTATGGGAGATTTGTGTACATGCTGACATTCACATATTTTAAACTTCTGTTCATTAAAAAAGGTAATATAAAGTTAAAATTTTTTGTATATATATATATATATATATATATATATATATATATATATATATATATATATATATATATATATATATTTCACAATTACGTATTTCAGGAAATTCATGCATGCATTTTTTTTAAAAGCATGATATATTTCTCACTACATAATAAATTTTATATTTATTTATGTCACAGTTGATTCAAACACAATATCAGAATATTTTTAAAAAAGCCCTAAAAGGTTAACGTTTAAAATATAGCAACCAAGTTAAAATCAGTACACAAAATATTATTCTTTTTAATGATTTATTTATTTTATCATAATTAGGCTTCATTTAGTAAACCAAACAAGTGTATATAATGTATATATATATATATATATATATATATATATATATATATATAATTGTACTATAACATAATAAAAATTGTACTTTCTTAGATTCAGCATCTGCTTGCCCAGTGTTTGAAATAGATTTGGAGTTTGCCAAATTAATTCATAATAAATGGAAGACTTATGTTCAAAATGGATCAAAACTAAATCATGACAATGGTAAGAGTTGTACTTTAATAGTATAATGGGGAGTTTTCAAAAGTAGAATAATTTAACTTACAAATGACAATAATTTTTGTTAATTCTTTATTGTGCATTGATATATCCTGAAACATTAATTATATAATTTTTTTATTAGTTAAAAATCAAAGTATAGATCAAGGGTGTGATCAGCGCAGTGATAAGAAAAGAAAAAAATACAGAAATTTCAGTGTAAGTAAAAGAAATGTCGCAGAACCTACATCTCTGACAGAAATTATGGATATGGAATATGCTCTTCAACTTTATAAGGATGAAAAGGTACAAAAAATTTCTATAGCATTTTTTTATGAAATTTGTCGTTTAAATCATTTATACTTATACACAATTTTTTTGTTCAATTTTTATTTTTAAAAACAAATATGAGTCTGAAGATTATGAAAGGGGAGGGGGGGATGTTAGCTTTTACTACTGTTACAAAAGTGACATTGGAAATACATTTATTTTGCTTAGAAAGAAGAAATAATCATGTGTTTTATGCTGTCATGTGAACAAAATTATTTTTTATACTTTTTTGTTGTATTAAAACAATAACAATCAACAACAATTAATAATATAAGGCCCACTTGAAGAAATTCAGATATAATCTAGAGGGAAAATTTCTAATAATTAGAAATAGTGCATGCCTATATATATGTAGAATACTCCATATAAGAACCAGAAAAAAAAATTAAATACAGGAGCACAATCAGAAAATTACTGGGTATCTTTTTATTACAAATTAATGTTGCTGAATAAGATCACTTGACATTACAACGAGGGATATGTGAGTTAATATTGGTGATTTAGCTTCTATTGCTCTTGACACAAAGTACATCTGTCCCTTGCTTTACATGAAAGACAGGTTCCTTAGAATGCTGTGTAAATTAAAAAATAATAAATTTTTATAGGAATTGAAAACACAAACATAATTTGGTCATTTATTTCAACATAAAAGGAAACTTATTTAATTTTAATTGTTCAATGGGAATTCATTTTTCAGTGATGTCTTCTAGCCATATCATTAATATTTTTCCATTGCAACATTTCTTCCGTATAAAGCTATGATCATATTGGTAGAATATTTAGCTGCTACATTTTTTTTTTTTGCAATGGAGTCTTAATTCTTTTTTATTGTTTATATTATGGCTTCATTTATGAAATAAAATTTTACATCTGTTGCTCTTTCTCCATATGTTGATGATCTAAAATTTTAATTTAGCATTCTAAAGATATAATTTTTTACTTGTTTTCTTAACAAATTTCTTTTGGCATGGTAAAACCTCCAACATTTTAAGAAAATAATAAAAATGCTACAAAAACTGTAAATGTTTATCGCTAATCAATTATTATGAAGTTTTAAAAAATTCTGAATAAAAAACACACGATAACCATTTTGGTGCTAAAAGTTAGCTACACTAAGTCACATGAATAGAAAGTTTAATTGTGCTTACCAAATGGGAAATCCCCATTTTTAGACAGACTACAGACTTTTAAAATCCCATATTGTAGAAGTGAAATCATGTTTAAAAGTACTGTGTAAATCAAGAAATAAGTGTAATGAAATGATTTATAAATCTCTTCATGAACAATTAATGCTCTAATAAGATTTTGAAGGTAAATAGGAAAAATTTAGAAATATTTCTTCAACATTTACAGCTTACTTGCAAATACATACTTATATGTATTTCTTAATAAAAAAAAAGTAAAGTTGTAAGGAAATAATTTATTAAAATAAATATTATATTTATATTACCAAAATCTTAAGGATTAACAATTTAAAGGTAGATAAGCTGAATGTAATTTTGAGTATTTTAATACCATATCCTATTACTTGGCATTACTTTATCATAAAGTATATTTGATGTAACTATATGCAATATTGTATTTATTGATTGGTAATTAAATGTACATTTTTATATCAACAGCTAAAAAAAGATAAAGATCCTGCAACTAAAATTAAAAGGTCGAAATTCTACGATATGTTTCCAGGGGCTGATCCTGTTGCTTTGGATGAGATCTTTGAATCTAATAAGTAAGACATTTTTGTTTTCTGAAATTAATTTTTAATATATTAAATAATTTTATGGAGATTTAGCTATGGATAATAATTTTTTTGTTTCAATAACAATGAATTTTTCAATGTTATATTTAATTTATGAAACTTACACCTGAACCATCTTCTGCAGATCGTTGCAATTTTTCTTAAATCAATATAAAAAAAAACTTCTTTGAAGATACTTCAAAGGATTGATGCACATGAAGTCTGTTGAATCTATTTCTTACATTAATGTGATGTAGAATTTTTGAGAGTAAGATACTAATTCAGATGTCATCATCATTTGACCAAGGTTCAAAATTACTCAGTTCTTATAAGCTTCATGTTGCTTCTAATGTGTTGATAATGAGCAGTCAATTGATGTTTCTTTCATTGGATGTATAGTAAAGGCCATCAATATTTTAAATTAAATTTTAACACTTTATTTATTCAGTTGAATAAAATTGCTGCAGTGTTTCTGCTTAATTATCAAACAAAAATATCTGGTGTTGTCAAGTTTTAAATTCTGAATGTATTGTACATTAAACACACCATACTTGCAAGTTGTTTAACCAGTTTTTTTTAAATATGTAAGAGATTGAATTTTATTAAAATAAGAGTTTATATATATTTTTTGATGTTGACATTATTTGGAAATTATAAATAAGTATTTATAAATATGTGTACAATAACTTATTTAAAAATATGAATAGTAAATATATCTTTAAATATGGCAAAAATATGAAAATAGAAATTAATACATTAATCAACTAATCTGTTATATTTTTCATAGATGTGAAATATCTTTATCATTTTGTCATGCAGATAGTAATTAGAACATTTAAAAAGTAGCAAAAAGGTATTATGACAAATAGCTCAATGTATATTTTTATATTAAAAGTAAAAAAAAAAATACCTAACACAAAATGGATTTTGAAATATTTATAATCATTACTATCTTGAGGGTATAAAAATGCAATATTCATAATTTAAAAATCACTAAAAAATTTGCAAAGGAACTAATTTTTATATTATGCCTGCTAAATGTACATTTCTTTGATATGATTTTAGTGATAAAATGTTATTAAATTAAACTTATTAAAGAGGGCATTAATTTATATGTGCTATTAATTGGTTGAGAGATAGATGAGAATTACGGAAGACATAAAAGCTTATACAGATAGTGGGTTGAAATCCTAACCTACCTTCTTATATGTGTCAAATGACCCGTCTTTTTTTTTTATTTCTTGTCATCTAATGAATTGCCCCTGCTTTAAGCTAGTGTGTTTGTATAACATTTGAACAAGGCAAATTATAATTTAGACCTGGTTCTACTGCCCAGTAAGAAATTCTACACTAAGACAAAAATGATAACCTCTTTGATCACTATTAATGAAACATTTCCTATGATGCACTGGATGCATGTTCACGTTAATGGCGCTGCTACTTCCAATTTATTGTGGAATTATGGGTAGTATATAGCTAGAATTCTGTTCAAGGTTGGCTATGACATTTCCATCCTGATCCTGTTAACACAGAACTAAAAGAATCATCAATGTTAGATTTAAGATATTTTCGAGAGAAGAATGGGAACTCTGTTTGGGTGAAGATTAAAGGCTTTGTAATGGAAATCTCCATTCTTTGCCGACCTGCCTGTGTTGCTAACTTTAGTATTAAAACTGAACATGACTACTTCACAAAACACTTACACAGATTGGGTTTTATTGAATTTATATCTAGCAAACAGCCCTTATTGAAACCTAATAATTAAGGTAAAAGCTTAGTTATTTTTCACAGCTCGATTCCAGTTTGATCGGGTCTGAGCACACGTTTTTCTTAAATTTTTGAAAACATAAATGCAATCTTGTAATCAATGATCAATTTCTTTTATAACTATATGAAATTTAATAGGCATTTAAAATTGCATATTATGATTAAATAAGAGCATAGATATTTATTAAAGTTATTATTAAATTACTACAGGAAATTCTCATTGGGGAGCAGTTGCTCCATGCGTTTGATTTACATTCTGGATGGCAAAAGTAAACACACAATTCCTTTTTGTGAAAGTTACAGTTAAGAGTTCAGTTCGCTGTTTTGTCTGCCAAAAAAGGAAGTGGAAGTAGAAGTTCCATAGGTTTAGTAGAGATTCCCCTATTTGCCCGTTATGTAATGCTAACAAACCATTTGTTTTCTTGTTCTGGACCTAGCAATGTAGTAGCGATTAAAACTATAAAAAATCATTGTAACTTTTATTGTTTCTGAATTTATTGAGCTGCATGTCATAGATTCATGATGGTCATGCCTGGTTCTTGCATTTGTTGCAGGAAAAAAAGATTTTTCCATTGTGGAATCCGTTTTTTTTAAAAAAATTTGGTGGCAAGAATGATTTTTTTAATGCTGTTTCAAATTTCATTTGTTCCCGAAATAGTTGAACATTTTTTTTTATTATCATGTACTAACTAATTTTTTCAAACTATTTATGATATTTTCAGTTATTTTAATCACAGCAAATAGCTTTTAAGCTAAAAACTTCATGGTTTGTTGTTTTTCATGTTTTTGGTTGTAGTTTTCTAGGTTAAATATTCCCTGCACATTTTGAAGGAATTGAATGAAATTTTAATGTATTATGTTTCCTTTTTTTTACCTATTTAATAATTCATATATTTTCACATTTTAAAAAAGTTGTATATGCTTAGATTTGAGGGAAAGAAAGTTTATCACTTAATAAAATTTTTTTGAAAAGTAATGAACAGAAGATTTTTCTTAAAGTCATATTTGAAATTTTTGTTCAACATTAGGGAAATCATATTTTATATATAAATCCTTACAACTCAAAATCTTTCTATTATATTTTTGTAAAATTTAAAATCTAAGTCTTTTCTGTAATGAGAAATCAGATATATGAAAAAGTTGATAAGTAGAAAATATTTTTTAGAAGTTAACTATCCCATTAACACCATACTTTAATTTTTTTAGAACCATACTAATATTTATACCATTTTAATTCATTTTTAATGACAATTGCAAATGTTATTAGCCCTTTATGTTATTTATCTTGACAAAATCAGGCTCAAGGAATAAGAGATGACATTTGGTAAACAGACCAGAGAGATGCTTGAAAATAGTTGAAATACGAACTGAACTAGATGTATGTGATACAGCTCCTTGTGGACATAAACACTAATTTCATTCCTTTTTCTAATATTTATAGCTTTCGTTTAAAATTGATTTAAATTCTTGTGTATTTTTTCTGTGCATCTTAATATGTAAACCGTTTCTCTATTCACCAGTCTCATTTTATTTCTCACACTAAAGCAATTGAACACCCTGTTTTGATTCATTTCTTAATCATTGAAGAAATTATCAAAAAGCTTATGTATGCATTTTTTTACAGAAACCCTGGCACCCAAGTATTCACCTAAAACTACTTACATCCTTCCTTCCTCAGTGGCTCGACAGCCCAGGGTGGGTCTTGGCCTTCTCAAGAAGCCTTTTCCAAGCCAGCCTTAAAACTACCTTCATAATTTATAAAATAACTATTTCCCTTCACGTAAACATGTGATTATAACATTCCTATCATAATTTTCTTTGTTTCACTTATTTTCAATATAGAAAGAAATAATACTGTTTCTTTGCTTGAACTTGAGTAGAGAAGTCACTCCATTCTCTTTCCTCATGTTAAAATGTTCGATAACTACAAGGATTTTTCTCTTTCCACAACTCAACATCTTGAACAACTATGGAATCATTAAATATATGTTTTGTTATAGATAACAAAAATTTCAAAGCAATATTATCATGAAGAATAAGAAATGCTCACTTTGAATCATTATCTAATAGGAAAATACTTCACTCGTTTCTTTGTTGGCTATCAGGGTACCTTCAAATATCATCGAATATTGCCTAGCTTAAACCTGATTTGCAATTCTTTGTCTAATATTATTCCTTAAAATTATAATAAACTCATTTTGATTTCGTAGTGACATTTAAACAAATGAAAATTTTTGTTTCATTTTTATTCTTACAAAATGTTTTTAGAGAATAGGACTGTATTCTGCCAATAGATGTACCAGTTCATTTTCATGTAGTCATGTAACGCCAAATTTTGTTTTACCTAGAATCTTATTATAT
Source organism: Trichonephila clavipes (assembly GCA_019973935.1). Taxonomy (NCBI): domain Eukaryota; kingdom Metazoa; phylum Arthropoda; class Arachnida; order Araneae; family Nephilidae; genus Trichonephila; species Trichonephila clavipes. The sequence goes on from BMAU01020436.1 coordinate 24,413, forward strand.
ATCAAACATTCTAGTTAGAATTTCATGACTTTCTATTTTTTTTGTCACAATATTTTCAAATTTTTTTCATCAATAGTTTGCTCTTTTGAAATCTTTTCCTATTCCTTCCATTTATAAAACTTTTGGTTTTGTGTAGCATTTTATTTATAGTTGGTGACTGTGGAGCTCATTATCCTTGAATTATAAAACTTGTTGGAGGAGTAAACCTTCTATGAGTTTATATTCTCAAGCAAACGACAAGCGAAACATGTCAATGATGCTTTAGATAGAGAATAAGCTATCCAAGAAGAAAATTTTTTGATTTTTTATTTCAATATGATACTCTTTTTTTTTTACCCTTTTCATTGTTAGGAGCTTTAGCAAACTAAGATAGAAATGAAAAAAAAAAAAATAATAATATCTCAGTTACCTTGCATATACATAAAATTAAGTTACTAATTGTTAATAATGCATTAAAATGAATAAATAATGTTCTACATGGGTAAAATTTCAACCATTGAAAAGTATGAAAGTATTAAAAACACCTTAATATTCATCTAAAGTTGACAAATCATGTAAAACAAATAAACATGACTTTTCAATAGCTAACAAATCGGTAAAAGCTACTGTAAGGGTTTTATTGTGGGCTTTTACTTGCAAAAGATTTCTTCCATTAAAATATAAATAGAAGGGCAACTACCAATAATTACAGGAAATTTCTTCCCATAAAAATTGATACCTACAATTGGCAGTTGGATACACTGTCTTTGAAAAAGGGTGCGAGGAGTGTGTCTGAATGGTTTTCTGCTATCATTCAATTTCAACATGGGTCATAGATTTTTAAAGCACCATTATGGCTTTAAAATGAAAGGAGATTGCTGTCCTGAGTCTGTTTTTAAAAATGGGAAGGATCATGTAATTCATTATGCAGATGATGAAAAGAGTTTTGATCTTGTAGAAACTGTTGAATATTTATAAAATAAAATGTTTGCTTCCTTTTTTTTCCCCCTTCCACATTATGCTGTGTGTCATGAGTTCACACCTAGTTCCGATGAAGACTTGCTGTGTAGAGAGGCTGATGCATGTTGAATTTGTTTGGGCTGAAATGCCCGCCCATTGGTGTAGTGTAGAAGTTAGGAGAGAGGAGGTTCCAGCTCAGGTGTCATCATTGTCACTTGACCATGGTTCAAAATGGTGGCTGAATAGACGTTAATATTCACTCACTTACTCTATGCTACTGAGATTTACTTGGACAATATTAATGCTTAGTATCAAAATGTGAAAAAAGCGAATCTTTCCTTTAAAAAAATAATCGTACTAGGTCAGTCCAACTAGGTTTTGTTAAAAACTTAGCATTCTGAATACAGAAAAAGAACTTAGTATCTAAAACTAGTATATAGTTCAATAGTTATTGTCGAATCAGTTTTTAAATTTATCTTGAAAATAATTATGCACATAAATTTTTTGCTAGAGAAATTTTAGTTATTCATTCATTTTCATTAGGAACATAATTTTCTTAAATATAGGTAGTTTTTGAATTTGTGTTATTGTTTATGCAAATCTCTTAAATATTCATTCATGAAAAAACATATTATATACATATTTGAATATTTTTTTACAGTTGGATCAAAATCATTTTATAAATTTTTGTGTTGATAATAATATAATTCTGCTGAGCTCAATTAACATTGTGTTTTATTTTTGTAATGTCTTACACCTTGTTTCATATTTTTTTTCAAAAAAGAAGATGAGTGTCATAAAATAAAAGCATTTATGCTGTTATATTTGCTATCAGTTTATATCATATTTGATCTTATATTCTTTAAGAATTATTGATTTAGAGTAACCCTGTGTAATTGTTTAAACTTTTGGTTCTGGAACTATGATTAATGTAGCGTAAAGTTTGTGTATAAGGTTAATTTTCTTATAACTAAGAATTATTTGTATACTTCTTACAGCCATTGCTTGGAAAACTGTTTTGCTGCTCTTGGTGAAGATTTACATGGTCAAAACTTGAAGCGTGCAGAATCTGCTAAGATGTTAGATAAATGTGCTGATGAATGGAGCAAAACAAATAATTATGAAGACTTTGTATGTATTAAAGATTATTGATTTCTTTATTACAATAAAATTTTTTCCCCATGTAATATTTTCCCGTGATTGTGTTTTATCGAAAGTATGAGTCAAGAGATTTGTAAAAACTAATTAACAGGACTTTATCCATTCTGGAGGGAAATTTATGTAATACAACTTTTATATGGCTCAAGTTTCACATTTTAGCTCACATGTTGAAGTGTAGTAACATGTGAACATACACTCATTAACTTTTATAAAAATTCTTATAAAAAAAAACAATTGTTGAAAAGTGCATTGCTTTATCCAGGGGTGTTTGTGCTCCGTTCCGGGTATCGTCGTTCAAAAGGAAGTAGGAATAATAATGAATTATTTATTTTGATCTGGGTAATTTTGTTTGCTGGTTAAATATTTACATAAAATGTAGTAGTTTATATGTTTGAAAATTTATGGTTATTAATTTTGCAAAAAAAGTATTCATTGAACTTTTATAATTAGGTCATTCAATACTTCATAATTGTAATTTTTCGTTTCTCCCCCTTCTCAAAACTCCCAAAATGTCGGTAGTAAGTCCGTAAAAGTGTCGGGATTTTTTGGGGTCTCACAAACACCCCTGTTTATCATAGTGTAGTATGAATAATTTAAAGGACACTGCATTAGTGAATGTGTTGCACATTTTTTTTTCCTTTTACCGAGTGAATATTGACATGGAATTTTTATTATTGATTATAGCAATTGTCAGAGAAAAATATTATATAGTAATTTTTTTTTGTCTAAATTTATATTTTGTATTAATTTTGCAATTCAGTTTTAAACAATTTGATTGAAAATAAATCTTATGATTTTTCTCTTTTGTTAATACATCAAAAGAAGAAAACATCTTGGTCATTTTTTTTATTGAAATTCATAACTTGTCATGTGATCTTCCTTATAAGGAAAATGTAGTAAAAAAGCTGTATCACAAAAGTTTAAAGTTAGTTGTTACAATGGTTTTTTTAAAAAAGTTGTTTTAGTTTCTTCTAAAATAAATAAAAAAAATGTATCTTAAGCAAAAATAAAGATAGCTTATTTTTTTGTTAAAAAATTGTTACAATGCGAAAGAAAAATTTCTGTAATAATTTAAGCTGAATATATTTATTTTACTGTTGACACATTTGCTAAATTAATAATAAACAAAATTTTAGGAGTTTTATTACTAGAAAGTATTTTGAATACTGTTTTATAATTAATGTTATCTATTACATAATTATGTGGCAGATTATTTTCTGTAAGTTTTATTGAAAATTTCTTAAACACTATACTGACTTATTATTAGTCTTTGGAATTGAAAACTTTTGTTAGTTTTGTCTTAGGAAAGATCCTAGCTTTTTAAAGCAACTATCCCATTCAATTTTTTCTTTCCAGTTCCTTTTTATATGAGGAAAAAATTTGCTATTTATATATATTTTTTTCATATTGAAGAAAGTTTGGATTTCATTTTTTAAAAATTCATTATATTTTTATAAGGCAAATAATGATTGGAGTTCTTGGGTCTGTACTGGAGAAAATATAAAGAATGAAGAGGAAACTGTCATACAAAAATTACCAACAATCTCCTCAGAGGCTCAGAAACTTCGTGAAACAGCTGCTGATTCCTATATTCAACGGCAAAACTGCATTCAAAAAGCCCAGAACTATTATTGTAGAGGCATGAAAACAGCTGCTTCATATTATGCCCAAGAAGTAAGTTACATTTATATCATATGTTTAGTCATCTTTCAAATATATTCTGTACTGCGCCTGAATTTTATGAAAAATTGTTTTGTAAGTGCTTGAAGGAAACATTTTAAATACTAATTTATTGACAGCAGCCTGGTATATTTAAGTAACAACATAATAGCTCAGTTCTTGTATAAAAACCAGATTTTAATTAAGAAATGAAGTTATAATACAGAACAAAGATTTTGTCATCATATAACTGCATTTAAAAAGCTTAGCTTGATTTATTTTTTTCATTTATTTTTTTCTTTTCATAGTTTGCTATCTACAGTTAATTTAGAGTAGAGGTACTCAACCTTTTTTTCTCACTAGACCACATACGTATGATAGCTATTTCAGGTGGGCCACAACATAATGATTAGTGTGTCAGGGGGCTATAAGACTAATCACATTTACAATCAGGAAAATTGACCAAAATATTAAAACTCACTTTTAGTATCTATTTTAATGCTGCATTACCCTCTCTATTAAACACCTTAAAAAAATTGGTTCTGTGCATTTTTACCAAGATATGGTGTAGTTTTGATTTCCTTACATCTGTGATCAAGCCCCTTGTTTACATTCTACTGTCATATAAACAAAGCTGCCATGTGCTTCAAAAATTTGATTTTTCTTTTGACAATAACTCACTTTTATTTAAAACATTAATTTATCAATTGCAGGAGGGTAGCAAAAAGTTTTTATTAAATTCCAGACTGAAATCAGTTTTATTTGTTTAAAATAGGTTCAAATTTGTGTGTGCATTATTGTTTCAAGTTTATTCAAATACTTTTTGATTTCCCTAAAACAAAAAGCTCTTTTCAGAGCAAAATATTATTTCAGATTTGAATAGTAGATAAAAGTAATAAGTATGGATTTTTTAACAACCAAATGTTGAAAAACTTAAAGGTCATACTAAAAGGAAAAAAACATCTAAAAATAGTAAAAAATGATGGCAGAAATCACATCTAAAACTTTATCAATTTTTGATGGAAAGAACTGCTATACTGAGATTTTACAGCAAGGAGAGTAAAAAATGTAATACAATCATCTTTCCAACACAAAGCAATTTACAATTTAACACACTTGCTATATTTTCTTAGTTATTGTAGGAGTTTCTGGTAAACGATGTTCACTTTATGTTGCTAATGAAAGCAATCATTTCACCAATCTTAATTTTAAACAATTAATAATGATTTCAGTTTTGAATTTAATAAAACCTCTTTGCTGACATATGTAAAGAATGAATTTTTATGCAGGTCCTGTATGACAGTCATGGAACTGTTTACTCAAGTTTTCAAGAGAGAGTAGAATGCTCACATGAAACAAATAGCAAGCTGGTTAGAGCCTTCTTATCCATAACCAAAGGCCACGATTCTCTAACTTTTTCGTTTTTCGTTAAACATGCCACCAAAAAAATGCAAAATATATTTGTCCTGTCCATGCATAATTTATTGATAAAAAAAACAAAGTTCAAAAATGTCCTTGAAACATCCTGTCATGCAGGTAGAGAAATTCACATAAAAATCGATAATTTTTTTAAAAAATAAAGGCATTATTGACATGTCTTATATGCTGATACTTTTCAAAAGTAAGGACAGGATTAAGTATACTTATTGATATCCTTAAGTTTGAGAGAAGTATTGTTAAAGTGCTATTAGAATTGTGTGTGTACAGGACTTATAGCAGCCAACAGTGCAGGGTATGGTAAAAAGGTCATTTTGAATTTCGGGTTAACATTTGGAACCATGAAGATGCATACTAACCTAATGATGTAGAGACAATCAATTAGTGAATGCCAACTGAGATTTAATTCCGCACTGAGTGATGACGACTAAAATCCTCACAATTTTTAGCAGAAATTAACATTAATTTTATGTTAAAATTGAAAAAGAGGAATTGTATCATATTGGAATGAAGGTAACTTGATAAGCATAAGCAGGGAAGCTTGATTGATAAAAATATTATGAAACTACAAAATTTTTAAAGAAATGCCACCCTGGTATGTATAAAAGAGTAATAGACAAAAATAAATCCTCTGATCACATAGTTCCATGAGAACTAATTTGTGTTGCAGCAAGTCATTGAAAGAAATGGTCAGTTTATCAATATTTAGCATCATATTTTACACTTGAGAGATGCATAACAGGCTGTTAAAAATCAAATGAAAGTAGCAGTATCAGACAATTGTGTCCAAAGAGAGTTTGTCTTAAAAAGAAAATTATAATTAGTTGTGAGATGCAGTACTCATACTAATTTTTATTTAATCTGTATTGTTCTCATGTAGAAAAGTGAAAATAACTTCAACATATAATCTATGCCTCAAGTTTGGCTTTTCATTGGAAGGAATATTGATAACCTTTCATACGTTGAGTTTTGTGTGGTATAATACTTAGCAAAAATTGGGCGCTGTGATGTTGCTAAAATATTTGTACTAAAATCAAGAGACAAACAAAAACTTGCTGTTTTTTGAATCTTCAATAAGTTATTACAAATATGCTTTGCAATATTTTCAATACGTCTAGCATAGGTAGAATCTGAGAGCTGGATTTTGTCATTTCTGAAACTTAATTGATTTTTGTTACTGTTTTTATCTAGCAGTAGTGCATCAAAAGCATTTAAAAAAACTTCTTCATAATTTTTGTATCAGTAAATAATTTCAAAAGTTTATCAATAATAACAAATTTCACAATATGTCTTAATTACTTCTGCATTTTGTGACAGTATCACATGCAAAATGCTTTGTTGCTGTTGCAAAGATTTTTTAAAGAATTTCCGGAAGGAAAAGAGCGAATGAAAGATTTGTTTAGTGGTGAAATAACGAGCAAAATTGTATTTTTTAGATTAAACATTTTTAGGACAAATCAAATTAGTTATTGATCCTACTTTGTTTTTCACTATGAAAAGTCATGTTCCCAATCATCTCAAAACATCATATTTTCTTTGAATATTTTTCGTTTCAAAGACATAAGAGTTAATAATTAGTTTCATTCATAAAATGGTAGCTACTCCACTGTTATTTGTTATCACTAACCTTTGCAGTTAATAAAAAGAAAAGAACAATCTCACACAATTTGTACCAGTACAACATCAATAGCAAAATTGATATATTTCATTTCTAGTTTGATAACATTTTCTGCTAAATTTTTAATACATTGTTCTTAAATAATTGAAAACTTTAGTGCAATGGTCCATGACTGGGTCACTTAGAAAAGCCTGATGGATGCTGGTTGAGTTTTGCTGATTTCGAAGATATGTTTGCTAAAATAAATATGTCAAGATTTCATGTTTGATTTTATCAGTTAATAAATAATAACTTCAAATATTTTTGTCTATCATTAAATTAGAATTTATTGTGTTTGTCAGAAAACTTAAATCTCCCATTTATTAGAAGAGAAATCCGTTAAGTAAGTTGATCTAATAAGTTATATAAGTTATAATAGCACTAATCTTTAATGTAAAAATATTAAATGTGACAACATACTTCCTCTTGGAATAAATATTTAGTTTTCCAATACTTAGTTTTTGTATGCATATACTTAAATGCTATTTTAAATCAGGCTAAGAGATGTTAAGATAATTTTGAAAAATTTCCATGTGTGTGGCATAAAAAATTAGATTATGATGTAATTTAAAAGTGTCTTTACTTGTCAATTTTTAAAAATATTTTTCTGGTAAAAGGAGATTATTTATTTATTATTTTTTTTAGGGCAGTGATCATGCCTATAATTTTAAAAGGGCTAATAAAGAGGCAGCTGACTTGATAAATAAAGAGAGGTAGGCATTATAATTTTTTTTATTAAAAGTTATGCTTACATTGTTTATTTTCATTACATAGTTAAAGCTAAATGTTGTTTATATTTGATCTTATTAGAATAGTTTTTTTCAGAGTAGTATATAAATTATTGGATAAAAATTTGTTATAGATATAGGTAAATTTTTTGTATTTAAATTTAAATAAAATGTAATAGTTAAAAAAGTGTTACATTGAGATGAATATTATTGTTTTACATTTTATAACCTGATTGATACTGATTGTCTCATTGCATTTAAGTGTGAAACATACACACACATATATTTTTTCTTGAGATATAATAATTCACACAATGGGGGGTCTTGAGCACTCCAAGACTTTAGCCCAAGAGATTAAGCCTGCCTTTGCATAATGTTACTCACTCAGAACTTTTATTTTAGGTAGAAAAGTGCTCAGGAATTAAAGTTATTTTTGATTCCGCTTTCCTTTTGGTAGCAACATATTGTTATATTACTTATTTTTATCTACCTTGCCTGTTTGATCTTTTATCTCATATCATATTCTAAATAAGACACTGCCTCATATATTAAGAAGAAGAAGAAAAAAATATCTGGAATGTTTTCAGATTTTAAAAGTTTAGTGTTATGAATAGATGTGTGAATTAAAATGTTACGAAGTTTTATGAAAATTAGGATTTTTTTTCTCTTTGAAAAAATGTATCCCACATTTAGTTCTAGCTGTTATACTTTGGTAAAGGCAGTCTTAATCAATTCTTACTCTTAAAAATGTTCACAAAAGTTATTTTTCCACTATTCACTGCACTTGCATTTTATTTAATCACATTTACAGTAATAGATAAAATCACTTATTTGATCTGGTGTTAATTTCCTTGCATTTTCAATGTTATATAAAGACATTCTTGTGGTATGTATGTATGATGCAGTTTACTTCAAAATGCTTTAAATTTGTTTTATTTTACTTTGAAATACTTTCTAGACATGTTGATAATAAATATGTATTTATTTACAATGAAGCAGAGCAACAAAACACACAAAAAACTTTCATTGGACAAAAGTGTTCATCTCTTTCCAGCTTATATACTCCTATCCTAGACATTTTGAAAACTTTTGTTATTTGTTTGGTTTGCTGGTCTTAGTATGCTGATTGATCTGATTCAGTGATTGATGAGGAAAAAATAATTAGAATCAATCATTAAATCTTTTATTGATGTAACTTTTTTTTAAAAAGGTAAATTATTTGCTTGTTTTTATTAATGATCTAAATAAAAATCACTGTGTTGTGCTTTACATCTTAAGTGGTATAACTATTTGGTTTTTTAAAATTAATACAAATATTAGGTGGGGAAAAAAAGGAATCCATTATTTTTCTGGTAGATCACTGTAGGGATTGACATCTTGTAAAGTATTGATCATACAATTTCAGATTTATGCTTTTTGAAAAGGTGACATTTTGTACTAAAATAATTTCTTTGCTGTTTTTTTTAGTACATTCAGTAAGTTACAGTGTGTTAAACATAAAGTCAACAAAGTGAAAATTTGGTGTATTTTACAGTCTTTCTTTGATAAAGGCAAAAATGTAAACAGACGGCTGAAATTGTGAATGGTGTTTGTAGTTCTGATACTGTAATAACCAATTGCATGCAAATTTAGTTTTGTGCACCTTGCACAAGTAGGCTTGTTGTCAAAAATGTCGATAAAACCACAGAAATGATCAAAGTTGACCAGTATGTTAGCAGTTGTAGCATCGCCCAGGAGCTAAAGATTGACCATAAAAACAGTTTTAAACCATTTGCATAAAGCTGGATTCAAAAAGAAGCTTGATGTTTGAATGCTACACCAATTAACACAAAAAAACATAATGGATCGACTTTCCATCTGCGAAGCCTTGGCAAAATGTTGACTAGATTTGTAAACAGATGGAACAAAGGATGAGAAGTGAGTCATATACAACAACATTGTGCTAAAACAATTGTGGTCAAAGCATGGTGAAGCAGTTCTAATGGTAGCTAAACCAGGATTAATGGTGAGGAAGGTTCTGCTGTGCATTTGGTGAGACTAGAAAGTAATAATTCATCTTCCATATGGTCAACACTAGATTCAGATCTCTAATGTCAACGACTGGACCATTTTAAACTAGAAACGGACAGAATTGGCCTACGGGAGAGGTGTTGTGTTCCATTAGGAAAACCCCTGGCTACAAGCTGTCTATAGTGACTCATCAGAAACTCTGGGAGCTTGGTTGTGAAGTTTTGAGGCATTCACCACATAGTCCAGACCCAGCACTAAACGATTACCATGTTTTTCTTGCTTTTCAAAATTTCCCTAGTGATAAGAATTGGCATCGAAAGAAGATTGTGAAAATTGATTACTAGAGTTTTTCATCAATTAGGACCTAGACTTCTATGAGAGAGGCATTATTTAGCTACCTTTAAAATGACAACAAATTATAGAACAAAATATTGTATATTTGACTAAAATTAGTAATCTCAAACATGTTAAATCATAAAAAAATGGATTTCTTTTTTCCCAAACTAATATAAATACCATCTGCTAGTTGTGTTAAATCATGTAATAACAGAACATGTCAGGATATTTTGTGTAGGAAATTATTTTAGAGCATAGTAGAATTATGTAATGGTACATAACAATACATATACATAATTATGTGTATCTAAATTTAATATAGGTATTTTTATAATCTGTATTTTGAAAATAGCTTTAAAAAATCTCACAAACATTGTATAGTTTCTTATTAATGTAAAGTATGTAATTATAAATGTAAGTTCCTAATTCTGTGGCTTCAAATTTTTCAGTATTAATTTTTATTTCAGGAAGTAGTATAATCTAATAAACTTCACAATTTTCCTTTATGTATTTTTTCATTGTGATGGAAATTTTTTTCTGACTTAAGTGTAAAATTTTGAAGATATTAAAATATTTTAAATTGTGTTATAAGAATTAATTAGTAATTGTTTTTTGCAAAAGAATTACTGTATTTACTGGAATCTAAGCCACACTTTTTTCCCAGTGTTAATGCTACTGAAAATTGGGTGTGGCTTAGAATCGAAGGGAAAAAAATTCGTCGTATGGGGCAATTAGAGCAATTACAGGTTCAGGTATGATTTGAAAGTTTATAATACTGGTAAAATAACTAATTATTCACTTCTTATTAGTTCTCATTTAAAATTTATTTTAATTTTGTAAAATCGATATCAATAAACTTTTTCAACTATTTTTCATTTTTCACAAAAACTTGTTGAGAATTTGGGGTGTGGCTTAGAATAGATGGTTGTTTAGATTAAAATAAATATGGTATATGAAAATGAAGGAAATACATTGTTTTATAACTATCTGTCAGAATTTATTTTTACAGTAAAATTTGCTGTGGGATTACTCTTTAAATTTCACTTGAATACAAATGTGATATTTCAAACCATTAATAGCAGTATATATTAATGTGGTATCTATATTAATCTTTTTAGACCTTTGAAATGAACTCGAAATTTATTAATATATTTTAGCTTTTCTGAAGTATTTAAATCTGTAAATTCTAATATTTTAACTAGTTATAATTAATAATTAGTCACATTTCTTTAAAGAATGCATGGTAGCAATGATAATATCTAAAATAAAAAAAAATCACTGAAAGTGACTAAAAATGGTCAGTTTAAAATATCCATTACCAATTGAAAGTTCATTTATAAATAGCATAATTTGAGCATTTTTAAATAGATCAAGAAAATTATTCTTTTTTTATACCCAAAATAATGTTTTTGTGTTCTTTTTATATAATTTCAAAAATATGACAAAAATTAATCTGCTTAATATAACAGGAGGATATGGGGTACATTCAAAGGAAGCAGTATCATGTATTTACTCTAAAAGTAAATATTTATGTTGTGGCATATCTTCTTACTATGATAAGCTCTTGGAAAATGTTACAAATTTAAGAGGTTCATAGAATATACTCTGAAGTAAGGGAGTAGCATTTATTCTAAAATAATACCTCCAAATATAATATAGTAAGGGAAATATATTCCCCAGAAGAGTAATAGGATATTGAAACCAAACTGGAATTCTCCCCTCCTTCTGAAAAGTATAGGAATTTGGTGCACTTTTAATGGACATACCCAGAGAAGCAATATCCTTCCTCCACAGTCTCAAAGTCTTTAATTCTCTGCTTCTGGCCTTAAATTCCTCCAAACTAGGTTCAATGTTTTATAGAACTTCCTACTGAAATTGAAGGTTGAGGGGGTGATTTTCTTTTCTCTTTCTCTCTTTCCAACAGTACAATTTTTTCTTCTGATATCATCTTGAAAGGAAAGCTGAAGAGGTTTTATTATATTTTATTAAATAATTATCGCTATATATATATTCAGATTTCAATATACAGATAATTTATAAGTGTCGATTCTAATTTTGCTCCATTATTGATAATGTGTATTTCAAAATTATAATTTTGGTCTCATTTTTAGAAATGCTTTCTTAAAACCTTTTGTTCTTGACCTTCATGGATTATATGTTCAAGAGGCAATACCTGCTTTAGAAAAGTTCCTTAGGGATAAAAAACTAGAAATACAGAGAAAATCTCAAAGTGGTGTAGTTAAAATATCTGTGATCACAGGACAAGGATTACACAGTATTCAAGGACCAAAACTACGCCCTTCTGTTGTAGAATATTTGAAAAAGAATTGTTATCGGTAAGTGTGGTTTATTTATTTTTATTTAACATATATATGCTATAATTAGATAAAAGTAATTGTGATCTTTACATCTTCTATAATAACTTCATGTGTAATGTTTTTAGATTTAATTTCAAATATATATACATTTTCCATATGTATATGTTCTTATCTACCGTGTCCTTAAATGCTGTATCTGTAATTTTCAAATATTGAGATAATTCTTATGAATAATCTTGTGATGTTGCTTAAGGATCAAACTTCTTTAATAAACCATGTAATTTACTGAATGTTTTTGTTATTGCTAATGCCAACGACAACAGTGTAAGATCAAGGCCACGAAATTCATTGTGGTTAAGGGCTAGTAGTACACCTGTCATTAGTCGTAACTTTGAGCACCATACAGGTGATAGTAGGATTTGGCTTGGTTCCACCCCAATTTTGAAGAACACCTTGGAGGGGATTAACATTTTGAGGACGGCTGGCCGATCTAAAGGCCAAAAGGAACAGATCCTTAAAAGACGGCTCTGGCTGGTGTATCGGCCACGCAATGCTTTCCCCTCTTAACAGCTTTCAAAACAGCATGAGACCTATTACAGCCCTGGAAAATCATTTGCTTGACCGGTTTCTTTTGTATTTAAAAAGGAGGGGAATACAGTTCCCTCTTTCACCCTTATCTAGAAATCCCTCTTTTTTCCCTTATGTTTAAATTCTCACTAGCAGAGTGCATAATTATTTTTTCAAGCGATTTTGTGATCTCGATTACCTAATCATTTCATTTTAAACTAATTTGATTTTTAAAAAAATGCCTAAACGTAAAAGTAACTTACCACTGATGAGATTCAGAAAGTTTTAGCAGATTTAGAAGATGAAATTTTTGATGATTCTGATTCCAATTGTGAGTTAGAAAATGAGGAAGATGATTTGGATCAATCTTTAAATTTGAATCCAGAGGTTGAAGATGAGGTTGTCTGGGAAGAACAAAGTAAAATAGTCCCTCAACCAACCCATAAAGTGACAATTTTACCTTTTACAGGAAAAAATATGATAAAAGGAGCCGCTGTACCGTGTGTCACGGAAAGTGATTTTTTTAATTGCATATTTAAAAACTATATAGTAAGAAAAATTACAGAAGAGACAAACATATATGCAACTTGCGTTTTACAATCTGCAACACCATCAAGTGTGCGAAAACATAATCCTGGATGGACTGAAACGAGCGAAAAGAGATTTTAAAATTTCTTTCCTTAATACTTTTAATGGGTCATGTGGATGAGGACAATACAAAGGAATATTTTTTTTGGATCACTACATTGAAAATTAAGGGATATACATAAACAAAATACTCCACTTTGGGAAATTTAATCCGTTCGAGCTAATAAATTAATTAAAGATATTCCACTGTAAAATTAATTACATACACCATTCACTTAAAATAAATAGTCAAATCGTTTTCAAAGAATATTCCTGCTAAGTATTGGTAGAATATTCCTTCTCTAAATTGCAGCGGTGTGGTAGTTGGGAGAAGGGGGTGCCAGCTCAGGTGTCATCCACGTCACTTGACCATGGTTTAAAATTACGTGGTCCGTTGCCAAAAGCTTAACAGTGCGACGTTCATATTAACTCACTCCAAAAAATACAATACAGTAATTATAATTATTTTTATACTTAAAAATGCAATATCCGCCTATTCAATTAAAATTATAGCGTTATAATTAACTACTAACCACAAATAAACTATGGAAATAAGTCCAAATGATGTAGTGGGAAAGACAAACTTTATCTACTGTAAGTACCAGAAGCAATAAAAGCATTTATTGTGAAAAAAGATCAATTTCTTAATTCCAAATGTGCATAATAAAATAATAAAAAAGGCATTCAAATAAAGAGAGATTTATAACAATTTCTCCCTTCAAAACTTAGTTATATTCTGAAATAAAAAAAATTAGGGATTATGCTGATCACAGGAATTAATTAGAAGCGAGCACCATGCGTAGCCAAAACAAAAAGGGTTTCTTCACAAACAAAAGATAGATATATGCTATCGTGGGCTTTTTTGCAGTGCACGCCAGAATTGCTTGCAGATGGCAGAATTTTTACCTACTTACTTGATAAATATCGTTATATTTTGGACACTTCACACAATATCTTTATAAATTATAGTCTATGCTATAAATTATAGCCTATGTGTTCTTCTGATGTATAAGCTATATTACTGTAAAGTTTCATTAAAATCCATTCAGTTGTTTTTGTGCGAAAGACGGCCAAACATCCTTACAAACTTTCACATTTATAATATATATCTAGATTACACAATGTATTACTGTACAGAAACGTATTTTTACTGTTATATTACGTTATGCTTAATGAAGAATTTTTAAAAAAATTTTATATTGAAGCATAAAAAAAGCCTATTTTTAATCGTGTATAAACAACAAAAAACGAAAAAAGAAAAGATGTTTACAACAAAAAATTACAGAAATATTCGTTACAGATTCTTAAAATTATCCATTTTAGTCCTTTGACTTTATTTATAAAATGCACACGAAACTAACTTCGACATTTTTATTATAACAATTGATGTATAAAAAAGTTGAGTGTTCGAACCAAAAACTCTTAATTCCGATATCATTTCCGATATATTACAAGCTCTTCAGCATAAGAAAAATGCCCTGATTTATACAAAAACCTTAAAAGCAAAAATGAAATCCTTACTTTTGTTATACTATTATTCTTTGAAAGTTCTACAGTGTTGGATTTCCTGATTAAAAAAAATTAAAGTAAGTTTCCTTTATAATAATAATTACAAAAAAATTTGCAAAATGCTCTAAAATCTATCTGAAGAATAAATATAATCAGAACGTAGTCTAATAGATATTTATATTGAAGTAAAAAAATGTGTTTGTTCTCTTTTTTTTCGCCCAATTATTCGTGAGTCACACTTTTTAGGTATGATAGTACAAAGAAAAAGTGTTCGGGTGCGCTCTAAGACTATTGAACTTTTGAAACTCTGAATACAGAATCAGATGGTTCTTGTAAATGAGCAGGAAAGCAGGTTGTAAAATCTTTTATATCGACAAAGAATGCTTGTCCCTCTTGATTATTGTTGATGCTTTAGTTTTTGGTCATTGTTGATTATCCTATGCCTTTTTTTGGTGTAATAAAACCTAGAAGTGCACATCTGCCTTCTCGTAAATCTTCCAAGGTTGCTTTCAAGTAGCCAGAAAACTATTCTTCCTCTAGTTGCCGTAATAAATCTTTAGACAGTACACTTCTTTCTCAATGAAATTATCGTACATAGGATAAATAGAAACTATGTCGACCAAGCCCTTCTTCAAGACTGCCCTCTTCTAGTTTGCGAACGTTATTAGAAGAATGAAAATAGCCCTCTTCGGGGAACTGATATTGTGTTAGACTTTGAGAGATAAGGTAAAAAGCACCCAATCACTTAGGGCAGTGATCCGCAACCCCCGGTCCGCGGATCAAATGGTGCCGGGCCATATAAAGAACATTAAACTATTGCCATTTTATTTAAAGTGGTGCATTTCTCTCGGATTTGCGCAACTTTCCACAGAAATCACTTTTATTCATTTTTGGTGTAACTATATTATATTCTGAAGGCATATTTAAATGTAACTAAATTAAAATTGTTAAATCAAAACAATCTAAAATATAAATAATCAACGTGTCCCACCCTCAGCGGGCCGGGTAAAATTATCAAACGTTGACTGGTCCGCAGCGATAAAAAGGTTGCGGAGCACTGACTTAGGGGACTGTCCAAATGAAGATATTTAAATGTAACTAAATTAAAATTGTTAAATCAAAACAATCTAAAATATAAATAATCAACGTGTCCCACCCTCAGTGGGCCGCGGTAAAATTATCAAACGTTGACTGGTCCGCAGCGATAAAAAGGTTGCAGGGCACTGACATAGGGGACTGTCCAAATGAAGCGGGGGGGGTGATATCTGAAGCTAAAGTCTTTCTTCGTTTTGAAGAAAATCAAAGAAAAATTGTTGTCAGTTATCTGGAACCCGACTGTGGAGTTGCATTGAGAGTGAGTGAGCGAATATTATCGTCGCACTGTTCAGCTACACGAGGGCTTTTGGCGAAGGACCACGTAATTTTGAACCATGGTCAAGTGACGTGGACGACACCTGAGCCGGCACCCTCCTCTCCAAACTACCACACCACGGGAGGAGGTTTCAGCTCTCAACAGATTTAACATGCATCGCTGCCCTACACGGTGGTCTTTAGTGGTACTGGGCTCGAACTCGAGTGGAACATGCCTACCTGTGCGTTGAGAAGGAAACGTTTTTGTAATTGTTTTGATGTTGATCGAAAGAGTTGGCTTCGTAAGAATGAATTGGCGCTATCTTATGCACAAAATCACACTCCAAAGTGAGTTCATTACCGCACAAAAATCAGAGCTGTAATCTTAGAATTTAAGCAATATATAATATGCAATTATTTTGAAATTTTAAATAAAAAGTAAGGATTATTCAAAGGCTAAGAATATCACTTTTTTGTACAAAAAGTGAAAAAAAATTAATAAGTCCCAATATGTTGCTCTTACTCGCAAAAGAAACAATTAATTATAAATAAGAATAATATAATCCTTTTGTATAAACAAGTTTGTTGAACGGCAACTTAAATATGTTTGTAGTCATAATATTGAGTCTTTGATACCAGCTTATTGTTTGCGTTTTACTATCAAGTATTCTAAGAATTCAAAGCATTTTCTCTTTTTTACTAATGAAAACAATTTATTAATGTTGGAAAAAATATAATTTTAAATTTTTAAAGTATATTTAAAGAATTTATTTTTAGGAACACAAGGTATATATAAATTATTAATGTTTCATTTACAAGTTCTATTAGGGTCAAAGTAATAAGACGGACCTCATAATTTAAATGACGATCAAGTAACGAGAATGATAGTCGAGCTAGAGCCCCCACTTCTTATTTTCACACCACAGCAATGTAAGGACTTTGATGTTATGCGTATCAGCTCTGCTACACAATGGAACCTCTAATCGTGACCATTTTTCAATAAAAACATGTTATGACTACAATGTCACACTATCCAACAAGGGCTAACACTTATAGGCTTAGGATATTCATATTTTAAAGCATAATGGGAAACACTTAACTGCTATTCATCTCATATATTTGCCACAGTAAATGTTTTATCATAATTTTCTGTATATATAAGAAGAATTAGATCAAAGTAAAAGATTTTAATTTTTGAAAGATGCTTGTTATAATAAAATGTAGATTTAATCTTAGGATTCGTTGAGTACTATGAATTCTAATGTATCATAATATAATGGATTATGGAAAAATAAAAAATGACAATTATACATCAAATCTATCATTCCTTTATGGAAGGTATATACGAAAATCCTTAAGAGGATTTAAATTTTTACGATTTTTCTGGCATGTTCTAAAAAAGAAAAACAATTATAAATTGAGTATCAATGAAGTTTCCAAAAAAGGATTTATGGCAATATGTTTATTGATATGCAGATGCTGTGAATACTTGTAAGAGCTTTTAAACTCACTTTATTGTCGATTTGAGAAAGTCTGAACTTTACATTATTGCATAAAGAGACATGATCAGCAATTCGGCTTTTTTATTTTATTTTGTATTTTTGCTTATAATTATGTGCAAGTTATGAAAAATCATATTATTTACTTCTTTTTTCTAATTTGACTATTTTATATATATATATAAGTTTTAACACCAGGTGTGTACCAAATTCTTGCATTTATATGAATAAAAAATAAATTTAAAACATTTTATAACTATTTTGATAAATTTAATTGAAAATCAAAATATATATATTTTTTTTAAATGAAATCAATTAAATTTAGATTAGTTTATTGTACCTTTTCCTATAATGATATAAGCGTTTAATTTTTTTATGAAGTGCTTTATATTATCACATCTGTTTTGTGCTAAAATTTCTTGAATTTTCTTGAACTGAAAACATTAGTAATTACTACATTGGATTCTTCAAGAAAACATGTTTCCCTAAGAAAGGGAGACTATTTGTGTTTAGGGACTTTCTAAGCCGTGAACATCCCCACTATTCAGCGGGGTAACCATGACTACCCTGCTACTTTTATCCGCCGATGTATGGTGTCATTAATCAGCTACGAAAAAAGGGGAAGTAAACTTCGCCGGAAGCGCCGTCTTTAAGGGCATTTTTCTCACAAAAACCGCCGTCTCCAAAACGTTAAGGGCCTCTTACCTCTTCCCATTCCGACAACCTCACAAGAGGACTTGTGGCTTGATGGCTATTTAGAGTACCCCTATGCTGCGCAAAGGCACTATACATTTACAAATATCCATGCCTTCTCCAGGATTTGAACCTCAGCCCTACAGCACAAGAATCATGAATGGGGGGTATATTAATGAATAATTATATTATGCAGTGATAATATAATTATTCATGGTTGGTTGAAATTCTACCATTCTTGTATTGTGCTCCAACACGCTGCCCAACATGTTCTTTTAATTTTGTCAAATTTTGGGAAAGAGTAAAACATTATATATTGAATAAATAATTAGCATTAATTAATGAAATTACTTATTAATAACAAATACTTAATTTTCCGAACTATATACATAGGATTGTAATCAATCGAAAAAAATTGAGGGCTTTAGAGGGGTCCAGACCCCCCCCCTTCTTGTGTGCGCCACTGGCAGTCAACTTTGTCAAACTTTGTGTAAAGGAATGAAATCTTCTGAACTTCCTCAATTTGGAATTGATTAGACTTTTTATTTTTTTCTTTTAACTGTATTCAAGTGACAAAGGCAGTGCCCGAATTGGTGCACCATATTTTTCTAAATTTATGTAAATTCACATGATGACTTTGAGGTTCAATTTCATGTGGAAAAGTTTTCATTGTTCTAATTTTTAAAGAGAAGGAAATTAAGAAGTAGGACTCTCAAAACTACAGCTTGACTGGAATGTCACTGGTAGCTATGATCCCTAGGCTATTGTTACACTTTAACTATATGTTTCTTGTGTTACGCCCATATTCACCACTAACCTGACCGCCGGTTAGAGGAAGGAAACCTGGGTTTCGACGAAAACGCTATTCACCATCGCAAGTTTAATAACTTAACTCCGGTTCAAGTTAAAAAATCCTGACCCAGGGTCACAGCCGGGTTAGTTTTAACCGATCATGCGCAGTAAGCGATTTTTCGAGTGTTTACGTTTATGTTTTCTTTCCACAAAACTATATATATACTTTTCTTTATCATTTTCTTTTTTAAATTTAAATAACACTGACGGATCTGTTGTGGTGTTCGCGGTTTCAGCACTCCGTCAGTGTCATTGAATTGCCGCGTTATTTCAATATACCCTTCATATTTTTGTGTGCTACTAACAGCATTTGTTTCCCTACATTCTATTATATGTAAGTGCGGCTTCATCAAAGCCAACACCAACTCTTTTTCGTACTGCGTAAAATAAATTCTGTTGGCATTCATTTTAAACAGTTAGCAATACTTGAGGTTAAAAACAAGCTGGCACGAGGCGAATATAGAAATTGTAGCTCCAGCATGGAAGTCACGGGGTTTATTTTGACCAATGGGAATCGACCAGTAAACCCAGTTTAAGAAACCCAGAGTCAAGTAATTGAAGGTCGAAAAAGAGCTGTGAATTGAAGTTCTAACCTGGGGTTGACTGCCGGTTACTTAACTCCAGGTTTCATCGCTGGGTTAGGTTAGCAGTGAATACAAACGTTAGTGTAATGTTGATTTTTGTAAAAAAAATGTTTTGTTTATCAAAATTTTAACTTTGAATAGAATAATTATTGTGAAAAACCCACAAGTTTTATGGGAAATTTCATTTAGTTCTGTTGCTGACAGTATTTAAACTTTACCTATGTTTAAATACTTTATATTTAATGATTGATAATTCTGTAGTTGATTTGTAATTATTTTCTAGTAATGTGTATAGATTTATCAAATCAATTGATAAAAAAATATTGGATCCATGAATGTAACTGCAAGTACCCTGTGTTTTCCCATCAAATGCAAATCTTGTAGTTAAGCTTAATATGCAATATATATAATCTTTTGTAACTACGACAGCTATGTGTTTTTTCTTTCATTTGTTTCAGTGGTTTAGTTATTTATAAACACAGTGGTAAAGTTGTTTGTCCATTAAGTTTTGTATACTCTCAAATCATTTACATATCCATATACTGTTTATATACAGTTTTATATACATATACTGTTTGCTAAAATTGAAATCGAGTGCATCTAAATATGCAATTATTTATAGAGATTACCTTTCAAAGCTGTACTACAGTATTATCTTACTAACACCTTTAGGGAATTATTGCATATCTTTTGGTCCAAGATAGGCCATATAATACTAGGGCCACTTAGCTCACCTTTCATTGGATGATGTGCTTATAAATTTTCCAGTTTCATAGAATTTAAAAAAAAAATTTGCTAAGTTACTCAATTGTTTATGTTGTGAATGTTCAATATATATATACGTAATATATATATTGTTTGTAATAGAACAAAACAGAGATTTGGTGGCTTATGCTGCAGTCAAATTTTACATTACATGCATTTTATGGTTATGCTCATTAATGGGTACTTTCATATTAGTTTGTTGACCATTTTCGTAAATAAAAAACTATTGTCAAATACAACAATATATAGCTTATAATGAAAATATGCTCCTGAGCATACTTGAACTCAATCTTGTTTATGAAGTGATGTTTTTCTTCTCATAATTTTTTCAAAAAAAAAAAAAAAAAAGATTCAAACTCAGAATCTATCTATTTAGGAAAAGAAGGTATTGGAGTATTTCGAAAGTCATTTTGATCATTCTATGAAGATTGTGCATTAATGGACACAATATGGTTACTTAGAAACTTACAAGGCATCCTCTACTAAATATTTCATTTATTTAAAATTTAATTTTTTCTTTATTAAAATGATGGAGTTAAAGTAGTGAAAGTAATATGAATGTAGTTATTTATGTAAATAGAAATGTTTGTGCAAATTCTTCTTCTAAATCTTTACCATTTTATTAGTCAGTGGGACATAAGTAACCATTAATGTTTCATAGAATGAACTTATTTATGAATTCTTATGATTCAATTTGCTTTGTAAGTATCCATTTCCTAAAATTTGATTTACGTTGTCCATAAAAATAATGTATTCATTTTTCAAAACAAGTGAGTTATTTTGGATTTTGTTATAAAATATATTTGTCTTCTTTTATGTGATTTGTTGTATTTTAAATCAGTTAATAAGAAATTTATCTTTGACATTACAAAAAGTTTGTTTAAATTTTTATGCAACTGTTTCAATTTTTTTTATTTTTTGTGTAAATTTATAAATTGTTTTTTTTTTTTTCTTACTAATTTGGGGGAGGGGGATGAGCTAAAATCTGCAGTTACAGTTTTATCCAATGTTTGTTATAGATTTGTTAACCACATGTGTTATACTAAAATAGACATTCTTTTGAATGTATTTGCATTGTAAAGTTTAATATGGTTGCTGTTATAATATTACCATAAAACTATTTGTATGAGTGGAAATATTAATGGAGTTTTATTTAAAATGCCGACTAAGCTGTTCCATATATTGACTATTAAAATAATAAATGTTAAATGAGTGTCTTCACATTTCCAAGTAGAATTTTGAATTTTCAAAACATTTGATTAATATTCACATTTGTAGTTATATTTTTGTTCTGTTGCATAAACATTGACTTTTTGCTGCATTGATGGTGGCTGCAAGTTTTTTTTTTTAATTTGCCACATGGATTATGTTTTAAATTTTATAAAGATATTATTTTTCTAATTTATGATTTGATATCTGTAAATCAGTTATAAGAGTGATATACAGCCTTTTTTTTTATCTTGTTCATCAGCTATACAGATATGTATTTAATTGAAATTATTGTGAAAATTACATTCTTAACACATTACATAAAAATTATAATGTATGCATTTTTCTCTTTAGTTTCGCTGACATTAATCCTGGAACCTTGGAAGTTTATTTGAGTATTGATAGACCACATCAAGCAAGTGTACAAAATGAAGTATGTGATAATGAGAACTTATGTATTAATTTTTTTAATTAAATGCAAAATTTGTACTTTTTAAAAAGTTTTTCTTCAGTCACCTCTAAAGAAACTGAATCACTTTAAAATTTTTCTAACTTTAAGATACAATTATGTCTTTAGTGCAACGTTGATTCTATAATAATGAATTAAATCATTTGTTATTGTATACAATATTTAAATGTTTTTGATTCAGTTGTAATAATTTTGAAATTTTAGACCTTTTTTGTATTATATGTTGACCTTCCAATTTTTAATTCATTAAATGACATTTGTGTAAACATTTTACTAGTTTTTCTTCAAATTTTTTGTTTGCAACTTATTAATCATAAGAAGCTTCCAAACCAGTGATAATCAAACTATTTACTTTTCTCTCCTTTCTGCCCCCAGATTTTGTACGAGATTTTATCGTGACTCCTAGACAGTTTTTTTAAAAATCGTCATCATAGTTACAGTAAAATTCTTTCTAGTATTTTCGTTTATGTTGAATAAATCATAATTGTATGCTTGATTGATTGAATAGTTTTATTTATATATATTTGTTTATAAATAACTAATGAATCAACTTATTGTTATAGTAATATCACATTTAAAAGTAACACTAGGACTACTAGTGACAGACCTCGAAATTTTAAACTATGGTCAAATGATGATGACACCTGATCTATAGAATTCCAAGTATGCACAATGTTTACCTTAGCAACAGTATCTAGCTCTAGTTTTGCATCACAATGTGAAATTTGTCGAAGCATCTAGAATTTTTATTGGTAGCATTGTGAATATAGTGCTGAAACCCACTTATTTGATTGTTTGCAATGGGTTGATTGATTGAATATTAACATTGCACTGTTTAGCTACACGAGGGCTTTTGGCGACGGACCACGTAATTTTGAACCATGGTCAAGTGACATGGACGACACCTGAGCTGGCACCCCCTCTCCTAACTACCACACCAACGGGAGGACGTTTCAGTTCTCAACAGATTTAACGTGCATTGCTGCCCTAAACGGCGGGTCTTTAGTGGTACTGGGCTCAAACTCGTGACAAGGCAAGCCACGATCTGATACCTATACCACTCGGCTACCGCAGCCACTAGTTTGCAATGGGATTGAATGCTCATAATGTATTAGATGATTTAATGAGATGGAAAGCTGTTGTGGTTGTGTCTTGAAATAGGGCATTTTCAATCAGAGATGGCAATGGTTATGAGTAATACTGTAAGTTGTATCCAGGTTATTAAATCAATCCTAGAAGAGAGATACTATATAATCTAACCCAGAGCTTAAAGCAATCACACCTACATAATATTACTACTTGTCATTAAGGATATGATAGTACTAACAAACTATGGCCACACAGAGTTTTCTTATGACCTTGCTGTTACACCTGGAAAAGAATTTCCAGCTATGTGAGGTTTTGTAGGGTACTTCAGGCACAAACTCCCTTTTTATGAATGATCATAGGAGACTCACATTGTTCATTTTCCTAAGGAAGGAAATATTTGCTATGAACTGACTGGCAAAGTCTTGGGGTCTCAGTGCAATAGAACATGTTTGTGATGGTATAAAAAGAGCTGTTGCATGCCAACACTACCTAGGATGTTCCATATGTGCAAAGTTTCTCATTTGAAAGAATGAGATTTATCGTTGAGTTTCATCTTATTCTTATTTTATTATTATTAGCATTTCTCAATATCCTCATTTACAATATGATGTCAAATAGTTACTCTTATATAGCAGTGCACAGTGGCCATACACCATAGTAGACAGACCTTTTTTAAGATATGATGTATCATGATATCAGCATTTTTAGTATGAGCTTGTATCGTAGCTAACAATTCATTTAATCCATATTGTTATATTGCTATATTCATTCTTCCATAGTAATATATCTCCAGCTATTACAGATTTTGTGTTTTTAATTTTGCACACCAATGTAGTAAATTAGAAGAAAAGGGGGAGGAAACTTATTTATTTTTTTATAATTGTTTTGTGCTTTTATGATTTGCTGTTGAGAATGAAGTAGCTATCGGATAATTTCTTCAAGCTCAACCGATTAAATATGTTTACTTTCTATTTTCATGATTAAATATTTATAATCTTTTTATTGTTTTATTTTTAAAGAAATCAAATTGATATAATTGTGGTTCTTTTACTAGTAATTATTTTTTAATATGTTATAAAATTTTCATTCACGAATGTTGATGAAGTCCAAATATTCACCAAGATTTCACCATTAATTTAAAATGTCATGTAATTAATAGTGACATTTCCTCTTTTCAAATAAAATATTTTTTTTTATAATATGAAATGTATTTTTCTAATTTTTTTTAACATTTTTAATGTGTTCAATTTTATTTTATTTGTGCTTAAATGTACTAAATGTTTTATTTTTCCATCTTTATAAATTTTAGGATATTACTAAAAATAATAGTAAAAATGCAGTAGGTAAAAATCGGAAGAAGAAAAAAAATAAGAAAAAATAAAATCTTCATGTGTAGCTGTTGACAGGTATAGCACTTATAAGAACTATTTATTAATGATTTCCTTGAAATGTTGGTGTAAACAAAAAGAATCTATGGAGTATATTTGGAAAGAAAGACATGTATATTTTATTAGTTAATAATAAAACTGAATTATATTTAAATATGAAGACAACTATATTTGAAACTTTTTGAGATCTTTTTATTTTTAAAATTAATTCAAAGTGAACTTGTAATAAAATCAATAAGTTCTTATATTTTCTTGGTTTATTTCCTTTTAAAAATTATGTTTCAACTAAACAGCTTAAGAATTTCATATCTATGTGGATTGGAAAAGAAAGATTTTCACCTTTATATTTTGTTAATCTAAACTTTTGTATCATTCTCAGCATTATGTTTTCTTTATATTCATTCAGTTTTTCTTTTTATTCCAGCCATTTATGAAGCAAGATGAATTCTAAATCATTCCAGATTAGTACATCTTCAAATGCTGCAGATTTTAATATAGACTCCAGGCATTTATAGTTTTTTGGCTGACACAATTTAATTTTCTGATTTCATGACATGTAGTGTTAAGAAGCATGTTTCTGTTTATAGTATCAGATAGTGTTGAAAACCATCTTTTTTTGAGTATCCTCTTTTTTATGTTAAACATTTTTTTTTGTTTGAGATACTAAGTAAAATGACTTAGTTTACACTTTTAAGAAAATTCAAAAATTCATTATAAGCATTGGTCCTAGACAAATAAGTGCTGCAAAAATTGGTGTAGTTGTTTTATTGCTTGATAAGGTCATGCAAAGATATATGATTGAGGAAATGATATAAATTGCATAATATTATATGACATAATTGAATTCACAAATGAAGATAGAGAAAATATAATGTCATTTATTCTGTATGTAAAGACTCATGATTTTTATCTATTTTAATTTAAACTACTTTTTTACTTGATATTCCATTGCATTATGTCCCAGATGTTTTTGGTAACAACTTGATGGTTTGAATAGAAGTAAAAATTTTAAATATTCCTTTTTTTTTTTTTTTTGCTTGAATTTTCAGAATTCTTGTTATCTGAGTATATTTTTCAAGTACCCATACATAAAGTAAACAAATCAAAATATTCAGATTTTTTTTTTAAAAAAAGTTTTTTGTGTTTTTATAGCAGTAAAGCATTTCTTAAATCATTAATTGACCATTGCAAAAATAAAGAAAAAATTTTATTCAACACATTTTTTTCCCTTTTATTATACAAATAATAATTGCGAATAGAAATATATATATATAAGCATCAATTTATCAGGCATTTAATTAAATATAAAAATTTGTGAGCAGTTCTGATGCAATATTTTTTCTTTTTATAGTCACTTTTATTCTCCATTGTTCAATATGTACCATTTTCTGTATTTGTTATTATTTTGCATGATACTGATTTTAAAACTTTTCTATTATCGTATCATCTTAAACAATTTTAAAATTTTGTTGGTTAATGTTACACATAAAAGTTTTTTGTTGGTATTGTTAGTAGAATGCTAAGGATTTTATTTCTTGTACTTTTTAATTCAATATGGGTATGCATATTGGCTTCAAATCACAAAGATGTACCATATACAAGAATTATATTCTTAACCACACTCACATACACCAGAGAGCTATAACATTATGAGTGCCTGTTTAATATGAAGTTGGGCCAAATTTCACTGTCAACACCTGGTAAGTCGTTGATTTGACAAGGTGCTGAAAGGTAGTCTTAGGTATCTGGTACCAGACACTCACCAACTGGTCCTGCAATGCTTGCATGTTGTGAGGTGGTAGCATGGCCTATACACCTAGATTTTATTTACAGTGTCTTGGTAGAGGGGATCATAATGTAATGAATGTTTAATATTAATGAATGTTTAGTATATATATATATATATATATATATATATATATTTATTTAAATATATATGAATCCCACATATGACCTTATATGAATAAAAGTTAATACTTAAATGAACCATCCAGCACCAAAGATGATGCACCCATCTTAAAAGTAGTCCTATAGGAAGAAAAAATATCTAAAATCCGAAAGTTCAAATTAAAAATCCAGTATATTCACAAATACTAAGAATTCACAATACGTGAATTATCAAAAACTCACCCAAGAGCATCCTATCAATACTTCAATTCACAATTTCTCATATTTCCTACAACAATATATATATGTGAAATTCTTATCCGTCCATTGTGACTTTATGATTTGAAGTTCCTTAAAGCATATCTTGTTATATGCAGCTTCTGTTTATATGAGTGATTTTTTAAATTTGCTTTGACTACTTAATGGCTCAGGGTTTAATTTTTATGAAAAATATTATTAAAACATATTGATGCTCTTTTTATTACTTGATTTTGTTTATTTTTTCTTTTTGAATTTTCTTAATCTTGTCTAAATTTATATGTTACTTTAACCTTATAATTAAAGCTGGAATCTGTATAGAGAATCTGTTATTTATTGATAGATATCTAAATAATATTGTATATCATATAACATTGATTGTTAAAACATTTATTCAATGTATTTGTAAAAAATATATTTATTTAAAAATTAAGAAAAATGAGCAATTTTTTCTGTTTTGGGAAACATTGTTACATTAAAGTATACTTATAGCTTATGTTTAGACTTTTGCATTGAAAACCATTTATTTAAGAACCTTTTATTTTAAGAAGTAAAAGTATATTACTATAATTTAGTTTAGAAAAAATATTTATTCATTTGTAATATATATATATATATATGTTTTATTTAATAGTAATGGTGTTTCTTAATACAGTCTTGATAAGATAAAATCTAGTCATTTTTACACTTCACATAAATGTTTTTTTAATAATGTATTTAAACATGGTGTAATAATGATATTTAGTAAAATGATATTTAATAGTTTAGAATAAAAAGTGAAAAAGTGTGATTTTTGAGCTTCCAGTTGTACTGAAATTCTTAAAATGTTAACAGGGTGCATTATTACTAAAAATTATATTTAGATTTGTAATATTTAATATGTTTTAAGAATTTAATGAATTATTATAGGGAAAAAATTCTTTTCAGCAATTTTATATGTAAAAGTAATGCAAAAAAGAGCAATTCTTGTTATAGTTAATTATAAAGTAAAATAGCATCTATGAAAATGAACAAAATTTTTTTTTTGCATAAAAACTATCATTCTAATATTGTTCCTTGAAGGAAATGTTTTATATGTTGAAGAAACATATTTTAAATGCAATGTTATAAAAATCCTGATAATTATTTTTTTAACACGTTTTATTTGGTTTTAGTTGCTACTACTGTTAAAAGCATAGAACTTCTGATATCTAAAATTGTGCATTTGATGTACGTGTCCAAACTTTAAAATCCTTATACATTTAAAACAGCGTGCTATTTACTCATCTACATCCTTTTTTTTAAAAAGTTTTTTCTTTTAATATTAATTTAGATGAATTGCTATTGCAAAATCATTATATAATCATTATCTGTGGTAACATTAATCTGTCACCAATGCATATATTTTATTAGAGCAATTTTTTTAAATTGAGCTTGTACTGTACAAAAAGTTTTTAAAATGTTCTGTATTATATGTGTAAAGTATAAGACATTTTAGAATAAAGTTACTTAAGAGGGATATTAGAAATTGAAACAAATGATTTTAAACTTTTTATATTTTTTATTCTTTTTTTATCATTAAAAGATTCATATGAGTTTTGTTTGCATTTTTATTATATCATTTGTATATATTTCCAACTTCATAACATGTTTTATGGAGATCTTATTGATTAAAATGATACTCACACATATACCCCTTTAAAGTCATGTTGCTTTGATTACATTTGTTTCAGATAATTTAATCTGGTATATTTTTTATTTCTTAGAATCAAAGGAATTTGTTCATTAGGGGAAAAAGAGAATTTTTAAAATGTGAGCTCAAATCAAGGAAATTTTTAGATAGGTTTTAAAGAAAGTTTTATAACATAAATTCAAATCAAGCAAATAAGATACTTTTAGATAAAATTTTATGATGATAATTAGTTATTATTTTTATTAATACAAATTTTAATAATTTAGTACATAAGTTTTTATATTTTTTATTAATGCTGTAAACAATATCAGACACCTTTCATCCTTTCATTGTAATATGTTTTTTTCTTAAAAATTGATATCCTCCTTTTAAAAATTAATAATTTTACATTGATCCATTTAAAACCTGATGTATAAGGAACTTTTTGTAATTCAAAACTGATTATTCATCTGTCATGTGTCAGTTTTAATAATCAACAGTATGTATAATATAGCAAGTTTTTTTTTTACAGTATTATTGCTCAATGTGATGTAGTGAGAATATATAGTTAGAGTTCAATGGCATATGTTGTGTCATTTGTAAAGCAAAAAAAAAAAAAAGATGTGCTTGTTATTTTCTCTTTCTTTCTGTGAGTTTTTGAAAAACTTGGTAGTTATTCACTTGTAAACTAGTAGATTCACTGTTTTTTCAAAGCATCTTGTATGTGCATGTGTGATCAAATTTTTATCTTATGTCTTATCTTTTTGAAAGCTTTGATACTCATATTAGCAAACCTGAGTAATGATCCAGATTGATTTCTTACCATGGTTCAAAAGTGTGTTGTCTACCTTGTGTTATTTAGAAATTTACATTCTGCAAGATATAGTAAAGTCATATTATGTGCAAGTTTGGAGTTTAAGATGAACTCACTGTTTTTTAATTGTGATTTATGACTATGATCTATTGGATTACTAGTTTAGTGTAAATATTTACTTAAATGAAGCACATAGTTACTTTGATGTTTTTAGTATAGTATTATCAATGTAATTCAATAGGGTAGGAATTTAATGCATCATTTCTTGAAGTGGATTAAAACTGTTAAAAAAAAGTATAACTTTGTGTTCTTGATTAAAATATTCATTTTATCCACGAAAGTGATAGTAGTTGCTCAAAAATCCTTTTAATTGGTTTGAATTTTTATCTGTCACTTTCATGTAATGTGGACATGAGGCATATTTAAAATCCTAAAGGCTGTCATGGACTAATATTAAATAATTTTAACTATGAACACATTTTCAAATAGAAGAATGTCATGAATAGATTTATCAAGGTTTTGTATTTTAATTCATTTATTATACTGCATCTTTAAAACAGAAGCATACAAGGACCCCCCTCCTTTCGCATGCAAAGTGGGAACTGTTCCTGATTCAAATAGGAATGAGTAGTATAGTAAAATTTATGTTCTTTATAATGTAGCAAAGTCAAAATATTAATTTTAATCATATTCTTTAACATTTACAATGCAAAGAAAATGTTAAATTTCAGTATTCAAAGAATTGAGATGCACATCCTCTAGCTAATATATCGTATTTTAATATTTATTATGACTTAATTATTCTAGTTTTTGTGATAAAAAGTTGAGATTTACTATAAAAGATTATTTTAATATGAAAATAATAACTTTAATTTGTGAAAAAAAATTCATGTGTGCAACAAAAATCTTAGTATTTACAATATACTTAAAACAATTCATCGTTAAAATGATTTGAATTCATATAATACTATAAAATTATTAAAAAATAAAATATTTCCTAATGCATTATTAAAATCCTGAATTTCTAATACATGAACATCAATTTCTTATTTTTAAAAACTGGATGTACAAAAAGATATTTGAAATAAATTGTAGTCACTCACAGGGAGAAAAGGAAATGTTTAATTCTGAGAAATGTATTCTAATATTTGTAAAATTCTGTTGCCACCTGTAGTCTTTATGTAAATAAAATGTTTGTAATGTTAGAAGCTGTACAAAATAAAATTTTATTTTATTTATGTAGTGTGTTTTTAGTTTTTGTGTACAAACTATGTGGTATTTATTACAAAATATTTATTAAAAAAAATATAGAAGATAGAAAATGCATTTAACTAAATAAAAGTCATTTGCTTGTTAAAACTGCATAGGTAATGTCTTAATTTTTCAAGAGTAAATGAATTTCTGCCATAAAAATTCCATTACTTTCTAAATTTCTTTTTGTATAAAAAACTTAATTTTTTTTCTTTTTCTTGAGCTATGAGGAAGTTTCTCATATATGATTTTAAATTCACTGATTGTAATGTTATCATAAATTCTGATGTAATTCTAATAAATTCTAATTAGTATTTGTAAATTTTCTCTCTTCCTCTTTTATAAAACTGTTGTCTTTTGCAGGCCAAAGGTATCCATCTAGTTAAAAACATCTTAAATGAGACAAAAATTCCTATTGAGTGTATGTTGAGTGAAGTTATTTAAAGTCTTCGTGTTGGCGAGGTGGGAAATGTTTGGAGAGTGGGGTGCCAGCTCAGGTGTCCTCATCACTTGACCAATTCTCAAAATTAGGAGAATTAGCATCTCAAATAGTTGTCATGTTGCCTTAGAGCAGGGATGGTGAACCTTTATGTATCAATGTGCCATTTTTTCTAAAAAAATGTTTATTGAGGTACAGATGTGCCATCAAATAATTTTGACTTGTGATTATTGGAAAAATAACAAAACTAAATACTAACAACTCTCAAAACTATTTACTACGAAAAAATACATTTTGCACTGTATAGTATAGTAAGGTTTTAGTAATACGTGAATACAAATTAAATTAACATTACTGACTTTTGTTGTTGCAGTTTAAATGACAAATAACTATATTAGAATTAGATAAGATGTTACTTTTAGCAGAATGCATGCTGAATTGAAGTCATTTCCCAAACGGTTTCTAAGCGAGTCTTTAATGTTATGCATCTCTGAAAATAACGGCTCACAGGCATAGGCAGATAAATATGGTTAAAATAACATGACAACTTCTTCAAATGTGTTTGGAATCCATTACAAGCATATCCGCGTTATCTACATACCACTGTTCCAGAATATAAAACATATACTACTTTGTTGCCTTAATTAATCATTTCTCAATCCACCAAGTTTGAAATTCTCAGTTACACTTACTATCTTGCACTTTTATTTATTTAATTATTTGCTGAACTAGCCAAGTTAAAAATCGTAAATATAACTCAAATAAAATTCAAGTTACAGTTGTATTAACGAAATTTACTATTCTATGAGTAGAAAAACCTTGCATCATCAGCAATTGTAGTCCACGATGTAATTAAGGCAAGCAATAACAAATGAGTGTGCTACCTGCCGACCCGCGACCAATCACTCGCATTTTTTCGTAATACTTGATAATGAACTTAATTATTTCGAAATAAAATGCAAACCATTTTGATCACTGGAGTGCCCAAGATATTGCGTTGCGTGCCACTGGTTCTCCATCCCTGCCTTAGAGCAATGGTTTTCAAACTTCTTTAACTCACAGAACGCCTACAACTTGAAGGTGCTTTCGGGAAACCCCTAGAACTAGAAAGTGTTTTCGTGGAACCCCATTCCATAGACATATACTTCGAAGAATATATCTCAAAATTACATTTAAAGTAGATCAATATGTTATAGTCACTTTATGTAAAGGCATTTATAAAAAAAATATTGCATTTATTGTTAAAAAATTCTACATAATCTAAATTTTTTAATATAATTTACTTATTAATAATATTCATTTGTGTGTGGGATCCACATGTGTCACCTATCCATGCATTATATTTAGTAACATGTGCTTGCTTTTTTTTCACACAAACTGTCAAAGTCTAGGCCACCTGAAATTAAATATAATTGCATTATATATATTATGAGTTTAACTTGCTTTTATACTTTTTTTTGTAGTCACTTGCATTGAAAAATATATTTCACGTAAACTGAATGGCAGTAAAATGTTAATAGCTGTGTGAGAAATCCCGTGTATTTTGCATGAATTTCTAACCTAAAATTTAGAAGTGGTTCTTGTTTAAATTTAGATTTGAGCATCAAATCTGTTGTTATATATAAGTTGTTCTCCCTCTTTCGTTAAAGGTGTTTTTCTACAAATACAAAAAGGGGAATTTTTCATTAGAAAACTATTTAGTTTTGCAAGACATTGTGATAACTAATGAGTATAAAAGTATGTTGTGGAACCCAAGATAGTAAACAATAGAATATTCACTATCTAGTAGTAAGCATAGATATAAAAATAAAATGTATAATATTCTTTTATTATATTATAATGAAAGTTTGTACTAATCAGTGTTGCAAAATAAAATTACATTCGGACCTCTATGTAACGAAGTCGCTAAATCCCGGAAAAAAGTTCGTTATATAGAGGTTCATCTTCTAATATACTTTATAAACCCCATAAAACAAATTTTAAAATCATAAGCACTGTATTTTAAAAAAAGTAATTATCACATCTTTCTCAAAATTAATATGTGTTTATTTTATTATCTTTCCCATCAAAGAATAAAAGAACAAAGAAAAACTGCAAGGAAAACACTAGAAAGAATACACTATTTTCAATATTAAAAAATTTTTATATTAAAATGAAATTTAAGGACATTTTACAATTTAAAGCAAATAAATAACATTTAAAACATACATTATTTTATAACTAGAACACGGGGACGCGGCACATCTTAACTGAGGGTGAAAGGAGATATCGAAGATATGTCTAGTGAACTGGACAATGGGGGTTACAGGTTGCACTTCTTGGATTAAACGTTCAGAACTCTGTTCCTGTCGGCGAGTTGGGATCTAATAAAACCAGTTCAAGATTTATGACCACCATAAAATGTATTAAAGAGAGAATAACTTGAAATGTTCAGAAATACGTTAAAAATAGAGAAAAAAAATTGAATCACAAAAGAAAAAGTTAGTTATACAGAGAAAAGGCACTTTGCTATAGAGAGGTTAATTTAGGAAGAAAATCGTGAAATGTTCAAGGTTCCAGGAAAAAGTTCGCAATATAGAGGTTCGACTGTATATATAAATAAAATTTAAAGTTTTAATGAATAGGAGGGGAGGAGCTTTAAATACTTGTTGAGATGCGTGATTTCATTGATAAGCACGCCCCTGATATATTTTTAATCCAAGAGACACATCTGAGACCAGAGCATTCTTTTAAAATCCCAAATTATTCTTGCTACAGGAACGACAGGACCCACCCAGCCCCTGGTTGGGGTGGAACTGCGCTCCTTATTAAAAATTGTATTTCGCACTACCATGTCCCCACCCCTCCCCAGTACACTGGTGTTGAAATGACTCTAATCATGCTTACTCCAATTGATCACGAACCGATCCTAATTGGATCTACCTACATCCCTCCGGCTAATGTACATTTCAGAAACCTTAATGCTGCCCTCGACCCCATTTTTAATAGTAATAATATGACCATTTTAGTAGGGGATTTTAATGCAAAACATACCTCGTGGGGTTGCCCTGTTAGCGACACCAGAGGAAATAAGTTATATCAATACATTATAAATAATAATATCGACGTCATAGCACCCCCTACCCCTACTAGGTTTGGTACTGCTTCAGCTACGATCATTGACTATGCATTAATTAAAAACCTGAACTGGCCCTGCAACATTGACTCAATCCCGGAACTCAGCTCGGACCATAACCCAATTAAACTGCATTTCCCCAGAACAGCTAAATTTGAAATTCCCCCACCCCAACTAAATACTAATTGGAATATTTTCACGAGTACTCTTGCAAATTCTGATAATTGCCACCTACCGCATGCTACCTCAACCCCGGAGATTGAGTCCCAAGTCAGGGATCTCACGAGCGAGATTCTCGCTGCTCATGCCAAAGCTTCACGGCCAATGACCCATTCGGAGCCACCATTTGTACAGGGTGAGCTCAAACACCTGTTCAAAGAGAGGAATAGAGCCAGAAAGCTCTGGCAATTTACAAGATTCCCTCAACACAAAACAGAACTAAACAGAATCCAAAATTAGAAGAAAAGTAGTACAATACAGACAACAGGTATGGGAGGATTACCTTACTTCCTTGGATGCTGAAGACGGCTCCCTTTGGGGAACCGCTAGAGCATTCAGGAAAAAGGCCGCCCCGATCTCCGCCCTTAATGGCCCCAACGGCCTCGCTCTCAGTGACACAAACAAAACCGAACTAATTGCACTTTCACTCGAGAGTCAATTCCAGTTAAACGATATACACAATCCACAAAAAGATGACATCATTACAAACACTGTGGATGCATACATAGCAAATCATACTAATAATAATAACATGGATCCTATCCCCCCGCTCTTCCCTCGGAACTGATTACCTACATTAAAAAGATTAAAATTAAGAAAAGCCCGGGAAGAGATGGAATAACAAATAAAATGATTAAAAACCTACCTCTTATTACCACCTTTAAAATTACTAACATTATCAATAACATGTTTAATCTCAGATACTTTCCGAATGCATGGAAGACTGCAGTAATTATACCAATTCTGAAACCTGGGAAAGACCCAACGCGGGCAGATTCCCACAGGCCGATTTCCCTTTTACCTATCCTGAGCAAACTGGCAGAGAAAATTATCTCTGCCAGACTTAACGATTACCTTGAGAGAAATAACATCCTCACACCGGAGCAGCACGGGTTCCGTCCTCGTCTCTCCACCTCTCATCAGCTACTCAGAGTAGTAGAGTATATTAAAGATGCAATAGACAGAAATCAGTACAAAGCTGCAGTGTTCCTTGACATTCAGAAAGCTTTTGATAGAGTCTGGCACACTGGCCTACTCTATAAATTAATAAAATACAAAATTCCTCCCCCACTAATACTCTTCCTAAAGTCTTATATTAATGACAGATGCTTTACGGTTAAAATCAACAGAACTTACTCACTAACCAAATCGGCAAAAGCCGGTATTGCCCAAGGATCTATTCTTGGCCCCGTTCTCGTCAACCTATATGTTAACGATATTATTAAAAGTACTAACACAATGATTTGTATGTATGCAGATGACACTGCAATTCTAAGCAGACACTACGACCCTAACACACTTACAAAAAATATTAATACTCATCTGGCTCACCTAGAAAAATGGTTCTCCGTTTGGAAAATAGCCCTGAATACTTCAAAAACTGAAGCAGTATCCTTTTCTCATAAGCGTCCACCCCCTGAAATTACGCTCCAAAATCAAAGAATCCCCTGGTCTCAACACACCAAATATCTTGGTGTCATAATTGATAAAAATATCACGTTTAGACAACACATTACACATATTAGAAATAAATTTAAAAATGCTTCGCGTCAACTTTATTCCCTAATCGGCAAAAAGTCTAAATTGAATAGACATAATAAAATGCTTATCTACACTCTGATCTTAAAACCCCTTCTGACATATGCTTCCCCAATCTGGGCGCATGCAGCGAGAACCAATATCAACCTCATCGAAAGTTCTCAAAATACAATCTTAAGACTAATACTCGATGCCCATTGGTATATGAGAAATGTAAATATAAGAAAATCATGTAATATCCCAACCATCAGACAAAGTATCAGAAATATTGCAATCAACTTCTTCAACAATATAGAGATGGGCATGACAACCCACAACTATCAAAGCCATCTCTAAATATCCAACATACCCATTCATTCGAAGACCAAGAGACATCTTGGTCGACCCCAATTTTATCTAATATAATTATTTAATTCTTTTTATTTTACTTAATTCTTTTCTCTTTTCGAAAATTAAATTCTTCACTGCGATCCAACACTGTTGAATCGCAGAATGCTCTGATTGGCTACATTTTCTAGCAAAGTCTTATACCCCATTAACTGAACTCCTGGCTCGGCCAATAAAATTGCTTTCTATCTCTCTCCAGCCCAATACCCCACCCCCTGAAAATTTTTCCCGCACTTTCTGATCTCGGTTCTTGCTGCAACCCGATTGGCCAACGAAACTCCGCCCACTTAATGGATGCATCAAATTTTGTTTTTCTAGCTTCTAAAAGAGCTTTTTATTCTCATTTTTAATATAATTTAAATGTTTCTCATCCAGTTAATTCTTAAATATTATAGATCTACTCATATTAAATTTTCACTTAAATTAATATTTTTCTAAAAAGGGCAATGGTATAATTCTGTACAGTATCTTAAAATTCCAGGATAGGAGATTAGAGTCCGGAAGGACTAAGAGCTCCAACAGTCATCCCAACGACACTTGTAAAAAATATATATGTTACCACAGTGTTTCTCAAAGTGTGGGGCGCGCCCCCCTGGGGGGGCGCGATGACCCTACAAGGGGGGCGCGAGCGTATCGAAAATTTAAAGATTTTTTTTAAAAAAAATAACCGGAAGGAGAAGTAAAACAAAATGCTTTCTTCCATAATAAAAAAAAATACACACAACAACACTGACATAATTTATATTTATTATCTGGCTTTTTTCCGTCATCAAATAGCTATCTTTGATCCCAAAACCAAATTAAAGAAAAAAAAAATTTTGTTTTATTTGCTGTTTTTCCTCAATGAGAGATTTTTTTATTACGTTTTAACATAAAATATTACTCGTTAAAAGAAAAAACGAAACACAGACCCTGAGAAAAATTCTAAGAAGATAAACAATTCACCACTGTAATTATTATTGAAATACTGTACATTAGTTGTAGAAAAAGAAAAGGAAATCATGATTCACTTTTCAGCCAGGCTGCATAGTACGTTTGCTAATCATTTGATTGACCTTCAATCTTATGGTATGGTTATTATCAATATTAGTTCCCTCCCATCTCTTTTATGCGTTTGCTTTTCGCTTATGGAAATTGTAAATAATTGAGTTTTGCGATATTTGGAAAAGAATTGATTGGTTTAACATTTCTGTAGGATAATTGAAAAGTGTCTGATTTGCGTCCTTTATTATGGTCTTGTACTTTTGAATCATTTTAGTTCCGTTTTATTGGATTTTTTCTCAAATCATCAAAGAATTGAATAGTCCTTGAAAGAAGGTAAGTATACTTTCTATAAATTAAAATATTCACTAGAATTCCGATTTGTATCGTGTACAGTAAAAAT
Organism: Trichonephila clavipes; assembly: GCA_019973935.1. Taxonomy (NCBI): domain Eukaryota; kingdom Metazoa; phylum Arthropoda; class Arachnida; order Araneae; family Nephilidae; genus Trichonephila; species Trichonephila clavipes. The sequence goes on from BMAU01020436.1 coordinate 62,203, forward strand.
AATTCTAAACAAACGATTGGGGTGACTGAGTCCCCCCGCACTACCATTAATGTTAGTATCGAGTACGCGCCTGCTCCCGGGTTAAAACATTTTGAAGTCTACTGGCTTTAAATGTTAAAAAGTAACACAATTATTCTTCATCGGAATTTTATATTCTTTTTCATAATTTAACATTAATTCTAAATGCTAATTGTGTGAGGTTTAAAATTACAGTTCTTTTAAACAGTTATTTACAATTATAGCATTTATCTAAAAAAATCATTTTTACATTTTTGTATACAATGTCGTGCACACAGTTTTACTCTCCTTACAGTTCAGCTATTATATCAAGAATAATGTTTTATTTTTTTAAAAAATGAACTCGTGCGAAGAGTTGGTGTTTCAGCCAGTATACGTTTGATGTATCAGAACTGAAGAAGGTATTTTATGAATAATTTCTTATTACTGAATTTGGCCGCGGTAGCCGAGTGGTATAGGTATCGGATCGTGGCTTGCCTTGTCACGAGTTCGAGCCCAGTACCACTAAAGACCCGCCATGTAGGGCAGCGATGCATGTTAAATCTGTTGAGAGTTGAAACGTTTTCCCGTTGGGGTGGTGTGGTAGTTAGGTGAGAGGGGTGCCAGCTCAGGTGTCATCCACGTCACTTGACCATGGTTCAAAATTACGTGGTCCGTCGTCAAAAGCCCTCGTGCAGCTGAACAGTGCGACGTTAATATTCAATCAATCAATCTTATTACTAAATTAAGAACAAGTTTAATACTTATTAGGGACTTCCACGGGCTTTTCTTGTAGAGGAAAGTTTTTCAAAGGAAGGTTTTAATATCAGAAATTGACACTTAAAGAGTTATTTTTCTATATTTAGCTGAGATCTATATTTTGTCTTCAAGGCATCCACTGCAGAAAATCCGGTTTGAAAAAGGTAGGATGTTGAAAATGGTAATAGTATACAAAGTGCTTTTGTTTTCAGTACAGATAATTCCTCATCCACCCTACCCCAAATTCAAAGAGCGATTTATTACAAAATTGCCTTTTAATTTTTCATTGGATGTGAAATCTATGAAGATTTCTTCTTCGGAAGTTGAGAGCCCTTCTGGAGTATCTTGAAATAGATCCCTAATCCACTCGTAACTTGCTACCAAGCTGTCCTCATCCAGAAAATACTTTTTAAAATTCTTTGCCAACATAGCTAAATGATTTTACATGTTTTAAAAACAACTTTCACATGTTGTTCTACAGATTTGTAAGTTTTAACACATATCGAACTGGGGCTTTTTTTTCCATCATTTACTTCAGTAGTGGTAAATCCAAAATTTAAGTATTTTTGAGAAGATCGCCTTGATTTAATTTTCGGAACCATGCTCGTTCGTCTGTGTACTTGTTGATTCTTTATTATGGTCGAATGTTTACTTACGACTTAAAAATGTATGTATGATATTGTTTTAATCTACTGCCGTAAATACTTAATTACCGTGAATTACAATTAACGTGGAAATTAAAAAAAAATGTACATTCAAGCTAGATTCGGTAGCTATAGGAGTATCGAGTCGACCAAAACTGACTGGAATTGTACGAGGAAAAGCATTTTTACATGTTTTGCGCAGACGTCCGATAGGTTGCCCAGACTCACGCAAACGTACCCTATAATGCCAGATATGATGGATATGATAGAGAGCGACATTGACTAGACTATTTTTCTAATGACATTTGTACTTTGAGAAATGAATATGCTGAAGGAAATAAATCTTTAATTAAATACATCATTTTGCGATCTGTTCCAATTTAAAAATTAGAGAAAAGAAAAATAACATAATTCTAAGTAATATATATTTTAAGTAATTTTCTTAAAATATATATTACTTAAAAATATACACAAAATTTAATATACTTATCGTATTAATTTGTACGGTTTATAATTAAGATCGTATTGTAACTTTAGCGTCTCTCTCTCAAAGTGCATTTTTATTGCAGTAAATACATTATTGTTGTACAGGGGGGCGAGACAAAAATTATGATTGAAAATTGGGTCGCCAGTATTGAAAGTTTGAGAAACACTGCTTTTTTAATGTATGAGTGGTGCACAGAGTATTTTATGACTAATTAATTAATACTAAATTAAGAACAAGTTTAATAATTATTAGCTACTTCCATGAGCTTGTCTTACAGAGCAAAGTTTTTGAAAGGAGTTTTAAGATAAGAAATTGACCCACTGAGTTCATCTTCTATATTTAGCTGATATCTATATTTTGTCTTCTAAGCAACCACCGCATTTTGTAATATGTTCCAATTTAAATATCAGAGAAAGGAAAAATAACTTAGTAATTATCCTATTACTTAACTTTTTTTTGCTTAAAAGTAACATATACAAAATTTAATACTTATGTCATGAATTTGTACGGTTTATAATAAATATTGTTGCTTTATCGTAAAAGTGCATTATTATTGCATTCAGTAAATTATTATGTATAAGGGGGGGCGCGATAAAAATTGTGATTGAAAAGGGGGGCGCCAGTATTGAAAGTTTGAGAAGCACTGTGTTACCAACAAAGTGTGTATGAAATCCGGCATTCTATAGAATGCACCTAAAACTAGCCAGCCATGTATGAAATGAATCTTTATTTCATACATTGCCTAGGCATTCTATAGAATGCCTAATGAGAAACCGGCAAAGTATGAAATACATCTCCGATTCGTTTCGAATTTTACGTGGCAGAACGCGAGACTTTTAACGCGTGCCTCAGGAGGCTTAGAACTTGTCAGTTAAACATTGAGGTTTGTTCGGAAGTTCAATTTTACTTAAACTTGTTCAACAAAAAATGAGTTTTTTCCTGTGCTGCATAGAAATGGAGGAGCAAGATGTAGCGTTGCAGGAGTCATGGTTTATAGCAGGGTATACTTATGACACATGTGGCACGCGGTACAATTCTCAGTCGCACTTAGTACTACTCTACAAATTTGTCTATTTTTGAATTGTTTAAAAAATGCCCTAATGTGTGTGGTACGCTGAATCCTATTAGTATATTGGTTTGTTAGGCCACAGCTAAAAAGTTCTCGACCCTTGGTCTATAGACATGAAACAACTATTCGACGACTAGCTGTCCAAAATTTGAGTTAATGCTGCAAAATAAATAAAAAAATAAATAATGAAAAGTTTTTTTTAAACTGAAATTACTTACTAGAAGTAAATAACTGATATACAAAATGGCTACTAAGAAGGAACCCATGGACTATCGGTTGCTGAATAGCTAAGATGCGATGTTTGTGGAAAATAAAAGTAAACTCCTATAATCTGTTAAAGAAGGCGTCAGTACCATGCAGCAGTGGTCCCTATTCGAAAGCACACACACACACAAAGTTGAACTAGATTCTAGAAATTCAATTGCAGGTGCATCTACCAGATGCTGAGTAACTTTGGTCAAAATAAGACGACGTCTTTCAAGAAAATTATTCGTTTATTCTACTGAGGACGGCACATTATCATACATAAAAAATAAGCGTTCGGCAACCGCCGAGAATGCAACCAGTTCTCTGAATATATTTTTCAGTTTGCAGACTGACGTCACAAAACAACGCCACCTAGCGGCACTTTTATTTCGCTTCATTTTACAACATCCTCTCTCCCACCCCCCACCCCTTGAGACTCGGAAAGAGTCTGAAGCACAAAACAAATTCCATTAAATAAATCCAGTCTCTCTTTGGTTTCTTCACACATCTCCCGGATGAAGTATATTTTTAAGTATTACCTCATCGGGTGATAGAGTTTCAGAATTGATAAAGATTTTCATTTGAGCGTATTTCCAAAGGGTAGATACGCTGTATTGGTCGCAAAATTCTTCCGTTTTGAGTTTTAAGTCTAACCGTGTGAATTTTGCCATCTCTCCCTGGCTAATGCCCAAAACAATCGTTTTTTGTTATCATCTCCAACTAAAACTACTTCTCCAATCTGAGGATCACGCGATTGCTTTTCATTATGTTTTTGTATAAGTTGACTAAGGTATTCATTCCTAAAGCGTTGGCGTAGATCTTTTAACAGTTTACTCCGAAAATTTATTCTTTTGTTAAGGCTGTTCGAATTTAATTCTTCAATATCCTCAATGTTTGAATTTTTATTACCGATAAGAAACATGCTAGGAGTAAGAGGAATCAATTCCGGATTTTCTGACATATATGTTAATGGTCTACAGTTTATAATGGAGTCACAATCACAAAGCATGGTATACAATTCATCATAATTTAACACTGATCTAACCAAAGTACGCTTTAAAACAATTATTTTACAGTGCAAACCAGACTTTCCCACCAGCCTCTCCACCAAGCCGCAGTAGATGGGATAAATTTCCATAATATTTTTGGAGTTCTAGTTTCTTCCACTATTTTGCTCCAAAATTCAATTTTGATAGATCATTAAAAGCGCCTCGAAAGTTAGTTCCGTTATCGCAATAGATTGTTCGTGGCCGACCACGCCTAGCAATAAAGCATCTAAGGGCCAAAAGAAAATCATCAGAAGTTTGGGAATTAACAAGTTCAAGATGAATAGCACAATATACCGCGCAAGTAAATAAAGTTTTTTATCCACACTTTTCTTCCATCTTTCAAAAATAAAGGCCCCGCCAAATCTATTCCTACAATTTCAAAAGACGCATAGTCTGTTACTCGGTCTGGTGGTAAAGGCGTTGGTTTGCTTGACATGGATTTAACTTTAAAGCGTTTACAGAATATACAATTATACAGAAATTTTTTTATACCTTTTCTAGCTCTAGTTATCCAATATCTTTCTCTTAACAATCATTGCATCATTTGAATTCCCACGTGACAATTTTTCTTATGTACATCTCTGATTAATAGCTTAGTGAACTCACATTTTTTCTGGTAACAATATTGGGTACAAAAATGATCTTTCATCATCTCGATTAAGTATTTTAATTTTCACCCGTAAAATACCTTCGTCATATATGTAAGTCTCAATATAATTTGAAGATTTCGCATCAGGAAGGTAATAGCTCTGAACTAAACGAATTAATTTCTTTTCAGAATTTTCAATTTCTGATTGTGAAAGTTCAGAATCCTTACATTTTTCATTCAACAAAGTACAATTATTCACAAACCTTAAAATCCATGAAAAGACTAATCCTTTTACTATAATCAGATATAGCATACAAATGCCAAGGAGGTGCGTCTCTTGAGAGATCAATATTTACCACTTTTAATATTTTCCTTTCCAATTCTACTTCCTCTGATTCGCCATGAGTTTCTCCTAGAGGCCAATATTCAGGGCTTTCTCGCAACCACAAAGGTCCTTCCCACCACCTAGAGATAAGCATTTGCCGAGGAGAGCAACTACGCGATAATAAGTCTGCAATGTTAAGATTTCCGGGTACATGCTTCCATAAATGACCTCGAGTTAGTTGACGAATTTCTTTAACCCTATCTTCTACAAAAACGGACCAACTCCCTTTTTCCTTTATCCACCAAAGGGCTGTAGTAGAATCAGACCAAAATGTAATTCTTAAGTTCGGTAAATTAAGCGCATTGACGACAGAATTCGCAAGTCTAGAACCTATGCAACAAGCCATCAGCTCCAAACGAGGTACTATACTCAAAGGCTTTAGAGGGGCTACTCTGGCCTTGGCTTGAACGAGAATTACCTTTACATCTGATTTAAACATTGATCTCACAAAGACGCACGCTGAATACGCCTCCTTGGAAGCGTCAACAAAAACATGTAATTCAGAAGTGAATTAATTATCATACATCTTGACAAAGTAACATCTTTCAATATATACAAATCTCTAAACCATTTTAAAAATACCTTTACATCATTAGGAGACAATTCACTGTCCCAAGCAATTTTCATTTTCCACAAATGTTGTATTAATAGTTTCGGAAGCAATGTAGATGGAGTTAATAAGCCAATAGGATCAAACATTTTCTGCACAATTGCCAAAATTAATCTTTTTGTGATTTTTGTTTCACAGGTCAAAGTATCCATATCAGTGCAGCACTTCAAGGTATCAGTTTCTAAATTCCAAATTACTCCCAAAACGGAAGTATCGCCTGAGCTTCTATCAACATTTTTGCCAGCCACATTGCTTTCAAAACCACGCAGGTTGAAACATCCATTCAACATGACCAATTTCGCATGTTCAATGAAACCTCCCTGTTTGTCAGTATTAAACACACCAGATACACAATTGTCCACATAGAATGAACATTTCAGTTTCTGAACAACCTCTTCATATTGAGGTTGACAATTTTCTAAAAGATGCATAATAGATGCATTCAGCAGAAAAGGGCTAGAAGAAATCCCAAACACAACTCTGCAATGCATATACACGATCCGCCCTTCACCACACGGGAAAAAATCTAAGAAAATCTCTGTCTTTCGGTGCTACAGACAGCATTAAGAAAGCCTTCTCTATATCCGCACTAATACCTATTGGATACACTCTAAATCGATCGGGAACATCAGGTATTAGCTCTATCAAATTAGTTTCCTTTAATAAACATTCATTTAACGAAGGTTTCCCTTTTTCGGAGGCCGAGGCGTCAAAAACGGGACGAATTTTGGTCGTTTGACTATCTAATTTAATAACTCGCCTGTGAGTCAAATAATGGCATTCTTTATTCAATTCTAAATCTGGTACGCGTTCAATAATGTTAAATTTTTCCCAATCCTGAAATACCTTTTGATAATCCATAAAAAATTTCCAACATCCAAATCTGTTTATCATTCCTTCATGTCGTTTCCAGATCAATTCTTTATTACTTGGTAACTTCAATGAGTCATACTTCCAATTCTACTTTATACCTTCCGTCACGAAGAATTTTCATTTTGTTATTAAAATAATTTAAGCTAAAAAAAAGTTCAGTTTTCTGTTTTTCAATTTCAGTATAGGATTGGATATTCCTAAAACCTCAAGTTCCCAAAGTTTATTATCTGGTATGTTCATAGAATGCATCAATAATATTGTTAAAATATTATCCTTTACACATGAACCCTTTCCAAATACTGTCCAACCTAGTTTGGTTTCTACGGTAGTTAAGCCGGACTCTAATTCTACAGAATTTCCCTGTTAATAATTTTCCTAAGACATCTGCACCGATTACAAGATTGATTTCCGTTTCCCCTCGAAAAGAATCAGTAAAATTTATTTTCTTTCTTTTTAATTCATTCAAGACCTATTTATCTTCAATCTTCGGAATAAATCCGCAAATCATTTTTTCAGAAAGAACTTCAAAACTACAAGTATACGTCCTATTTAAATTACTAACCTCTACCGGAAATATATCATGTTTTTTTGGTTTTGTTTCACTCTCCCCAAAGAGTGCAAGGCAAGTGGCAAGTGGCATGTAATTTACGGAGTTCCTGTCCTTAAGTGCATGTGTGAATCACTGTTTCCCTTCTAAGCGGAAGTGCTTTTAGATGAGTTATTACATTTTCGCTAATGTAAGTACTTTGAGATCTACTATTAATCACAGCACGGATTAATTTTTCCTGACCTTGAAACTGAATAATAACGCAAAGCGTTTGCAAAAATGCAGTTTTGCTTTTGCTGGAATTAGAGAGAGAACTTTCCAATTTTGGAATCAATTTCCTTTTCATTTCTTTTTCAGAACACATGATTTCAAAGTGATGGTTATTACAATGAGAACAATTTACTTGATTTTTAATATTACAGAATTTACTTAAATGACCAGTTTTGAGACAAGAAATGCATGCCCCTTTTTTAACAATAAAATTTGCTTAACAGCTATTGTCATTTTCTTTGCTGAGTAACATTTTTCACTTGGATGCGACTTATTACAAAAAATACAGTTTAAAATTGTCTTACCTGGGTTGTCCATATTTACTAAAGCTGCTGCTGTCATCGTTTCTATCTTATTTACCTGTGTTGCATGAGAACCCTTTTTTCGTGGATTCTGGTGGAGGGTGAGGCCGGTCCGTGCCAAAAGAACCATCTCCTCTCCTTTCACCTCTTGCCGAAGAAAGTTCATTAACTGTTCTAAAGAACGGGATCCCTCGGATTCTGTTTGATGATTTCTGTTCCTTTCCCAGGCGACCAACACTTCTTCAGGCAGGAAGCTCTCCACTAAGGGCGTCAGAAAATCTCCGTATTTATCTTGAGTCCTCCCCAAGCTCTCCAAAGATCTCAATTTACTTTCAAGTTCATCATAAAGCAAGGGTAAATCTGCCTTCGCTCTTCCGGTAGCAGCATTTTTCATAACCGAAGTTAACAGGTCTCGAAAGTAGATTTGTACTAATAAGTCTTCTCATCCAAATCTTTCTTACAGTTGATCTATCGCCTTTGAGTAATTTTCAGCAGTAGCAGGGAAACTTAGTACTCATTTCTCTGCTTTGGACCCTGGCTCCATCGATTATAACAAATACTGCATTTTATCCTCTGCCGCAATTCCTCTATCTTCATGTATCTTTTAAAATTGGCTTCAAAAGGTCAAATACTCTTTCGTCTCTCCATTTAACTTTTTTAGTTCGATTTTGGGAGTTTAAATTTCCTTGATTCCTTATCGCTCGGAACAGTACACTCTTGCGACTTCAGTTCTATTTTGGTAGTAAGTTCTAAGAACTTTTCTCGGTAGATTTCAGCATCTTTCAAATCTTCAGCGAATAAACGCTCACCATCATCAGACAACAACGTTTCTGAAATCGGGGTCTGGCAAGAGTCCATTCTCGCAAATTTATCGTTGAATTGAATTTTCAAAACCGAAAGTGTCTGGAAATTGCAGAGTTCATGTGCTAATTCAGATTCGATTTTCTTCAAACAATTAGAAAAAGCCGTCCTCAGTCCTTTTCGTTGTGCTTTTAAAGCATTTAAATTCATTTCCGATATCAAAAATTCAGAGTTCAAATAAAATATTCAAATCCAAAGTACTCGAATCCTGTCACGGACGCCACTATCTTCGAAAGCACAAAATCGAACTGGATTCTAGAAATTCAATTGCAGGTGCATCTACCAGATGCTGAGTAACTTTGATCAAAATAAGACAAGACGTCTTTCAAGAAAATTATTCGTTTATTCTACTGAGGACGGCACATTATCATACATAAAAAATAAACATTCGGCAACCGCCGAGAATGCGATTGATTTGCGGTTGATTTTATCAAAAGGTGTCTAGGCTGCCCCAGCAGCCTTCAAACCTCTATCTGGTACTCTGATGTTCGTGGTGTTGGAAACTTGGGTTTGAAGAGGAGGGCGTGACTTCAGGAAAGGAGGTCCTATGGGAGTGCAGGAGACATCGGCTATGGAGGTGATTATTGATTGGAGGATGGCAGTGAGCTTTTAATCATGTACTTTGAAATAGGAAAAAACTTTAAGAAAGAAATAAGAATAGAAGCTGAATTCGAAAAATAATAATGAGAGAATTTTAAACTATTTAAGTGGGGAAATTAAGATAAATAAGAGTAGGGAAGTTTAAATTTTGTTAATTATAGCTTCTGCTAGAAGGCAGGTTTTTTCTTCGTCTGAGTTTGCAGTTTTAAATTTTGAGAGAAGGTCAAGAATTTTGGGATTTTTCTTTACAAGGCTAGAGATTATATTAAAAAGTTCCAAAACTTGAGAAAAATCTGAACTATTGTTATCTTGGCTAAGGGATCCACGGGGGGAGTCTTCCTTATTATTTTCAGTTTCAGGAGGGGTCTGACTGGGGATTTCTCCACTAACGACGTTAGCGAAGGAAATTCCCTCTTTTGTCCATTTACTTGAAATTTTTTTTCTTCTGATCGGGTCAGAAAAAGCAGTACCTTTCTTAGGTTGGGGGAATTCGGGATATTTTGTATAACATGCCGAGTGACCGAAGTCCTGGCAGTTTATACAAAATGGGTTTGATTGTCGCTCTTTAATATGATAATTCTTGGTTGCGTGCTCTTTTCCGCACTTTAGACATCTCGGTTTCATGTAACAGTTCGCGGCGGTATGATAGAAGTTATTACAGTTGAAGCATTGGGTTATTCCTCTAACGAGGTAACCCTCAACTTTCACCTGTAAATAACCCAATTTTGCGATGTCAAAAATCTTGCTATTTTTATCATTTCGGGGGAGGGTTACAAGAAAATAGGGGAGGGATTTTTCGGTACGTTTAGAAGTAAGCTGCGTACAGCTATCAATTTTGAAACCTATTTCAGCGAGGTCGTTAGTGATATCTGCTAATTTAGAAGAACTAGGGAGACCTCTAATAATGGCTTTAATGGGTTTATTAATATTACGTTTAATTATGTAAAATTCGAATTCCTTATCCGACTCCAAAAAGTGGATAAGGGATCTATATTCTTTGTGATCGTTTGTAAACATTTTTACGACATCATTAGTAATTCTATTACGTATACTAGGGAATTTTTTAGAGATGCATGTAATTTGCTCTCTGAAGTTATCTTTATTTTTAAGCATTATGGGGTGGGGGAGAGTCTTTTTAGGTGTAACTACTTCCGTAATTACTAGTTTTTCGGTCGGAAGTGGATGTTCAACATCCTGCTCTAAATCAGAAAAGTGATTGTTAGTTTCGATGGGATACTGGGTAGGGGTGGGGGAAATTGGTCTGGCGGTCTTTTTGGGAAGATGAACTCTTCCGTGGATTCTTTAGCTTTATTTTTACGTTTTTTGCTAAGTTTTTTCTTGTTAGGTTTACTATTATTTTTAATTTAATTTTCATTTTCAGGATGGGAGGTTTCAAAATAAATTTCCTCGTCTACCGAGGTAGAGGGGACCTTATGGTCCTGGCAATCTAATCTATTACATGGTGGGAGGGTTTTAAGCTGACTTACCATAACCTCCTTTTTCCTGATCATGGCCTGCGTGCTTGAAAGATACATTTCCTTGAAAGAACTTCTGGGGCTAGGTGAACGTCCGTCCATCTCTTGCAGCGACATGTGAAGAGCTGAGATACCTGTAACGGTATCTCTGAGTTTTTCGCAGGCGGCAACTTGGGCTAGTCTTGACGGCGAAATATCCATACATTCTTTTTTCTTCCCGCCGAGAATGCAACCAGTTTTCTGAATATATTCGTCAACTCGCAGAATGACGTCACAAAACAACACCGCCTAGCGGCACTTTTATTTCGCTTCATTTTACAACAGTCCCCAACCCCCAGCCCGGGAACCAAATGGTATCGGGCCACTCAAGGGGAACATTAAATTATTTCCATTTTATTTACTGGGGTGTATTACTCTCGTGTTTGGGTGACTTTCCATGGAAATCACTTTATATTTCATGTAAAATTGCTTCATATTCATTTTTTGGTTGTACTGAATTTTATTCTGAAGGAATGTTTAAATGCTCATAAATTATGAATTCAAAACAATTTAAAATATAAATATTAAACGTCTCATCCTGGTGGTAAAATTATCAAACGTTGACCGGTCCGGAAGATAAAAAGGTTGGGAAGTACTGCTATGCAGTATTACGTCACGGATTCTGAGGACGTGATAGAATTCTGTGAAAGAACTTTCAAAGAAATTCAAAAATGTTACATTTTATGATATTGAACTGTACATTCACCTTCGTGAATTGTACCAGAGAAAACAGGAAATTATTTAAAAAAGTTATTGTCGTTTAAACCTGTGATTTTTTTCAGAGTGCCAATATATTCGCCCTTGTAATGAGTGGGAAAGTTTCTATCGATTTGGAACTTCTAAAGGAGTTTTAGAAGTTTCTTTAGAAGTACAATTTACTTTGTAAACTAAGAACTTGCTTAGAATTGAAGATATTCCTCTCCTGTCAGTTGCAATAGCTCAGTTCAATGGAAGCGGCCAAGGATTTGTCAAATGTATGTGTAAAACAAAATACCAATATAAGAATTGTCTTGGTGTGAAAAATGTAATGAAATGTAATTCAAAATGTCATTCAAGCCGACCATGTTGTAACAAGTAGGTTAATTTTAATTTCTTGTTTTTTATATGAAAAATTTGTTATCGTAATAAGAAAAACATAAATTTTGTTTGGTACAACTTTCAATTCCTTTTTCGAATTTTAAATATTTTTTTAACGACACTCTCAGTACTTTGACAGATAACAATTGTATTTTTAGGAATGTACATTATTGATACAATAAACTTATCATGACCTTATTTCATACTTTGCCTAAGAACGTCTAGCAATCAATACAATGCCTGCATTTTGTACTTTGCCAGTAATATATACACTTCATACAGAACGTGAATCAATTTTTCATACATATTTATTTCTTCTCGATTTTTTTATTGTGTCTCTTGGAACCCCTAATTATGATTTGTCGAACTCCAGGGTTCCGTGGAACAGTTTGAAGACCACTGCCTTAGAGTGCAACTTTAATAAAAATCAAATCGAATATTAAAATATAAAAATTTAATTAAGAAGAGAAAGTTAACGAAGCATTAAAACATTACAAAATAAAATGAAGATTTCTGTTAAAAAATCAGAAAGTAAACAATCGCATTTAAGGACAATGTAATTTGGGGGTTTTTAAACTGGAAATTCGATCAATACTTATGCACTTATGAGCAATAAAATTAGAGCATTAAGAATGAGAAGCATCGGATTGAAAGGAATTCTAATACAAGAAACTATAAAGATACACTTAATACAAAAAAGGACTATTGTAAAATTTCAGTGGGATATACTCGGGTATCTTTAATATCGTGTCGAACTTCATATTACGACACCTGCCGCAATACGATCCAGTATTGAATTGAGTAAGCATCTGATATTATCCTGTGGCAGGTAGGCATTCCAAAATCATACATAAAGTGGCTTAACGGTACTTTAGATGCACTCACTGGCCATTGAATTAAAAACCTAAGATCAATATTTTATTGGACAATCTTTTACACGGATATTTGCTCTTATTCGTTTGAACATCGAGTCTACATGCTTCAGGAGCGCATTTACGTCCCTACATTGACTGCTCTGCTTTTTAGGTCTTGCAAATTAGATGGAAGAGGAGAGTGCTGTTATGTGTGGATGTGTCTTTCCGCCATATCCTAAATATTTTCAATGGGGTTAATATCCAAGTTAGGGCCAGGGAAGGTGCTGGAAGTCAGATTCAGTGAACCATTTTTGAACAGTTATGGCTCGATATATAGTTGCATTATTGTTTATGAAGTATCCGTCATCATTGGAGTAAAAATGCAACAGTGCAGGATGCACTTGATTTTCCAGTAAATCTAGGTATCTTATGACTGTTTATCCTCGAGGAACACCAAAGGGCCACTTCCATGCCAGCAGAACATGCCCCATATGATGCTTCTACAGACCCTTATACAGTGTATGTAAAATAAGATGGATTCATGTTTTCGTGGGTTTTTTTTGCTAAATTCGACGCCTTCAATCAGTGCAAAATAAGATGTAGTGTGATTCATCCGACCACATTAACCCGTTTCCAATCTTCAGATGTGCAGTGTCTTTCCCAATACCACTGCAAACAAATTTTTGCATTTTGGGCAGAAATGAGTGGTTTTCTCACTGACACCCGACTATGTATTCCTATCTTCTGCAATTCTCTGTTCATGGATCGAGATGAAATCTGTTGGGAAGAACCTTGTTTCATAATTTGTGTCATTTGAAGCACAGTAGAGTCTGATCTGCCGCACAATTCGTCGGAGACGCCCCCGATCACGCTCTTGGAAAACTGTGCTCGAACCGCAGTGCATCTTCTAGAGAAGGACTGTGGGTTCTTATTTTAACTTTTGAAAACCACTGAGATTTGCTGTCTTCGAAATCGAGGCCCCTGTTAAATGGGATTCCCTTTTCGAATGGGGAAATATCTGTCGTTTTCCCCATTTTACCCAATCCCCGTGAAAAACATTCTTACACCATTACTTATACTAGCATTTTAATCGTGTGTAACCAACGACATAATTTTTTTTCTTACTTCATTCCCAGCATCCATTTAAAAGTAAAACTCAAATAATTATAATTCGTTGGCCAGTGTGTGTAATCCTATATATGTTCAATGAGGAGAATGTTTGGGATTCACGAGGTGGAAGATTGGTATTGAGAATTATGTGTGTGGGTGTGCATTAAATTGGCAAATCCCACGCAATAATTCCGGAAAGAAATACAAGCACATGGGCACATAGAATTTCAGCTACGTATCAATACCAGAGTGAAGTAGCTGCCATAACTATGGCTTTTACCTCATAATGGGAAAATTGTGTCGTTTGTTAGCGAAAATGGGACTGTACTGTTCACTTGGGAACTTTTTCGCCCGTTCATAATGGTTATCTGTCTCTTAAACGAAACGGCATTCATTATTCTTTACATTTCACTATTACCACTGTAGACGAAGTCACATATTGTCAAGCGTTAAAGGTAGTACACATAAATGACACTGGGATTACAGATTGTCTTCTTCGAGGAGTTCATGACTTATCTGAGGACAAACAATAATTCATACAACTGTTTGTAAGATGGAATGGGTGACTGTAGGATCCATTTGTGCATGGCACACTTGATGTTCATCGTGTGTGAGTGTCGTCCTCATTAGTTGACAGAGGCTTGAAGTTAAGACGTTCGTCGCCGATACCCTTTGTTAGTTTTATAATGAGTCATTTGTGACGGGCTCACGCGTCTTTTCATTAACATGTCCTTTGGGTTCTTTGGGGCCAGAGTTCATGGCAACTCTTTTCCAACAAAACCCAAGAAGTTAAGCGTGAAGGAAAGATGCAAATTAGGAAGCTTTTAAATATCGGTAGTTAGAGTAAGCGGGGTGGCAATTTGAGGAATGTTTTGATAATCCGTTATTCAAGTGTGAAGAGGTTTTGGAAAGATTGAGTGACAGCTAACAGAAGTTATTAGTGACAGAGAGCCATTAGGTCAAGGTGCATACCATTGCATTCCAGTAAACCCACCATTTCTAGTAGGATTGGATTGATCGGTCGACATTAAGGTAGGAGTGACTATTTAACATTAAGATCTGTGATAGTATTGGAATTGAGTTTAGGTGAGTTAGTTATTGATAGTGGTCCGGGTTACGTTATTTCGGTATTATATATATTGTGCCTTTAGCCACCGTAGATTCTTTCACATATATTATTACTATATAATATGTTAAAAGTTTAAGTTTTAAGATCTTAGTAAAGTCAAATTAAGATCACATGGCAGCTTCTGGACCTTCCGTTATTCCTACACCTCTAGCTCACGCTGATAATCCAAGAGAAGGGCGCCCCCCTCGGGTGCCCTTCTCTTGGATTATCATTAAACAGTCAGCTCAAACTCTTTAGAACAATTGATCTGGCGAGTAACATGTGGTATCGACAAACCTACGGTCTTCAGACTATCGAGACCATAGTAATTGAGTAGTCATGGTCGCGAAATCATGGTTGGCATTTTTATCGCGTCCCACTCTCCTGATAAAAAAAATAAGTTTTTCGGTGGTTTTTCCCTATTTTTTATATTAATTTCCTGATATATTAATTAATTGCTTTCATTCAACTTAGTGTTTTATTGAGTTTAATTCTTATATATTTTAGGTTAAAAGTAAGATTTTCTCGACAATGAGCAAGTTTCACACAGACTAGAGGCTAGGACCCGAAATTGTTAGGTACTCTTTTCAGTCATCAAAGAATTTCATCATGTCAGGGGTTCCAGTCATGTTGCTACTTTAAAGCCCGCCTCGTAGAGGAGCTGACATGTGTTAATTCTGCTAAGGCTCGAAGTCCAAACTTTGGCATTATTTGGAAATTTGGAGAGTTTGTGGCAGCTCATGTGTCATCATCGTCACTTGACTAAAGAGATTCAAAATTACGAGATCTTCCAGTATTCCTCATGTCGCTTCAAAAAAGCGCAATTAATATACAATCCATTAATCTTTACGACTATGAGAAGGCACTTCTCAAACATCGTTAATTTCGGGAGATTTCTTCAATACCTTCCTGACATTCTACCCACTTAGTATTCTTTCTAGTATAGACGTATAATCTTTTCGTCTTTGGATCTTTCACTATGCACCGATTAATAAAGTGTTTTTTTTCCAGGTATAGAAGTTTAAGTTGGCATTACTTTCCAAGATGGCGACCGATTTAACAGCTGTCAAGTGATTTATTCTCAGTTTGGTTTGGAAATTCATCATGAATAGACTCATGCCTGAACAACGCTTTTAGATTCGTCAAATGGGCCCAAAACGAGATTGCCGTTGTTCCCGATTTTCATAAGCGAACTTTGTTTAGCGATGAAGCGCACTTCTGGTTGAATGGCTACGTCAACAAACAAAACTGTCGCATTTGGAGTGAAGCTAATCCACCGTTACATCCAGAAAAATGACTGTTTGGTGCGCTTTATGGGCTGGTGGAGTCATTGGTCCGTACTTTTTCAAAAACGATGAAGGCCACAACGTTACAGTCAATGGTGATCGGTATAGAGCCATGATTACTAACTTTTTCATTCTTGAATTGAACAATCATGATGTCCAGGAGCTGTGGTTCCAACAAGACGGCGCAACATGTCACACAGCTCGTGCCAGAATCGATTTATTGAAAGACACGTTTGGTGACCGCCTAATTTCACGTTTTGGACCTGTGAATTGGCCTCCAAGATCTTGTGATTTAACACCGCTAGATTATTTTCTGTGGGACTATGTTAAGTCATTGGTCTATGCGGATAAGCCACAAACGCTTGACCATTTGGAAGACAACATTCGCCGTGTTATTGCCGATATACGGCCACAAATGTTGGAAAAAGTCATCGAAAATTGGACGTCCAGAATGGACTACATCCGAGCCAGCCGTGGCAGTCCTATGCCAGAAATCATGCTTAAAATGTAATGCCACAAGATTATCTTTCGAATAAAAAAAATTCATGTCAATCGAATAATACATCGTTGTTTTATTGCAATTTAAAGTTATATACCTCTGAAAAAACACCCTTTATAAGTCGCTTTTTATTGATCTCAGCGCCACAGCAGTGGTTTTAGAAATTAGAGTAATATAACGATTCTTTAGAGTTTTGATTGATCTTGTTATATAAAAGAAAGAATATGATAAAAAAAAGGAAACGAAATTTAAATATTTAATTCGCGTTGAATGAAAATCATGCAATTAGAGCAATGGGTACATATGCGTGCTCTTCGAATGAAATAGACAATTCCATTTGAAAAATACAAATGCTTGCATCTTTAAGTTAAATGTTTTTATTTTTTGATCAGAGAAAAGAAAACATTAAAATTTGACCTTATTTCAATGCCAGCTATTAGTTCACTCTCTCTCTCTCTCTCTGTATATATATATATATATATATATATATATATATATATATATATATCTTGTTTAAATTTTCAATCGTTAATAAAATACTTTTTATTCATCCACTCAAGTTCAAATACATTTTTTAAACTTGTAGTGGATGACACTAGATGTTAATACAGTTTTTTCAAATATTAATTCATTAAGTTTAGTTTAATGTTGGAGAAAAATTTAAATTTGATCTGAATGAAGACAATAGATGGCAACAGTATGCATTGATTAATGCATGGAAATTCGCTTTCTATTTTGCCACTAAATATTGTGTTTCTATCATATGTATATAGATACATGTTTATATCAATTGTAATTATTTAATAAAAAGTAACTAAAATCAAAATTTTCTTTGCCGACCTAAGTAGGAATTGACTTTAATTAATCTTTTATATTACTGGTTATTTTTAAAGAGCAAATAAATTAAAATTATTTATTTATTTATTTGTAGTATTTTAATGAATATCAGTTAATTCTAAGTATTTTTTTTATTAAGCTCCTCATTTTCATGAACAATATCCAGTTTTCATTTTAGACTAAGTGGTTCTTCAGTTTATGGAGCTAAAGAATGTGGTATATTGTTGCAAATGTTTCCTTTACTTGAATTTAAAGCCCTTTACTTATGTGTAGTCTGCTTATGTATTAGTCAAGCAAAGCAAATTAAGAATTATAATATCAAGTAGTTTTTCAAAAAATGAACGTAAAATATTATTTCCCTATATTCTTTTTTTATTCTTAAACAGGAGGTGGACGTCTTTGTTTTCCGTATTCAGGATATCTCTCACTCAAAGGGACACACCTAAAACAAAACAAAACAAAAAAAGTATTACTTTCGTTTTTGAATAATATTAAAGGCTATCAGTTAACATAGGGGTGGGCAACTTGTTTTGGCTCGCAGGCATACAGACTAAATTTTGACGAAAGAATTAAAATAATATGAAATAATTGCGCAAATATATATATATATATATATATAATATATATATATATATATATATATATATATATATATATATTGTAGCTATTCATTTATACTTAGTTATTTAATAAAGCTTTAATTTTATTTATTGTAGAATATTTGGGATTTCATGCTTTATTTTAGCTGCTAGCAAAAATTCTTAAATTTATTGCAATTCGTCAAATTGATTTAAAAGATTTTTTGTCTATTTAATTGTTAATTTATTAAAATGATAAAAATGCCAGCTCATACAGGAAATTCTTATATAGAACAGTTGAAAATAATCAGTTTCTAGTGAACTATTTAAATTATCATACCAATCTCAATCATATGCGTTACAACTACAAAAAGTGTAGTAATACACTGCTAGTCACACAAAATGCAACACCAAGAAGGATCAATGGTATCACAGCGAAATTTATTCCGCAGTTAACACGTTGGACAAGGACAAAGATCGAATGATTAAAATTACAGCTTTTTGTGACGTGGGGATGATTGCAAATTCAGTAGTTAGTGGAACCACCATTGTTCGCTATAATCGTTGCCACACGGCATAGAATCATAGAGGCTTTGGATGAATCCTTGGAGTACAACAGTGCATGTGGCTTCCCCGTATTGCTGCGGAAGTCGATCTGGTGCAGCAGTGGAGGGGAAGGGGTGTATCCCGGGCCAGTCGTTATGTAAGCATGGATCATTCGTTTCCGATTAGCGATAGATCGGGAGAACAAGCAGGCCAAGGATGCAATTGAATCTGATGGATAAAGAAGAACTCTTGAACATTGTGCGCTACGTGTGGTCGAGCACTATTCTGTTGAAATAAGGCTGATTCCAAGTGCTGAATATATGGAAGGACCTCGGGCTGCAACACACCTCATAGATGTAGCGCTGGCTGTTCAGTGTACAGGCAATGTGTACTAGGGGGGTGCTGCAGTGAAATTTAATACCATCCCAAATCATCATACCGGGGCCAAGATGAGTGTGGCAATGCATAACGCAACAGTTCAGAAGTCTCTCACCACGGTGTCTCCAAACTTAAATCCGACCACTGTGATGTTGCAGGCAGAAACGAGACTCATCAGTAAATACAATGTCATTCTGTTCCGTTGTCTATGTCCCCCGTTCATCGCACCATTGGCGGCTCTAACACCTGTGGTTTCTTGTCAATTGTAAACGAAGCAATGGTCGCGTTGCGTACATTCCACTCTGCTGTAAACGGTGTCGAATAGTACGAGCGGACACCAAAGGATACGTAACCGACTGAATCTGCTATGATAAAAGGTGTTGTTGCGCGATGCATGAGTGCCATGCGCACAATCCGCCTGTCATCACGGGCAGTGGTGCAATAAAGTGAGTGAGATCGGTACGGACGGTCCGTCGTTTTCTTCTGCATCCAGCGATGACAGAGTTGCTTGGTTTCGTCCAACACCTAGACCGATTTGTTAGAGGGATAATCAGCAAACCTTTAGGCTATTATTCTTCCTCGGTCGAATTCAGAAACTTGGTCAAATGATGCCCCCTGTTTTCCATGAGGCATAGGTAAACAACTTACTCAAAAAAAAAAAAAAAAGCGTATTTCAAATTGCCAATCTGTTCTATTATATAGCGCTTGCGGGTGGCGCTACGGTCCTCCGAGGTGTACGTCTGCACTATAATGCTAATGATTTGCATATTTCATCACCGCCAACGCATGATTTAAATTTCACATGGTTTGCATGCTTTCTTCAGGGTGTTGCATTTTGTGTGATCAGCAATGTAAATATCTTTGATCAGTATGAAAAACAATGAAACGTAAAGAGACATGAAATTACCAAAAGTTTTTAAGTAGCGCATTCAGATAACTATAAAAATTATTAATTCTAAACTACAGGACTTTTTACTGGGTTGTGAACCACGTTATGGTTCAATCTGAAGCAAAACTTTCCTTTTTATGTTTTGTCTACGCCAGGTGCCAGTGCACGCTGGCTTCTATTTATTGCTTTGATCAGTGTAATCACTATTTTTTTTATTTCAGAATAAAACTAGATTTCGAAGGGAGAAGTTGTGGCAAATCTCTCTTTATTTGAAAAGCTACTATTGATCTTTTTAAAATCAAACCACCGATTTCGGTACGTTGTGAACTAGTTACTTTATTACTTAAATATAACTTTAAGCTAAGTTTCAAAACATTTATTATTAGTTAAACCAAAATAGAGAATTCAAGGGTATTTACTTTTCTTTCTTTTTCTTATCTTACTCTGTTCTTGGAGAGAAAACGTTTTCTACTTTTATTGAGGCTGGGGCATGATGGTTAAGCGTTTTTATATATCCGTTTCATAAGTGCATACAAATTGTATATGGGTAAAAAAAGAAGTTATCTCCCAATTTTTTCTTCATGATGTAGAGTTTCTACTGTTATGACTATGATAAAATTAACACATGAAAACATTATAAAGAAGCAAACAGCTTTAATTTATCTATGCGCCATACTCAGTGTTTAAAAAGAAATGAAAATTGTTTTATATTTTGCTCTATTAACTGTTAATCAAACTATCTTCAAAACAGAATGTTTTACAATTTAATAAAAGCAGAATAATAATAATAATAATATTAACACAATAGAAAACTTACCGACACAATTCATTATTAAAATAAGAGTCGCTCGAACATATCTGGGAAATATCTGGTGGACAAACGCACTCACAATTTGTAGGATCCCATATTTTCTTAAGCTTATGACATCTTCCCGTCTCATCACCTTTTAGGCATTCACATCGATATTTGTTAAGATCGTACACCTAAAAGACAATATATACAAAATATTTTCGTTGTAAATTTTTTATTATAATAAAATAGTATCCTAGTTTAATCTGCTGTTATTGTAATAAATGCCTTTAAACTTAGAAATATTCCTCAAGAATCTTTAAAATAGACACGAAATTAATTTAAAATTAGACCAAGGTCATATGATTAGGTCAACACTTAAAATGGCACCCCGCTCTTCGCATTCCACACGACGCCAGCGTGAATACTTCGAGTTCTAGAATATTAGAATTCGTAAATAGTATAGAAATATTTAAATTTGACATTCATAATAAGCAAAAGTGAATTATTACTTTTATGGACAAGACTCCAACGAAAACCACCTTCTGAAATATTGGAGCTCTTTTATTTGACCTCAAAATATACATACTGTAAGGCAAGAGCCCGTGGGGGTTGCATTACTTGTACATTATCCTCGCGACCTAGAGACGTGGGAGTGAACGAAGAACCAGAGGTTGCCATAATCTTAATATCTCTTTATTAAGATCTTAACTTAAACAATATACAATAATAATATTAATATTCAAACCAAGTGAATCTGGGAGGAGGAGACGCACAATACGTATTACCAAATAATCGCGTAACCGACCACTATGTCTAACTTTACCCCGACTAATCCTAATCTCAATAAGTACACAGTTCCTAGTAGTTTAGTTAAATGGTCTTACTGCTCTATCTTGGGTAAACAGCAATTCGTTTGAATTCTAACTGACGTGGC
Organism: Trichonephila clavipes; assembly: GCA_019973935.1. Classification (NCBI taxonomy): domain Eukaryota; kingdom Metazoa; phylum Arthropoda; class Arachnida; order Araneae; family Nephilidae; genus Trichonephila; species Trichonephila clavipes. The sequence goes on from BMAU01020436.1 coordinate 83,894, forward strand.
GGTTATTCTTGTGGAATGGTATCCACCTTGAACGTACTGGCACGAATATATTAAATCTTGAATGCGGGATTTCCTCTCACTTTAGCTTAAACACTTGTACACATAGACCTCGTATATTCACTTCCCATAGCCACACTGCGTACGCTAAACTTCTACTATTTATAAGATTCCTAATTTGAATATTTCACGTTTCACTTCTCGAGTTCGTTGGAAAGAATTGTCATTCTGGCCCCAAAGAAACCTAAAAGGAGTTTTAGTAGAAATCGTGATGAGCCCGTCACAATACTATACCAATAAAATAAATCTGGACGCAATTTCGTTTGAGCAGTTTTAGCAAAGTGGTTGGGCAAAACAATGCGGTTAGACCAGAGGAGGTGGCTTGTAAAGGGTGTTTTTACGGCGCACCAAGTCGGTCAGAAAATTTGCTTTGAACCGAGATTTCCTTCCTGTGCGTGATCAAAGACTCGTCCTTTATTTTTCACTATTAGGAGAACAAAGTGCCTGAAAGTGTTCCTACTCAGAGATCATCTGCAGAGTTTGGAGAACGAGGTCATGAGAAGATTTCATGAGAATTAAGCCTAAGTTCAATTTTCTCTGTTATCCCATTTCTGCTGATATTGATACAGCACCTGAGGAGCAACAACTTGAATTTACAACAACTTGAATTCAGATCACAGTTTGAAGAAAATGTTTAATGTGATGACATTGACAAATCTTTGTTAGCTGACAAATTTCCATGTACGAAGAAAATTACCGAGAAATTGCTTTTTATATTTCAGTCGTCATATATTTGTGAACAAAGTTTTTCTTGCTTGAAGATCAGCAAGAATAAATATAGATGCAATTTGTATGATAAAAACTTGCAGACTGTGATGAGAATTTCGACACGCAACCTCACTCCTGATTTTAAAAAAATGTAGAAAAGTATGACATGTGGTACGTTTGTTTCATGAAGCTGATTCTAAAATTAAATGTGCCTGAATCTATATACAATATGAAATTAGCACAACAAATAAATTGAATAAAACTGCTACTATTTTATTTAATGTATATTTATTGATTTTTACCCTGAATGCAACCACACACACACATTTTGAAAATCATCGCCCATCCGGTATAGTGGTTAGCGACGCTGACTACTGTGCCGTTGAGCTTTGGTTCGAATCCCGGAGAAAGCATAGATGTTTGTAAATGTATAATGCCTTCGCGGCATGGGGTACTTTAAATGGTGGCGCGGTAGTTGTGGACGTGGTATTTGCGGACACATAACATTTCGTTGTATTTGCGGACACTCCGAAACGCATCGTGGTTTGAGTGGACACATTCCCCCTCCATCTTAGAACAGATAAAGGGTGCAGACAAATAAGGAAATAAATATTTTTATATATAAAAATCACAAATATAATATAAAACAGTATTTTAAGTGGCAAATCTCTTTCACCTGGGATAACGTTTTTATTTTTTTCTACCGAAGTTTTCTGTTTTTACACGAATTACAAGGATATAAGTACAATTTTACCATTCAAATTTAATTATTTGTATCGAATTGTTAAGATATTATAGTGTGAAGGCATTTTAAACATAGCGAAATGTAATGAAAATAAACACTTTCAGAGAAATATATAAAAGTTAATAGTAAGTAACAGTGTAATGAAGGGTATGAACAAATTTCAGGAATTTTGTAGAAAACTGGAGTCAAATAAATATTAGAAGAAGTGTGGAATTGCATAAAATTAATTAATTTCATTAATTTAAGTAAAGATAAATACTAGATGTAAAATATATAAAATAGATACAAGTAAATAAAAGAAAAATAAATACAAGTAAATAAATGCTAATTAACCTTTATTTTAAAGGTAAAAATATCATTTACCATTGGATTTAGTCCAACCTATGCAAAAAGATATTAGACATTTTTCTAAATTGTTTGATGTTTCGAATTCTTTTAGGATGTTTTCAATTCTTTCATCCAATTTTACGTCTGCTTTTTTCCTTTTTATTCCAAGTTCGTCTAATTCTCTGGATTTGAAATTAACAGACACTTTTTGTGTTTCTTCTTTTAGTATTTTAACTAATAAGTGGACATTAGGCTAGTTTCTGCCAGTGATAGCTATTAATTTGGAACTCCACCCTTCAACAGAATTATTTGTTCTATGACGCTGCCCATATACATTCCATACTTTAATGGGCATATTTGGATTGTCCATCCACTGCTCGACAAAATAATGAATGAATGTGGTCAGTTGGTCAAAGCTAAAAGATTTTTCTCAAATAATGTTCCAAGCATCATCTATGGCAAGTAAGCTAATGCAGAAATCATTCTACAGACATTTTTTATGTCTTCGTTCTCTTTATATTCCTTTACTAGACCCATTTCTTGTATCTTACGCCACAAACATTAATTAAAATGAAAGTTACAACCGGAAATAGTTGAACTGGGAAATTCTAACATACAACTATTGATGGCTGCGGCTTCAATTTAATATAATTTAATTTTAATTTAATTTTTAACTTAATTTTTTTAAAACCCTCAATTTTTTTTACTTGCGAATCTGTAAGCTATTCCAACAAATGTATTTAAATGTGTAACATTATGTATATTTTAGTTTTAGATAGGATATTGTTGGAATTGAAACGCTACTGTGAATTTCTTCTTTATTTAAAAGACTAGCTGGTATACCCGTTCTTGTCACGGTGGAATTTAAAAATTAAACAATGCAGACAGAAGGATAAAGAAATTTTTAATGAGTTAATTTTACGTGAATTGTAAATTAAGCAAAAAAAAAAAAGCTTTTTGCATATTTCATCTAAACAAAAAAAAAAAAAAAAAAAAAACCATGTTCGCTAAATTTAAAGTCTTAAGCTGAAATAATAGCTGGATTTATTGTTATTATTAATTATTATTATTTATGACGCTCCGTAACTTTCTTGTGGGTCGATTTTTTAAAACACCTACCTGCTCAGCAAAAGAAACACATTGTTAGAAATTTTGTGTAATAAACGCTTAAAATAGTGTAAATAATTTGTATCTGGATGTGTAACACGTTAATATTACTTTCTGATGCATTTATTTTATGTTAAATAGCTGTTACCCGCGACTTCGTCCACGTGGAATTTAACAAAAAAGTGTTTATTCACTTCGCAGAGTTTAGGAAAACTTTTCTTCTACTTTGTGAATCTATGTTTCTTTTTTGTTTTATTATTATTATTATTTTTTGCTTTTTGTTGAGCAAGGGGTGAAAGGGACGCATGACCTTTGACGCTGTCGATGGGGTGAGGACTAAAATCTTTAGGATCAAAATAGGTCTAAGTAGCAAGTAGGGTGAAACGCGAACACAAACGAAGTCGCAAGGAAGGGGTGAAAGGGACGCATGACCTTTGACAATGCAGTTAAGGACTGTAAAATCATTAGGATCAAGACATGAACGGGAAGTATCGCGAATGGCAGCAACCTAATCAAAGAAAAAAGTTTGATATAAATGATAGAAATCGTTGAGACAGAAGGCTCGCGAAATAAAATAATCCCTATTGAAATAAATAATCCCTATTTGCTATTGGGATATTGCTCGCTATTTCATTGGTTTTTACTTTTATTTTCTTGGAACCCTATTTTTTTTCTGTAATAAAAAGTAGCCTAAATTATTTCTTATAATGTTAGCTATCTGCCAGTGAAATTTTCGTCAAAATTAGTTCAGCCGTTTCAGAGATTAGCCGGAACAAACAGACAGACAGAAAGACAGACAGACAAAAATTTTAAAAATTATTTTTTTCATATAAGTACCGTAAATACTTTTAAATGAATTTAGTAAAAAGCTGTTAATTTCAAATTACAAGCAGACACTTCATTTTTATTTATATGTATAGATTGGAATAAAAATCTTAGCCTATACTGTTATAAAGACGCTTTTGAAAGAAGGTTTTGATGATATGAAGTAAATTCACAATAAACTATTGCTTTCAAAATGAAAAGAAAAATGTCAGTTTTAGCATTTAAAGTATTCCACGTTAATTTCTGGTGAACATATTTAAATATATTTCTTGGATAATATACATAATGAAATGCAGAGGACGAAACATTATTTGTACTGCTCACAGACAAAGACACAACACGGACACTACAGAAATTAACATTTACTATATCATTCAATTTAATGTTGGTCTAAATGTACACGTGATAGAAATCATTTAAATACATACAATCAACATAAGGTAACCAGTATAAAAGTTTACTTTTGTTAATATATAATGAGAGTGTTTTTTTTTTTTTTTAGTCTTTTAAAACTATATTTGGTTAATCTGCCGAAGCCCCTCCATGCCACCTCAACGGCCCCTAATTTTCTCTGGGTCTTTACTGCCCCCTTGAAAGCCTCAAACGCCCACAAGGGGGCATTATCGCCCACATTGAGAACCTATGTAATAAAGGTTAATATTTATTTACTTGTATTTATTTTTCTTTTATTTACTAGTATCTGTTTTATATATTTTACTTCTAGTATTTATCTTTACTTAAATTAATGAAATTAATTAATTTTATGCAATTGCACTTCTTCTAATATTTATTTGACTTCAAAATACAGTTTTCTACAAAATTCCTGAAATTTGTTCATACTCTTCATTATATTCTGTTACTTACTGTTAATTTTTAAATATTTCTCTGAAAGTGTTTATTTTTATTACATTTCGCTATGTTTAAAATGCCTTTTCACTATAATATCTTAACAATTCGATACAAATAATTAAATTTGATTGGTAAAAATGTATTTATCCTTGTAATTTAATAATCGAGTATAAAAACAGAAAACTTCGGTAAAAAAAAAAGAAAAACGTTATCCCAGGTGAAAGAGATTTGCCACTTAAAATACTGTTTTATATTATATTTGTGATTTTTAAAAGTATTTATTTCCTTATTTATCTGCACCCTTTATCTATTCTAAAAGATGAGGGGAAAATGTGGCCGCAAATACCACGTCCGCAACTACAACGCAACCCTTTAAATAGCAATCGAGCCGCAAGTCCTTTCGTGAGATTGGTGGAAGGGGAAGAGGGGTGGGTTCTCCTTCAAAATTGGAGTGGAAACAAGCCAAATCGTTCTGTCTCCTATATAGTGCTTATGACTACGGATAACGACAGGCGTCTCTTAGCCTCTTGCCATGATGAATCTCGTGGGCCTTGATCTGGCCTTTCCCAATCATGTGACATTAGTAACATTAACATAACAACAATATTTTTAAAAGGTGCGTTCCTCCAGTATCTTCCGGTCCCACAATGCGGCCTGAGAGCCAAAACAAGTTGCTTACCCCTGGGTTAGATACATATTTTCAGTGAAACTGTTCATATGCGGAAGTATACGAGTAAAAATATATGTTTATCTGTGTAATAAATCATCTTGAAGGAAATAATTGTTAAATTTTAATTTTATAAAGCATTATTTTATAAAAATTTATTAAAAATATATATAAAACGAAAATTTTTGCATCAATCTTTTATACATTAACGAAATTAGACTTAAATGAAGCCAGAAAATTAGCCATAAAGTAACTAAATATTCAACTCTTTCTGATCTTTAAAATTAGACAGACAGCTACTATATTTTTCATTAAAGAAATCTAAATACGACATTGATATAATTTTTATCAAACAGTCAATGCTGAAAAAAGTTACTTCTGATATATGTTCATTCAGCTGGTTGCAACATCATTGGTTTTAAGGGCGCAGTTATTTGTTTATCAGGTACTTAAATTTTAGACTGTGAAAGTAAAAGAAAACGATGCAACGCAGCTTTGAGAAAAAAAAAGAGGAAAATGTGTCTTATCTGTATCAACCACCGTAAAAGGGAAAATGATTATTGATACAACCGGAATTGAATGATTAGAAAAGACTTGATTGTCCCTTGCGTGAAACTTATAAAACTTAAGTTTTCAGAAAAGTTTTCCTAAGGAATATATCTTACACAAGACTAAAGCACACTGGATTTAAATAATGATGCCTGGGTTTTTAGGTGAGAATTACTTTAAAATATTTCGTTTAATTCTTTTGGAGAATAGAAATGAATAACTTTATGAAGATAATTTTTTTTGAAAGACCCAAATAGCATTCAGCATATATATAAATATTTTCTTCTTATTGAAGCTTTATTTAAATTATATTAAATACAAACAATAGTGCAATTTTTGATATTTTTTTAAAAATTTCATTATTAGAGAGCATTTTGTATAAGATTTAGAAAAAATTTAAACAGAGATTTTATTTTGTACCTATTCAATTTTTTTTATATATATACTTCATGAACTAGTTTTAACTTATTCTTAATTGTTCAGTACACATCATGTTAGAATCTTTTTAGCCATTTATAGTATTCTGAATAATTTTAAAACAAGACTCTATCAAAAAGCGCAATAAGCCTAACTCTAAAAAGTTGTTATCAATTTATAATTAAAAGCTAATAAATATCAAAATTTAATTAAAATCATAAAAAAAATTATTATATATATATATATATATATATATATATATATATATATATATATATAAAATAATTTTTTATGATTTTAATTAAATTTTGATATTTATTAGCTTTTAATTATAAATTGATAACAACTTTTTAGAGTTAGGCTTATTGCGCTTAAAATTATTTATTTTAAAATAACTATGAATTTGAAAAATAACAAGTTTTAAGCGACTGGCAATTTGTTATACCAGGGTATGACATTGCTCGGTGGTTCAGTATAATGGTATCTGTACCATCGTCATCCATTTACCATTTTATGAGACCTTATGTAGAAATTCTGTATATATTTGGGTATGGCTTTAGTTAGTTGTGGTGATGGGCACAAAGGTTCTGAGTTGGCATATAAAAAAACTAAAAAAATTTTAAATAATACAAAAAAATGTGTGAATTGTTTTCATAATCAGAATTTTTTTGCTTTCCCTTCTGTATCTAAACATTGTCGTTTTAGATTTTTTAAAACTCGAATTTTTTGGAACTCTAAATATAAGAATTTATCTCGTACAACAAAACGAAATATTCATTTTCCGATAGTATAGATGAAAATCAAAGAGATAATGATTTTGGTAACATATTAGAAACTCGGTTTTTCAGAGATATTCATGCTTTAAAACTAAAATTTAGATCTTGCACTGATAAAAGATGCAAGGCGTGTGGCATGATGAGTGGGGAACAGTTGGATATGGATGCAGGTTATATATTTTGTAAGACTTTTAACTGTGTTTACAAAATGACATGCAACATATGTAAATTTGCTTACATAGGTCAGACCTCTAACACTATCAATATTAGATTGAACCAGCATAGGTCTGATACAAGGAAATTTGATTGCAACAAAAACCTGGCTAAGATTGAGATAGGACACTTTCATAAACATGGATTCAATAACATAACTGTACATATACTTAGAATAGTGCCAAATATTAAACAAAGATTATGGTTCGAAAACTTTTTTATAGATTCATTTAGATCATATTATCCTTATGGTTTGAATGTTATATGGAAAGGTGAAAGTGCCTTATTAACTTTTAAACAAAAATCCGAGAATTCATTATATCTTCCGAATCTTAATAAATTTATTGATAATAGTAATAATATTCGTTTAGCGAGAATTTCAAAAGCTAAACGCAGAAAAAGAGTTACTAGAGACATGTCAACCCTCAAGAATTCTATGTTAGAATTAGCTGCTAAATTTGATGATAACTACAACACAGGCTTAATTAAATCGTTTATGTTTGGCTTGAATAAAACTGAAATTAAAACTATGACAGATATTTTAAGCAGATATAAATTTCGAGATTCTCATGGTATGCATATGATTCGAGACCTTAATAACTATTTAGTACAAAAAATGAATATTAAATTAGATGCAAGTGAAAATTACTCTACAGAATATTGTACATTATTATTTATGAATAAATCCTTTAACAAAATTAATTTTTCAAGTATATTTCAAAAATATCAATCCTTTTTTCCTATTAAAAATATTATTATTAAAAAAGGCTTTCAAATACAACAAGAAATTTGGTAGATTTATATTTAATTATAATCAAATCTCGGAGCTACTAAGTTCTGAATCATGTAGATGCAATCTATATCGAGACTATATTGATGATTATCATCAGCACGTTGTCACAGGAGACCTTAGCATCGTGAAAGATGATTTGTTAAGAAATTTTATGGAAAAGGGTACCGGTTTTAGACTTATGATCACAAATAATAAATCTAATGTTATGAAACAAATCATAAAAGATTTAGATAAATTTTACCTTAAAATGGCAATTAAATACGGAATGCCAATTGAAGCATTCAATCAATTTAGATCTTATGTGGCAACAGAAATTCGGGAATTAGATTTTACTGTTGAAAATGAAATTATGTATAAAGATCTTAAATCATCAATAGTAAATATCCAAAATGACTTCGTTATTACATATGTTGATAAAGTCTCTGCTAATTATGCCATAATTTGTAAATATTTTTACAGTAAAATATTAAGTAACCACATTTTAAATAATAATTCATTTCAAAAATCAATTCACAATAATAGAGAAGATGATAATCGTCTTTTAGCTTTGAACAAAAGACTGAATATTCATCTAAATAATATTAAATATCCAAGTATTTTTTTAACACCAAAATTTCATAAAAGCCCTATAAAATTCCGTAGTATCACTAATGGATACAATACATATATCACGAAGTCTGGGAAGATCTTGCAATCTCTTCTTCAAAATCTAATTGATAATTTACAAAACACGGCAATTATTAAAAATAGCTTAGAGATTGCTAGAGTTACTAAGGATATGTTGATTTTTTTCTATGCATGGTTTTGATTTCGAGGACCTTTTTAATTCTATAGATATTGACGATATGATTAAGGTTCTTCAGTTAATTTATGATAAATATGAATTATATACTTCAATGAAAAAAGAAAAATTTGATGTTCTTGTTAACCTCATTTTAAAAGAAAATTTCATTATATTTGATCATAATCTTTATAAACAGATCAAAGGATTACCTCAGGGTGGTCCAGCTAGTAATTGTTTAGCGAACCTATATTTACATTTTTTTGAAATAGATCATGTTATAAATGATTCTTACTTAATTTATCGTTATATAGATGATATAATAATTTTGGTAAAAATAGTGAATACAAACCAAATATTACATTCTACCCTGATTATCTCAAGCTCCTTAAAACTAACTTCAACTCTAATAGGGTGGAATTCTTGGATTTAGACTTGCATCTTATTAACAATAATGTAGTCAGTAACATTTTTGACAAAAGAGATTCGTTTAAGTTCCATATAATTAAAATTCCTGTATGGAACAGTAATTTTCATATATCAATTTACAGAAATATCATTTTGAATTTTTTATTTAGAAATGATAACTTAACTACCCACAAAATAGATAAATACAATAATATAAAAATTTTTTCAATGTTGTTTAGATCATGAATACCCTTTTAATTTCTTGAGATCTTATATTCATCACAAATACATTAACCGTCTTGCTACTTCGAATTCCAAAACCACCACACAACAATAGGTTTTCAAAGTCAGCATGTTAGTGGTCTTGCTGTGAAGATTATATCATAACACTCATATCACAGTTTACATTTTTTCCACACACATCTTAAACATCTTACACATTTTTGACAACCAACCAAATTAGAGCCTAGCAAATTTACATTTTTGGCAATCAACCAATTCAAATTTTACCATATTTGATTGTCGTCATTCTATACTTGTCTTTGCTGGCTGGTTTAAAGTCAGCTCAAAATATGTGTTTATGTTTTTTCGAATTTTTAACTTGGTGAATAATTGACTTTCATTAATGGCAAGATGCTTGTTTCTCTTCGTAAAAGCTTTGTGAGTAAAGAAATTTTGTTAAATTATTTTTTGAAAGATACTTTTCTTATGTAATTGTTCTAGTATTTTTCTACTTTTCTTACATAATTATTTTGTGATTTTTCTGCATTAAGAGTTTGGGAGAGTTTGTTACATAATAGTAGTGATTGGTTTTATCATGCTCTCTGAGTTATACTTTGTCTGAAGCTTTGTTTATTTTATTTGGTTTTCCTACCGAGTTGCAAAGGGGGAAGGTTGGCGCCTTCAAACTAGTTTAACCCCACTTATTCGGTCCTAAGTCCGAAATTGCTTTCTGACTCGCTAGGTTCTTCTTTTTTGTACTTCTTTTATTTCTCTATAATATTGTTCTTCATGTTCAGCTTTCATATTTTTATTACGTAATTTCTTGTTATGTTCTTTATCTATTATTTCTTGTTTTTGATAAATATTATATATTTCTTTTATATATATATATATATATATATATATATATATATATATATATATATATATATATGTATATATATATACCTAGTAAAATCTTTATTATTATCAATTAACATAAATTTTTTAATAAAAATTACCCTTTATATTATCTAATATTATTATATTTTTTACTTATAATAACGTATACTTAAGTTATAATATTTAGGTATCGCAAAGAGAGTGATAAATTTTGAAATATAAAATTCTAATAAATAAGCCATTTATTGTTTTAGTATAGGGCACTATTTCATCCTTCAATGCAAACACTCTCTAATCTTTTAAAAGTGTCAAGCTGCCATATACCAGTCATTATGAATCTATGAATGAACGAACGAAAAGTGCTAATTCTATGTGTAATTCCTATTTTCCTCATTAAATCCCATTTTCCTCGTAACGTGAATTATTACATATACATATATGTAATAATTCACTTAAATTTTCTCTCGAAGGAGATTTTTATCCAGAATGGTCTTGAGTGCTCTAAGATTTCGCCTGATAATTATTTTTTTGATGTTACGGGATTTGGCTTAGAGTAGGTGTTCCTAAAGTTTGGGTCACCGTGGCTTCCCTTTAGATATCCCCTTTACATCCCCCAGATTTTGAACCCGACTTAATATTCTTGATCAAATTACGAGTTCTAGTAGAGTTTCTTAATTGAGGGCTTTTAAGTAATTTAGTCTGGTATGGCACATCTTTAAATTTTTCCACAAGGCCTTTTACAGCCTATAAAATAAAAGAGGGAAATCTCAATGTTACATGAGAGACCCTTTAGAAAGGCGCTGCGATAACTGTACGAGGGGGGCGAGACTATTGAAAAGTCGAAAACAAAAAGTTGTTATAAAAATTATTAATTTATTGAAGTAAACAAACAAAATACATTCTGGCATAATAAAAAATAAAATACACAATTATAATATACTTATAAATGTATCAGTATTTCACAATGTATTTTATAATTAATTTAAGTTAAGAACTGCTTTAATAATTACGAGTGACCTCATGGGTTTATCATATACAAAATTTATGTACAAAAATTAACGTATCTTAATAATTTGTACGGTTTCTAAAATGAATCTCTTAACTGCCGAATAAAAGTAACGTGATTCACTCCCCAATGCCTCCGTTTCCCCTGTAGGCGCGCGTGTGGGATGTGTTGGGGCAAGCCTTGGTTGGGGTGGGGGGAGGAATAAGAGTAAGGAAATCCTCCGAAAGAGTAAATCCTTCGCAAACACTCTCAAGGTCCTTTTAGTGCATTTCAAAGCCTTCGGAATAATTTTATCGATAGCAGTACACAGAAAAGATCGTACCTCGGAAAGACGTATATATACGTCCGGGCCATTTAAAGCACCAGTTGAGCGAGACGTAAATATACGCTGGGGGCACTTAATAGGTTTAAGTCGTATTGTGGCTTTAGCGTTGAAGTATAGTGTTAATGAATTCATTAAATTGTTATTTGTACGGAGAAGGGGGTGCGATGAAAATTACGATTGAATATTGGATCGCAAATATTGAAAGTTTGCGAAACACTGGCTTAGAGCCTTTTGTAATTACGATCTCAATTCTGGTGATTATGGGGGACGCAATTAAAGAGGAAGCTGTTCATTTTGTTAATTAGAAGTCCACATTCATTTAGTTACGTAGAAAAGCAAAACACCAACATAAAACAAACAGAACAATTCTAAGCAAGACATTAACACGCGCGGTTTACATGACATTTACAAAAGCAGCGTATGTTCGCTCCCGAGATCTCGTCTATTTATAATTTTGGTGAACCGGAAGCTATTAGAATCATATGATTTTCTGATTGGTCCGAATACGAGGCTGATGTAAAATTACATCCTCATGTTTTAAAATCGTTAGCCTGTAAGCTTTTCTTGGGAGATACAGTGGGGTTATATTTTCCTGTAGTTGGGTAAAAAAAAATAATTATCACGCGAAATATTGAAGGGCTCAAGACACACACACACCAGTAATATTTGGTTATGTCTATTTGTGTATTTGGTTATATATGCCATTATATTATATATTATATACAAGCCTACTTATCATTTCCTTCAAGTTCTAAAAATTTTATCTGATCAAAACTTCCAATTAAGATTTTTTTTTTGCTAGGCAAATTAGTTGTATTTAAGTATTTGTATACAGTACACAGTAAAGTTAGCTAAATAAACGTTTTTATTTTCTTTTTATAACAACAGCGTTCACTTTTCTCATCATTGGATGCATGTCTGTAACGAAAGCTGGTGATGCTTGTGCAATGTTACAAGTTTTATATTGTAACTGCACCGAGTACCATTTAGAAATTATAAATGAGACAAGGATGTTCAACGTCAGGGAAAAATCAAGAGCCATTGCACCCACAACTAATCCGAAAGTTAGAGATCCTTATAAGCAGACAGTCGTCAATTGCGACTTGAAACAAATTGACATAACTTCTTTGGAAAGAATAGCGACCAGCCTTTACAGGAAATTAGTAGATAAATTATCCGTTAGGAATATTCCATTCGAAAAAGAACAGACTCTTGCTAGACTACCAAATAAGTGGTTAAAAGATGTCCGAGTCAAACAGTTCGAAGTATAAGTGTCTGTATATACATATATAATCATTCATAACATGTTAAATTGCCCTTAATCTAACGTAATGCAATATATATATATATATACTGGTGTGCAAAAATTAAGGACGAAGTCGAAAAATTAGCATATCAGCTGAACGAAGAGGCAGAGCGGACAGAAAAACCAATCAGGAGATTAAGTAAGGTGATGTACGGTAGCACATGCGTAGACGTAATGGGGGGAGTGTCTGAGTAGTATAAAGCATGTTGTCGGTGTAAGATCAATATTTCTGGCAAAGAGATTGCACGCCGTATAGCAGTTAAAATCACACCGAGTTGTTGCCTCAGCGAGAAATGGCGAATAATCAATCTGTTAGACGACATCTGGATGCTTTTACCCGAGGTCGAATCATTGGGAAGTTGGAGGAAGGCCGCAGTGTGACAAGTGTGGCTGCAGAGTTCGGAATTGCTCACAGCATCGTTTCACGACTTTGGAGACAATTTCAAACTACAGGAACAGCTATCCGGGGGTTCAGTAGTGGTCGTCCACGAGGAACCACACCCGCAGATGACCGGTACATTGTCTTACAGGCCAGAAGAAACAGGCGACAGACAGCGGGAGAAATCGCTAGACACACGACACAGGCGACTGGACGACCGATATCGCGTTTTACCGTGGCCAGAAGACTGCACGGTGGTGGTCTGTTTGCACGACGCCCTGTACGGTGTGTACCTTTAACGCCTGCCCATCGGAGAAGGCGTTCTCTGTGGTGCCGGGAACACCGGAATTGGAGAGACAATGAATGGGGACGAGTACTCTTTACAGATGAGAGCAGATTCAGTTTGAGTAGCGATTCTCATCGCATACTCATCTGGAGGAGCGGGGAAGCCGCAATCATCCCTCGAACATCATTGAAAGGGACAGGTATGGAGGTCGCGGTGTTCTCGTTTGGGGAGGCATCATGCTTGGTAGTCGTACAGACCTTCACATCTTCGACGCAGGTTCAGTCAACGGGATCCGTTATTGTAACGAGATTCTTCTTCCATATGTGCGTCTTTTTAGAGGCGCTATGGGTCTGCAGTTCCTTTTCATGGATGACAATGCACCATGTCATCGTACAGTAGCTGCCGAACAGCTCTTAGAGAGTGAGGATATTGAACGTATGGATTGTCCGGCACGATCTCCGGATCTCAATCCCATCGAGCATGTATGGGATTTTCTAGGCAGACGCTTGGCAGCTCGTACCTTACCACCAGTAACGATTCGGGAGCTTCGATTGGCGCTGCAAGACGAATGGGCAGCAATGCCTCAACAACTCATTGACACCCTCATTCTCAGCATGGGCAGACGCTGTGAAACCTGCCTAGCAGTCAGGGGAGATCATATCCCCTACTAAAGACCGGATGTTTCTTGCTGGACACCCATCACAGGGATGTTTCGGCCTTCAGTCGCATTGCGCTCCATGCTACTTTTTCAATCAAGCTTCTTTTTATCCCTCTGATTTCTCTTTTAGTAAGTGTTGCTTACATTACACATGTCCTTACGTATTGGGGATCTTACGGTATTAAATGTGTTGATTTGGAAAGCTTTTGTACAAAGTTTTATTGAAAAAACCGTCTCGTCCTTAATTTTTGCACACCAGTGTATATATATATATATATATATATATATATATATATATATATATATATATATATAGTGCACCAAACCTTCTACATGGCGCGTATAATTTGAATTAGTCTCTTTTGAGTAAATGATTGGAAATTAATGTAAGACAACACCGAATAGAACTGATGCTCTATAAGAACACACAATCTGTATAAAAAAAAGATCTTTTTCTTCTATATAAGCTTTACGAATTTTAAATTTGCTCACCAATCCTTTTTCAATAAGTGATAACTATTTGCGAGATAAAATGTGTGTGTTTGTATTGATGTAAGTTACTTTGCTTTTCATATTATGCACATTTGAAAATAGAAACAAAATATTTTTATAAATAAGTAAAATTGATTATATGTTTTCAAATTATGCAACGTAGAGGTGTGGCGGGCTTTCATCGCGATTTCCACTAATGTCCTCTTGGTATTCTTTGGGGGCCAGAATGGCTATTCTTTCCAACCAACTCCAGAAGAAGAACGTGAGAATGAAAATTAGGAATCTTATAAATAGTAGAATTTTAGTGCTCACGAGGTGGCTGTGTGAAGTTGCTATATGAGGTCTATGTTTACGTTTAAACGCATTTAAGTTAAAGTTAGAGGAAATTACTAGTTCAAGGATTAACCAACCCGTACCTGTGTCTTCAAGATAAAGGTGGATACCATTCCACAAGGATTAAAGACACGTCAGTACGACCAAGAGAGTAGTGGTTACCTAGGATTTGGCGTTAAGCGTCTTCAATTAAGATATAAGGAACTACGTGTATTAATGAGATTAGCCGTTATCTGTAAAGCTAGATATAGTGGTCAATTACGCGATTAGTTGGTAATACGAATTGTGTCTTCTCACTCCAGATCCACTTTCTATAATTACTATTATCATATTGTGTATAGTGAATAAGTTAAGATCTTAATAAACAAATATTAAGATGAATGATATGTCTGGTTCTTCGTTATTTCCTACAGATACAGGTCTCGTAGATAATGTAGAAATGGGGCACCCACGGGCACATGCCTCACAGAGGTAGTTCTTGAAGCTCAGTGGCTGAGGGGTTAGTGCATCGCGCTTCCACACCACAGGTCCGAGGTTCACATCCATGGCTGGGCAAAGTTGACTCATCCTTTCATTTCTTTAGTAGGTCGATAAATGAGTACCAAGCTTGTTTGGGAACTTAACACGCCACTGTCTTAAGTTAAAGGTGGTTCTTACTTGAAGAGAGAAAATTGCTTGTGTGCTTTGCTTTCTATTTTTGGTTTTACATGTCTATGTGAAAAAATCTTTTCCGCAAAGAAATTGCGTAACAACTGAACATTCAGAATCGAGTCACCCTGAAAGTTTCAAATTATACCCCTGATATTGCAGTATGAAGTAAAGAGGTGCAGGGACAAGGTTCGTATTAAAATATTTATTTTTTACTTCACTATACTGAATTAGTACTTGTATTTTATGTTGTTCATTTCTTATTTTAATAAATATGTTTCAATAAGATGCTTAACATATATGCAATTTAATTTTTTTTCATATTGAAGAAATAATAAAACTTTATGTTGATTGTTTTAATGTTAGAGAGTATCTTTAAATGCTGCATAGTTAATATACAGTAAAACTTTAAATCTGTATTCTGGACAATTATATATATATGCATTGCCACGAGACCGAAATGTTTAAAAATTTTCTATATTGGGCAGCACTCTGAATCACTTGATAAATTAATTGGCTTGGCACACAGCACCAAAAAGGTTGCCGATCCCTGTTATACAGTTTCGGAAAAAAAAAACAGATACTTTTATACATAAAATGGATTACGTTTTCACTATGGAACATAGATGTATCGCATAATGTACATTTATGTTTGTCAAATTATTTATAAATTCCAGGCATCCTACCTTTTGTCAATACTATTCTCAAGATCAACGGTATTTTTTCGCATTTTACAGCAATATTTATAACTTATTAGCATAGTTTTCAAAACGGATTTCATATTTGCATTAAATTTCATATGCATAGAAATTAATCTTATTTTGGGACTTTTTTAGTTGATTTTATTAGTAAAACAATATGAAGGTTTTTTTCTGAAAGCAATGCATAAAAATATCACTTTTTGAATTTCTTCCAGATTTCATTTTTTAAAAAATTGAATTTTTTTCCATGCATATACTAGAAATAGATCTTTAAAAAATAATATTGGTTTTAATTTCAAATCCTTCAAAAATCACATCAAAGTTACACCTCGGGTTATTTATGATGAACTTTGTGATGTACCTCCCCTTGCTTAACTGCCACGATGGGGAACTGAGAAAAAAATAGATATTGTTTACAAACTTGGTGATTTCTGGATTACGTTTGTATAACTACTAATTTCTATATAAATATTTTGCATTTAAAACTCTTGTGAATATATAAGGTTCTGATAAAAGTGAATAATTGATCAAATTAACAGTTGTTATCAATGTTATATATATGTCTTAGAATATTTTGAATTAAAAAAGATATTTCAGTCATATTTATTTCAAGTAGAATTTTCATGTAGAGCATAAGTTGGATAGTAACAGATTGAAAAATTAAAGCTTTACAGGGAATGGAATTTTTTTTATGCCTTTACAAATTTTAAATATGTTTTTCTCAGATTTTTAATTTTGAAAATGAGAGTGTTTTCTAATCCCTAAGGCGTTTTTCCTGTTCAAGATAGAGTCTTGAAATATCTTGTAAATGTTCCCTTACATATGTTCTATAAAAGTTCATATGGATTTAGGTCTGAGAGCTCTAGTTATTTTTTTAAAAATATCTTAATGTTAATATTTAAAAAAGTTGGGTTTTTTCCAGGTTTAGCCATAAAAATAATTATTAAAATTCAACAAAGAGATATATTTTAAATTTTATACTTTTTGTTTCCAATAATCTAAGAAATATTAATCACTTACAATAATTAAATATTTTTAATAATTTAACATTTTAGAAAAGTTTTAAAATTTTTAAAACTGTTCAATGCTTTAAAATTGTGAAATAATGGCTTGTCAAACTAACCTATTATTTTCCGAATCAATATAATAGTATAATTTGAATATAAAACAAAAATTAATTTTACTGTGACAAACTGTTTACGACTTCTACTCATATTGTAAAAAGAATGAAAGATAAATATATAACATAGTGGCAGTAAAAAACACATTCATAATATGTTAAAATCCTGTCCCGATACAAATTTCAATGCATTTTCCAAACTGTAGCTAAAAACAATTATATGTTTATTAAAACAGAAATTATTTATATTTAGATATATTTTTCCTTATTAAGTACATAATGAATAATGGCAAGATAATTTTTAAAATCCTGAAAGATTTTAATGAAGAAAAAAGCCAGACATAATTTTAGATAGTTAGAAATTTAATTATATAATACACAAATATGCATGTTTTAAAAGAAATAAGTTGGCTAAGAAAATGAAATTTACTAAAAATTTCCTGAATAAAGTATAAATCAGATTTCATCCTCAAATACATATAATTGTAAGAAAAGGTTTTATTCAATTTACAATTAGTTACAAAAAACCTTTTATAAAAAATAATTTTAACAGGTGTAAATAGCAAAAAATATCAAAGAAGTATGAGAAAGACACATACATGTCGTTTACAGAAATGTCCCAGTGTGATATTTTTCGAAACACGGCACTGCACACAGTCCAACATTACAGTCTTTACATTGAAAACGAGTTTTTGATGTTTAACGACTAAATCGTAAATATAAGAAACAACAGTCAAATATCACGAGTGCAGACGGCGCTCGCTGATATTTGAGTGAGAAAATTACAGCAGCATAAAATGCGACCTCGTTTGAATTATATCTAATGTGCATATTTGGAACTGTTTAGCGTACTCGAATTAACTCAAGTGCACACGTCAAGGGTTTATATTGCATTCTAAGTCAACATGTTGGCTACTGACGAGCGACTACGTAATTTTGAACCGCGGTTAAGTGACGAGGACGGTACCTGAGCTGATAACTCCCCTTCCAAACTTCCACATCATACCAACGTGAGGACTTTTGACCTGGACGTGTTTAACGTGCATCAGCTCCTCTTCAACGCTAAACTTTAGTGGTACCAGGGCTCAATCAGGTACACGAGTTCATAACCATGACCATCAGGCTACCGTGGCTGCAAAAGAAAATAGCAAGTTTGAAAGAAATGTAATGGAGGAGTATATTTGAAGAAATAACTTCAAAACTTTTTTAACGAAAAACCAAAATATCAAAATGTATTTTAGGAATAATAGTGAATATAACTTCGTACACCTAAAACCACTTTATGCAGTATATTTTGAAAGTGAACGTTTCCCCTTTTAGAGAAACTTACTATAATTATGTCAAATTCCTTTCATTTTGCTCTAAGGGGATCCCCGAAACAAAGTAATTTATTTGAAACACAAAATTACTTATGGTTGAATCTAATACAATTCCCTACAAAATGAATGTAAACCCTTTTTTATCATATAAATTGTGTTTGAATAGGAGATGGTTAGTTAATAAGAACATTTAAAACGTGTCGGCAATCTATGGACCTGTGGCACGTGGTACAATTTTTAGTGGGCACTCAGCACTTCTCTACAAATTTGTCAATTCTTGAGTGGATGGAAGTTGATAATAGACCTTATTTGACAAACATCTTCTGAGAGTTATGGACATTTTTGGAACTACAAAATAATCTGAAAGATAATTCTAAGGATAAATTTACAGCTATTTTGTAAATAATTGAGTGTTATTGCTAGGGTATTTAATTGTTGAAAAAAGAAAATTGCATGTACTCTGCTTTCCACTTATGATTCGGCATATCAAAGTAAAAAAATCTTTCCTAATATGAAAAATATTTCGACTCCGCAAAGAAATTGTTTAACAACTGAATGCTCAGAATCGTGTCATGCATTATACCCCTGGTTTTGCGATATGAAAGAAGAGTCGTGAAAGAGTTAATTCGCATTACAATTTTAATTTAACTGTAATGAAGGGAATCATTTATATTTCCCTTTGTCTATTTCTTATTTAAGTAAATATGTTGGAAACATACATTTAAAATTTTTTTTATCTTTGTTGAAGAAATAGTAACATTTTATATTGTTTATTTTTATGTTAATAAATTTATTTTATTGATCCATAATTAATATAAAATAAAACTGTAAATCTAAATTATTTACCTCTATTCTTTAAATCTGCAAATATTACCGTAAGAATCGAAGGATTTCAAAAATTTCCTACTATGTGGCACGCTGAATGATACTGACAGATTGGTTTGGCACGTCTTAGCTACACAGTTGCCACCCCTGATTTAAAATGTTGGGTAAGATAACCATTATATTTTTAAAATTTTATAAATATACAAAAGGAGAGTATTTTGTCAATACATGTTTTAAAAGGAGTAAAGTTTACGAGAACGAAATATAAAATTGCGTTAAAATTATTGGTACTCTGTCAACCGTACTTCTTTTATATATATAAGAAGTACGTCGATGGAGTACAGTAGTTACTGCCAACTCGTGACAATGAATTGGAAATTAAGTTCACAATTCATTGTTATTAAAATATATAAAATTTTACATGACTTATTTTGTATTTGTTATTTTTATATTCCTTACTGAAAGCACTAAATGGGAGTTCATTACCTGCCAAAACTGCAGAGGCCTGTTGTTTACTCCACAAGCTCCTACCTTATGCTTACTCTGCCCTACTAAGTAAAAATGCCGTCTTCTGCTCGTCAAGATCATGGAATTGCAGATATTGTTTTCCATATATTTTAAATATTAGTTTTCTAACTTCTACATCAGCCTTTTAATAGTCTACACTCCTGCAAAGAAGTCTGAATTCAAAACTATAAAAACATATTATTCCCAACAATGTCATTTATACCTTTATTTTTTATAATCTATGAATGCGTTAAACTATTAATTTGTTATCGCGAGAGACTATTTAATATTAAATGCGAAAAAAAAAAACGAATAAGTTTCAAACTGAAACTTAAATTGAATTTTTAAAAAATTGTCATCGATATTCTCATAACTTTTACATATTGTCATTTTAGCATATCACACATCTATCTTCTATGCAAAAATCTATTATAAGTTCATCAAATATTTCAGCATATTTTTACTCATAACATGCAGTTTTCAACCACATTGTGAGGCCGCGGTAGCCTAATGGTCAAAGTAACGGACTCGTAGCTGGCGTGTCATGAGTTCGATCCCAGCACCACTAAAGATCCGCCGTGTAAGGGAGCGATGCTCAAGCGTCATCCTAGTCACTTGACCATGGTTTAAAATTACGAGGTCCGCCGCCAAGTGAGTGAATATTAACATCGCACTGTTCAGCTACACGAGGGCTTTTAGTGATGGACCTCGTAATTTTGAAGCATGCTCAAATGACGAGGGCGACACCTGAGCTGGCACCCTCCTCTTCTAACTACCACACCACACCAACGAGAGGATATTTCAGCTCTCGATAGATTTAACGTGTATCGCTGCCCTACACGGCGGGTCTTTTGTGGCACTGGGCTCGAACTCGAAACATGCCAACCATGATTCGATACCTTGACCACCTGGTACTCCGGCCACACGTCCGTCGCCAAAAGCCCTCAAGTAGTTGAGTAGAGAAGAGAGAGAGTGCGACTTTAATATCCCCTCACTTAATTAAATTATATGAAATTTAAGGAATACTTGAAAAAAAAATATTAGAAGTCGAATATATATATATATATATATATATATATATATTAAAAAATTAATCTAATGATAATTTTAAATATCCAAAGAATTATTAGTATTTATGGTAAATATATGTTTTTCAACTGAGTATGTGAGGCACGTATAAATATCTTTTTCGAAATTCCAATGCAGAATTTCAGTGGAGCTAATACAAAATTCCTAGTTTTGCATGGTTAAGATTATAAAAAAATGTCCAAATTTTAATAACCTTTTCTTCAGTCAACCACTAATGGAACATGAATGATGAGGGATTATGCATAAATATATATTTTTTTAACTTCAGTTTAAAAAGGATCTTTATATTTATTTATATGTTCAAATGTTAACTGTAAATTTGTCCAGATGCTTTTAAATACTCTTTATTTGAAGATTCAAGTTAAAAAATATAAACTTGAAGTTAAAGTTCTCTTTGAATGAAATTAATGTTCAGACATTCAAAATTCAAATATAATTTGTTATCTGAACAATACAAAACAAGGGATTCTATGTAAGATGCCCTGAATATCTGGCTTTAAAATTATGAAAACTAAAAGATTTAAATAGGGTTTTTTTTAACAATACATATAAATTTTTTTGCAAATAATGTAATACAGAAGCTTAAAAATTATTCATGTTTAGAAGTGTCCGAAATTTTAAAAGATTTTAAATTTTGAACGTTTTTTTAAATTTTTTTTGACACATAACAAAATAATCATTTTTAAAAAAAATCCCTGAAAGTATTGATTAAAATAAGAAAAATGAAACAGTAAATTATCCTCAATGTTTTAATATATAATTTGAATTTAAATACTACAGATATTTTTTAAAAACTTAGACATACATTATAAAAACTTAATTCCATTTGAAAATTTTAAGGTAAAGAAAAAAATGAGAATTCTCAACTCGTTGATTTGTTATTTGTGTACACTTTAGGTTGAAGATTTTACGATTGCCACAGGAACCGGTCTCCCCGTGAGCCATAAAAGTTCCCCTCAAAGCCCATTGTGTCTCCCCGACCGTCTCTAATTATCTTTCAAGATCGTAAACCTTTAAAGGGGGAAAAGAATTCGGAAAAATACGACCTTACCGGTTTTGAACACATTACTTGAAGGGGAAAAAATCTGTTTGGTTCATTTTTGGTGAGTCCCCGGCCTTAGGAAAAATTCAGTGTGGTCCGTTTTCGAAGCCTCTCTAGTAGGGCGGAAAAATCCGTGCTGTCCAGTTGGAGGGTTAATATGAAACAATATAACAACACATATATATACACTATACAATTACAAACATTTTTTAATAAACAAAACAAACACAACCAAAGGAATTGTTGCATCCCAGCGAAGTCATAACAGAAGTAGGCAAATGCATTTTTACAGTTGTTTTCTCCAGATTTATACAAAATTTTTTACAAGACAAAAGCTTTTTCCTTTTCTAAAAAAACACTCATTGTAATGTTCACTTTTGCTTGGCTTCTAAAATTTAAATTATCCGACCGCGTGACTTGGCTTTATTGCAAAAATTCTTGGCTTTATTGCAATATAATAAGAAACGATACACAACCTGGTTCTTATGACTTGTAGTTGGCGTTTCTTACCAAGACCTCCAGTGACAAGGATTTCTTTGTCCACGTTCCTCTCCTTTCCTGGTCTTGCCATTGTTGATCACCTCCTCGTCTGGCATTCTTGTTGCTTGATCTTGTTCGCTCCTCTATGCATGGACTATCGTTCCTTTCTCTGCCTTTTCTGGAACGAACTGGACCTCCTTGTTGTGCCTTCCTTTCTATGGTCGGTCTGGATTCTTCTCTTTTTCCAATTCGTGGTCTAAGGTTGTAGCCGCTTGTGGTGGGCGTCACTGTCTCTTCCCTTCGGCTTTTCTTTCTGTATTTTGTCAAATTATGATTAGTTTTGTAATTAGACGACAAAGTCCTTTTATTCACTCTATGCTCTGATCCCTTCTGAACCTTCCTTTCTGGTCCTCCCGACCTAGATTCATGTGATCTCTTATAGGGTAATTGTTCCTTTTTACCCCTTTTAATCATTTTATCTTTCTCAGACCAAGAACTAGGTATTGATCTGATAAGTGGTCTGCGCTTATTGGTCTCATTTGTGTGTTTCTCTCCCTGATTACTTCTAAAACTTAACCCTTTTTCCTCCAACTCACGCTTTACTTCTGACCCTTTCTTTTTATCATTTCGCGAGTCATTTGATCTCCGTTGTCCTCTGTCAAAACCACTTGATTCATCGTGCAAACTACCGTTATCCGAATTACCAGTTCCTATCTCCGTCTCGTCACATTTCCTATGACGATATATTCGAACCTGATCTACATTAATCGTTAACCTTTTTCCCGCTTTCCATATCCCTACGTTGTTATTCTTAACATCTAATACTCTATACGGACCTTCAAATTTTGGTTTAAACTTAGCTACTACTTTTCTTGTTGCTGAACTTAAAGGATGTGTTGCCACCAAAACCCAATCATTCACACCTTAATTTGCACATCACGCCTACGTCTATTATAATATTTCTTCCAATTTTCATATTTGATTTCTGTGTTTCGTCTAGCTTTCTCAAACAATCTCTCAATATCTCCTACTGCAAATTCCGTTCCGTCTGATACCATCACTAATTTCTGAAAAGGCGTAATTAACTTTCGACCTAAGAATAATTCCGCAGGGGTTTTCCCCGTTGTTTCGTTTACAGCCGTACGAATAGCATAAGCAAACTCACGTAAGAATTGGTCCCATGTGTCATGTTGCTCATTGACATAATTTGCAATCATTTGCACCAGATCGCGATTTACTCGTTCTGTTCTATTTGCTTGAGGTCTATAAACAACAGTTTTCACATGCCTTATGCCTAATCTTTCACTTAAATTCTCAAAAATATCGGAAATAAATTGGGGACCGTTATCACTAATTAATTTTATTGGAGCTCCAAAACGCGATATATAATTATCAAAAAAATTATCTGCTATAACTCGAGCAGAGGCTTTTTTAAGGGGTATGATTTCAGCCCACTTGCTGAAATGATCCGTAATTACTAATACATATCGGTTGCGTCTTATTCTCGACACGGGATATGGAGCTAACAAATCTAACGTAACTATTTCATTTGGATAATTTGATACAATTGGTATCAACCGACCAGCTGGTAACGCGTTTTTATAATTATTAATTTGGCATGTAGAGACATATTGATCAATAAATTTTCTCATATACGGGAAATAACAAACCTCCCTTATTTTATGATAAGTTTTAAAACGTCCGAAATGACCTGCTAATGGCTTGTCATGAAATTCTCTCATAATTTCATTCCTTAAAGATTTTGGGGGGAATATATACTCGCATTTCTCCTAATGACGTTGCATATTTCGCATAAAATAACAAGCCTTCTACTAGCCTAAAATCGCGAGACCAATTCTCACATATTGCCGCAATAACCGAGCTATCTTCTGGGTTTTCTAGATATCTATAGATATGACCTAATTCTGGGTCTGTTTTTTGTTCTTCTATTAACTGATCTCGTGACGAAAGTACCAAATCTCTGATTATTGCAGAATTAACTTTCTCGCCTATTATACTTTCAATTGGGTTTCTCGACAAAACGTCAGCTATTGTATTCTGAGTTCTAGGCCTATGCTCCCATTCTATATTAAATTCTGCTAATTTTAATGCCCATCTGATCATTCTATTTGACAAATTTTTTTTCCTATTATACTTTCAATTGTATTATTATCTAAAACATTAGCCACAACATTTAAGTTCGTTTCTGACAAATCACCACGCAAATTCCCGTCATCTACCTTAATATCTTCAACCTGCGAATCTTGAATCGCCAACGATTTCCGATCAAAGTCCAAAATGATCTTTGATCCACCTATGAAGTCTATCCCGAGAATACATGGGTATTTTCTAAATCTGCCAACACATGGAACAACCAAGGCTTTTCGAAATCCCGTGTATTCCAATATTTAATTCCACAACTCCCATATTTCGACATTTAGCTCCTTGCGCCGTCATCACCTGAGTACTGGATTTCTTTACTTGTTTATAAAAAAATATTTTTGGTATGGCTCTTCCGATATAAATGACTTCTCCGCTCCAGTGTCCCATAACGCTTTCGTAAAAGTTTCGTCTAATAAAATAGGAACCTACGTAAGTTCTACCGGAGACATACATATTGCTGAAAGTTTAATCGGTGACTGATTTATCGACTGCGTCTGATCACCTTTAATATCATTCACTTTCAAAACATTTAAACGTCCCATTTGTTTTCTACTGCCTCGACTAAAATTTTCACTCGAATCCCTATTTCTTTGGTTCCCTCTACTAAAATCGTCATTTTGACCTCGATTTCTAAATTGATATCCCCTTTCGTTAAATCTGCAATCATCGTTTTGAAACCTATTCCTGCTCTCGAACCACTGATTTCCTTGACGGTTGTTCTGATTGCCACCTCTATAATCATTTCTACCATTATTTGGTCTATGCACCACTTCAGAATTTCTCCAAATTCCTCGATTATTACCAACATTAGACATCCTACGCTCATTCTGACCTCGTCCTTCCACGTTATTACTATTTCTCGATCCCAATGTTGCCTTGCACGAATATCTTTCTTCAAATTTAGCTAATACTTCTAATAATTGGATCGCGGTTTATGGGTTACGAACCTCTACATAGTTTTGGACTTGCGGCTCAAGTCTAACGAAAATATGATTTACAAGGGCTTTCTCAGACATCCCCAGTTCTAACTTCTTATGTGTTTTAAGCAAATCGTAAACAAAATCTGTCGGCTCCTGGTTCTGTCTTTGCTGAGACGCGTAAAACCGGGTCTCTAAATCCTTCCTATTTTGGATGGCAGGGAATGCTTTTGACAATGCTGCTTTCAGCTGTGTGAAGTCCGTGGCGGTATTTTGCACTAACGTCGATCCGAATATCTGGTACCAATCCAGGGCTCTACCCATGAGATGACCTTTTAAATACGCACACGATAAGTCACTGGACATTTCAAGTAATTTAATTTGGTTATCTATACCCTCTAAAAATTCGGTGACGTTCTCCGACCCAGAAAAATATACTTCTGGACAAACATTAAATCCTCTCGCGTTTCTCATCTCGGGGCGCCATTGTGATGTACCTCCCCTTGGAAGTACATCCCTCGAAGCATCAGCGGGAGCTAGAGGTGTAGGGTTATCGTAAGAACTAGAATCAAACATTATCTTAATTTGACTTTATTAAGATATTGAACTTAAACTTTTTTTTTTTGAACAAATATATAAATTAATGAATGCGAGAATCTACGATGACGCAATACGCAACACACAATATAATACAGACCTATCTCAATACTTGAACCGCCTAATCTTCAATTATGATAATAGTAAGTAATCAATCCTACCTTATATTATTCTGTAATAAACTTGTCTTTATCTACAGTGGTCTGTAGCTGTACATTTAACTTCTAATCGATCAACAATATGTTTATCCACGACACGTAGAACTTGAATCTTTGAACGGCGAACTTCAATAATCATCCAATACCACAACGCACCTCAATTGTCGAACATTCCTTTACACTACCATTACATTGCCATCATTGCCATTACGCTTACTCTAAGATCCTATATTTATCCTATATTATTTGCATCTCTTCATTTCTCGTTTCTTGGATTTGGTTGGAAAAGAGTTGCCATTAATTCTGGCCCAAAGAACCCAAAGGACTTGTTAAAGAAAAGACCCGTAAGTCGTCACAACTTGTAAACCAATGCCAAATTTATTTTACTTAACTATCACATGAAATATTATTTTATTTCAAGAGAGACATACATTCCTAGCTAAGTAACGATTTTGAGAACCACGTGCAGCAGCTTTCCTCATTTCTCATTCAATTTTCTTTATCAAAAGTTCTTTTTCCTAAAAATTCTTTAAAATTATATTTTTTTGTACACTTTATATAAAACATTACTTTGTTTTACAGATAACGGATTCAGAATTAACTGGAGATTTTATTTGGAATGGAAATCCGTTTGCTGGCCAAGAGCATACCCTAATATGGTTTTCAGCAGTTAGATGCTCATTGACAGGCGCTCTTACCTATGATTCTTTAGGATCTATGAACATCAAAGGTTTGGAGAATCTACCACGACTGGAAGGTATTGATTTATCCCAAAACCATTTGGTGACTGTCCAGAAATCTGCTTTTAGCCACATTCATCGAAAACTTAAAACAATTGTGCTGTCAAGGAACATCATACAGGAAGTTCTGCCTGGTTCTTTCCATAGCTTGAAAAATCTTCAGCATATTGATTTGTCTCACAATGTGCTTGAAAATATCACCAGAGATATATTCAATAGTGAACCGAAGTTTTTAAGGCATATAAATTTAAGGTAATATACGAAAATATCCATGTGTAAATAATACACACAAAATGAGTCTAATTAATAATGTGTTCTAAGCACTTCTTCCCTCGTAAAGCTTTTGTCTAATAAACATACACCATTTTTAACTACGGGTAGAAAATGAATTAGCTCTTTATAATTGTCAGTCTTTGAAAATAGGCCCCCCCCCCTTTTTCAACAATGGATATTAATCAAATGATGTAAAAGTATTCTTATTTTCAGTAAGTAGCAACTATTTCTTAACTATTTTTAGTAGCTGTGGATGTTGGTTTGAGCAGCATTTGTATCATTTGTATTGTTATCGTTATTATTCGTAAGTATTTTCTCTAGAATATAATCCAGTAATACTTTGTTACATGCAATTATACATATATATACATTGGTCATCAAAATTAAAGGATAATGAGGAAAATATGCTCATTAATCGCTAAGTTTATGTTGCAACCAATGCTCATTGCTGTAATTATTTATGTTAATTAAATGCAATTGAACACGCCTCAAATATGTAAATTTGGTGATTGATCATGGGACTCCATTTAAAACTGTTGTTCACAGTAAATCTGGTTTCTGAAAGTAATCAGCATTCTTTATTTGTAGCTCAAAGGCCTCATTTAAGCTTAAGTCAAAATTAACGACTAATTCGTAGAATCTAGGGACGGCAAACACAAATGGAGGTTGTCCAATATTTGAATATCCTTCAAAATGTCTGATCAAGAGTTTGGAGTCGCTTTGGATCAGCTGACAGGTATCAAGGGCGACCAAGAGCAAAACTGCATTCGAAGACTGTTTTCTGGCAATGACCTAGAAGCGACAACAGAGTTTGTTTTAGATCTCCAGACTGCTAAAAGAACTCAAACGATATGTTTTGCCACTACAGGAAAGATTAACGAGATTGGAATGTATGAAAGAAGACCAATGCCTTACGTCCCATTCTTTACAACTTCTAGAAAAGGTCCGTTCAAAATGGGGCTGTCCTGATGTTCCAAGAAACCAAGATGACTGGTCCAAAGTATTGTTTACTGATGAGTCCAGATATAGTTGGTCCTTCTCTAGTCGATGGAATATCCTGTTTCCGCGACCACAGTTCTTTCGTTTGGGGAAGAATCATGACAAATCTCCACACCAAGCTGCATATCAAGGAGGTTCTGTAACTCTCAGACATTTGTGGACTAGGTATTGGAACCCCGAGTTAGACTGATTAATGCTATCGTTGGCTCAGAGTTTTGGTTAATGGAGGACAATGTTCATCAGCATCAAGCATATGCGGAGTCAGAATACTTGCGAACCGAGACTATCACTTGAATGGAATGGCCACCTCACTCATACGACTTGAGACCAATGAGCATGAATGTGATTTTTTAAGGTATTATCTCGCGAACATGTATTTGGAGCAACTTTTTTTTCAACTACCAATTTAGAGTAATTTTTACTGAGTTGCCGTAGCAACGGCGTCGAACAACTTCTTGCTGGTGTATTGAAAAAATTGTTCGAAATTAAAATTGCTCCAAATTTCAGCCAATAGGGTTATTTGTCTCCTACGCGAAAACAAGATGGCAGCCTCGTCTTCGTCAAGCGCAGAATCAGAAATGTAGGGAAGACTGGGGCAAGATGACTATGTTAACAATTTTTGTTGTATATTAATTTATTTTTATGGATAAAAATTAATTTTATATGAAGTGTTAGAGTAGTTCTTTGTAGTATTAAATACATTACCATTTAGTTTTTTCAAATAAAAAAAAGGATAAAATTTATTTTTTCAGAACCTTAACAAATTATCCTTTTGCCCCAGTACTGGGCAAGATGACTTTGGCCTTGGGGCAATATGACAACAATGAAAAAGGTTGAACAGATTTTATCTTTTGAATATGTTACATGGTTTAACAAATGATAACTGTGTTTTTACATCTTATAAAGCATTAAACTAAGCATAATGCATTGTAACGTAATATTGAAGTGTTTAGTTGTGCAGCTAACAATAGTCACAAATAGAAACGCCATTTTCATAATTGGAACATTCCTCATGCCACCATACTTAGCATTTACAGCAAACGATTCATTATTCTTTTGGAGGGTAACCATATTCCTCTTCACAAGCGGGACATCTTATAACATCATTCTTTGAAGTTGATGCAACTGAATGGTTTTTGATCTGGATTTTATAGAATTAGACCTACAGGAACTTAGTTTGAGTTTTTTTACTCCCTTTTTAGCTTCACGAGCTTCTCTTCCCTGTTTTCTTAAACTGTTTTCAGTTCTTTCTTCTACTTTTCCCTTTGTTCTAACGTTTCTTTGATGGGTGTGCTTGTAAGAATGCTTGAGCTCACTTTTTTACTTTTTCTTTTTTTCTCATATTGTGTTGCTTTATAGGCAATAGTTTGAAATAAAAAACACTAACAGGCTTCTTTGGCACATCGGAATCAGCATTTGCCATAAATAATGGTTCTTCTGGAGGGTCTATATGTTGATTTTCTACTACCACGGTCTGAGGGGATTACCACTATTATTCTATATTTAAAAAAAACCTACACCATTACGGGAGTAGCCTGCAACTTTGAAAAGTGTTGCCAAGGCGAAACCCAATCGAATGGTACCGGCCGTAAAGGAATCTCACTGTTAGAATCGAAGATATTGATGTATTTCATTTTTTGAGCCTGATAGGGTTTTTTTTTTGGGGGTAAGCGGATGGGGAGGGTAAGCGGAGGCCCTTTCAAACGAAACATTCTCCGATCCAATGCACCCCTTAGCCCCAGAGGAGATAGAAGCGCAAGGTCGAGTGGACAAACACACAGACAAACAAGCGTTTACAGGATTTAATAAAATGGACAAAACGTAATTACACTCATGTCCATAAATTAAGAATAATGAAGTTCAGGCAAAGAAAGAGACAGAAGCAGAACAAATTTGACTTATTTGTAAGGTCTATTTATTAAACAAAAGGTAAAGAGCAAAAAAGATGCTATATGTTTGACATAATTAATAAAAATTGCGATTTTTACTCTCTGGAGCAAATTTCAAAAAAGAACCTATTTACAAAAAACAGTATAACATGATTAGTATGATGGTTAATACGGAGTATGTCTCCAAGACGATGCAATCAATATAGGCCTTAAAACGCCTAGGAATGCTGAGTATCAAATTATCTGATCTTGGGGAATATTACACCACTCATCAAGCAATGCCCTCCGAAGTTCCGGTAGACAGGTGGGAGGGGGTTGACGGGCTGCAATTCGTCGGCCAAGCATATCCCACACATGCTCTATTGGATTCAAGTCCAGTGAGTATGCTAGCCAATCCATACGGGTGATATCCTCCGACTGAAGGCATTCGTCTACAATGTTTGCACGGTGAGGACGGGCGTTGTCATCCATAAACAGAAATTCAGCACCCATGGCGCCCCGAAACAAACGTACATGTTATTCCAGAATGACATCCCGATAGATGTGGCGTGTCATCGTTACACTCTGAACATGCAGGTCAGTTCTGGAAACAAGAATAATTCCTTCCCAAACGAGCCATAATGCACCACCGTAACGGTGTCTTTCAATGGTGTTCTATTGGTGGTAACGGGTACCTGGCGCTCTCCATATTAAAGTCCGGCGAGAATCAGACTGCAAACTAAACCTGGACTCGTCTGAAAACATCACACAATACCACTGTTGTGGTGTCCACAATTCATGCTCTCTACTCCAGGTTAATCGCGGGCGACAGTGAGTTGTGGTAAGTGGAACACATCTGACAGGCCTACGAGCATATTGACCAATGTGCCCTAAGCGTCTGTACACGGTCTGCCTTGAAACTGTCGTAACGGTAGCTGATGTGAGCTGAGGAGACAGGTCTGATGCTGTGCTCCGTCTGTTTCTTTTGGCAGTAACTGCCAAATAACGGTTCTCATTCGCGTGGTAACTCGGGGGCGACCTGTGCTGTAACATCTACTGACATTATCATCATCTTGGAATCGGTGCCAAAGCCTGCAGATGACACTCTGGGCGATTCCAAGTTCCTTGGATACTTCCAGCTGGGTACGTCCACATTCCCGTCGTCCAATAATTCTACCACGTAAAAAATCATCGAAATGCTTCCTTTGTGCCTTAACTATGCGGTTATATCACCGAAAGACTTTTAAAGCGCTTGTGAACAATTTTACTTCTTTGCCACCATTCCTTATATACCCCTCTCTTACAATCTCGTCATTGTGACGTACTATCAGCGCCATCTGGTGGTTTCCTGTAATTTGCATATTCTTCTTCAAGATCTGTGTGATAATTCTACACAGGTGAAATTTTTATTTTAGAGTTCAATATCTGTGTGATTCTGAATTATCCTTAATTTATGGACATGAGTGTAGTTTAATAAATTCCGAAACTTGGGGCAAGATGACGATCTTGTCATCTTGGCCCATGTTTGGGATCATCATCTTGCACCACCGGACTGTTTGTTTAAAAATATCAATTTTAATTGCCATGAAGGAAGGCGATTAATTGACATTAATTCATAGTAATATATATAGGTAGCATTTAAACTAAGTTACTCATAAATATTAAAGAGAAACAATATATCTAACCTGCATCTGTAGCAGAGCTTATTTACACATAAATAAAAGTTATATCGTCGGAGCGGTACACAATCAAAGCTTCACAACTAACACAAAAAGGGTGATTTCAGCTTCTCTATACTATTGTTTAACGAAAGGCCAATAGGAGAGCCAGTAGTGTCCGGTTGATCCTTCCACCTAGTGAAAGACAGAAAAAATAAGACATTCGTTATCTTGCCTCTTTCTTCATTTTACCCCGGTCTCCCCTACGCATTAAAATGAAACGAAATGTTGGAGAGCGCTTTGATTGACGAAGCTGAAAAATTTCCAATCCTAAAAACTGCCATTTCGTAAAAGATTTTTTAAAAATTAGCGAGCGCGATAAGGGTAATTTTTCAATGTGGATATAAAGCCCGGTTGACGTCAGAACATGTCGTTTTGCTTACCGTAACCCTTCCCCTCAGCTGCTTCAAAAAATTGGTCTAAGTGGTTGCTCAAAAAATGCGCGTGTGATTAGGCCTTTAAGGCGAAAAATTACAGCTAACAGAATTCCTCTCCGGAACCTCCATGAGCTAAAAAGTACACTATCAAAAGAGTTGCATACAGTTACACAAGACTTAACACTTTAGAAAAGTCCATGAAATATATCAAAATGTGAGATATGCATATTTGTCCGAGGTGATCATATACTATATTGAAGGAAAATTTTTTTCACAAGATGTGATTTAATTTTTTTTTCACCAGTTTACATAAATTCAATTTTAATTTCAATAGTTTGCGAATAATTGATTGCCAAACATTGTAATTTACGTTAACTAATGCTTTTCTACAGATTTCTATTTAAAATTTTTTATTAAGTATTAGTTGCGTTTTTTTTATTTCCGTCATTATCGTTTAATTTTGATGTGATCAGTATATATATGTATGTGTATGTGTCTGTGTAAGGTATATATTTTTTGAATGTGTGGTGTGTGTGTGTTTGTTATGTGTGTCAGTGGTACATACTTTTATTTGTAATATCGATTTCTGGATATGGAAAATGCATAAAATTTTAAAAATACAATCGAAAAAAGATTTAGAACTTATATTATTTTTTATATATTATCAGTTCTTCTCTTAAACAATTTGAATAAAAAAGAAATACGCAGTAAATATTTAAGCATAAATATTTGTTTATTTTAATCTCTGTTTGAGAATCTACACTATTAAAATCCGAAGATAAACAAACGTATCTATGTAGGTAGGAATGACGCCCAATGATCTCAAGAACCACAAGACGCAGAAACTAGCAGGAGGTATCAAAATTTCGGGAATGATCCGAGGAATCCGTTTTGACCATTTATATTCCGATTAGTTAAAAAGGTGTTAATTAAAAACCTTAAAACGCATTTATTATGCACGTGGCGCCATCTGCAGAGAATCGGAAAGATAATTTATTTTCAGGGGAAAATTCGGAACTTCCTTTTTTTCAGAGCTTTTTAAAAATATTTAAAAACTAATATAATAAAATTATATATCTTTATATATATAAATCTTCTGTGCGTGTGTTTGTCACTAAACTCCTCCTAAACGGCTGGACCGATTTCGATGAAATTTTTTGTGTGGGTTCAAGTAAATTCGAGAATGGTTTAGATTCACAATTCGGTCCACTATCGCAAATAGTTAAAAATATATTAATTAAAAACATTCAAAAAATACAACTCAACATTCACTGCATTGTTATAACAACGCTATTGTTATAAACAAGTAATATAAATTTTTTTTTTAAATCCATTCCTACTTAGATCAACCAAGAGAAAATTTATTTTAGCTACTTTTTTATTAAATAGTTGCAATTAATATAAATATGTATATACATATGACAGAATCACAGCATTAAGTGTAATTAATTTTTATTAATTATCATTAAAATATCGTATTGTCATACAAAACAATCGTGTATATAAAATTTCCTTTCAACTGAATGCTTTAACACGTGAGAAAAAACCTTTTTAAATTTTGACATAAGTCGCCAACGTGGCTGTATTTGTTTGAATTAATTGATTAAAACTAATTATTTGAATTTTTAAATAATTAGTTTTAATCAATTAATTTTTATTAATTATAATTAAATTATTGTATTGTCTTCCAAAATAATCATGTACATTACATTTCAGCTCAATTGAGCGCTTTAAAATGTATTTTATTAACAATTGAAAATTACACCAAGATAAATAAATAAATAAACAAACAAATAATATATAGAGAGAGATCGTGAGCTAATAGTAGGAATTGAAAAAGACGTAAGTTGGCGTCGAAAATTGATTTTCAGCCAAACTAGCCAAACCCGGTCTTTATTGTTACGAAAATGCAGATGATTCACGCTTTTTAGCGTTTTTAATATTAATATCTTTTCAAATAATCTTTATATATGTAATTCTTCTGTGCGTGTGTATGTGACTGAACTCCTCCTAAACGGCTGGACCGATTTTGATGAAAGTTTTTGCCTGTTCCAGTGAAGTCGAGAATGGTATAGATTTATAATTTAGTTTAGAAATGTTTATTTATAAATTGTTGATCTTGGAATGTTTTACATTGGATCCGGCAGACTGCGCTACGATCGCAGTATCGAATATTCAAAAATCTTTTATTATAATTCAAGTTGGTCCCGGCAGTTGGTGCTGTGATCATTTCAGGAAAATATTTTGTCACTTCGTGTTATTATTTTGTTGAAATCAATCGTGTGTTAATTAAATTATTACATTCAGATGTAATTAGTGTTTGAAGAGTTTTGAAGTGTGCATAAAAAAACTATACATTCTCCAAATTTAGTATGCAATTCAAGTGAGTATTTTACATAATTTTCTATTAAATTTACACGTGCGTTGACAACAATTATCCTAACCTACAAATCTATTTGTGTAGCTAATTGATTACACACATTATTAAACTTATTTTATTTAAAATTATTTCTTATCGGAAATAGTTTGTGTGTGTGTTTCACTTGTAAGCAACCCAGAAGTATAAAACTTGGCACATAATTACATTGTAATAACTTTTTAATACAAATTTTACTCAAAACCGTCCAGATTGTTAAAGCTTATTCATAAAAATTTGGAATTTTTGAACTTAAGATGTGTGTACAGGACAACGTCTGTCGGGTCCTCTAGTATATATATATATCTCTTTCTTTCTTTTATCAGTCTTTATCAAATGAACTCTGAAATTTTTTTTTATTTTAAAGGTATTACTCACGTTCTGAAATTTGAAGTTTTATCTACAAGTTGCTTATAAAAATATTGCAGATAAAACAAACGAAATATTTTTTTCAAAAAAATACTTACGTAAAGAAATGTTTAAAACTATTTCAAAATAAATTTAGAAATTACCTTTTTTTTAATTTATGGAATGGTTCGCAATTTTTTGTAAATAAAAAACATCCAGGCAGAGTTTCTCTCTCTTTGTGAATAACACATTCTTAACAATTCAAACTAATTACACTGTGTAAATGGTTTTCATTAACTAAATATTATACGTAATCTGTACAGATTGATAAAATATCTTAAAAATTACGGTTAAAAAAATGTGTTTTTCAATTTTTTCTGTTTTGTGATAATTATGTAAACATTACTTTTTTAAAAAAGTTTTTTGTTTAAAAATAACCGTTGCTTTCAATCCATATATGAAGTTTGAAAGCATTAACTTAAAAATGAAGCCCGGAAAAAAATCTTTTACTTTAACGAATAACGAAATGGCGTATTGAAAAAAATCTACCTTTATTTTAAAGCTCAATTCAATACTTTCCCCCGGAGTAAGCGTAGCTCAGCTGTTTAAAGCGCTGCTTTACAGAATGATACTTCCCAGGTTTGAATCTGAAGAGGAAGATACTTTCCGTTTCGCATCACGCCACTTTTTTTAAAAAAAAATTGTGTTTTTCGTTTTCTTCCCTTTTTGCGAGAAATATTTAAGCATTACTTTTGTTACATTTTTTGAAGATTAAAATTAAAATGAAATACCAAAATGTTTTTATCAGATCGTTTTTTTTTCAGTAAATGTATATATATATATATATATATATATATATACTATTTTTTTTCTAACTTATATATTTATATGTTTAATCAAACGTTCAGAAAAAAAGCAATCATTTCAATAGCTATCTGTTAATTTTTCTTTCATTTATTACTTATAGAATTTTGATTGTAATAAATATATATGTTTTTTTAAAAGGATTATTTCTATCGTTTCATTGCGAAATTAATTCTTTCTTAATTAAAAAGTACATAGTCTATTTAAGAAAATAAGTGAAATGGAACAAATTTCGAAAAAAGGAAATTGTTTGACATAATTTTCGAAATCACTCACATTGTGCGCGTACAAACACACACACAGAAATGCTGGTGTCACGAGGAAATAAGAAAGCCGGAGCAACGCTGGGCTAAGCGGTGGAGGGGGGCAAAGTCATTTTGAAAATGAGTATTAGAAGTTCTGATTTTGTGAAAGAAAGGGAAAATTTATATATAAAAGTAGAGATAGCCCGTGCAACGCCGGGTCATATAGCTAGTCATTTAATAAAAAGCCTGTATTAAGACGTTCAAGTACACTGTGTCATCTATTCAATTCGAAAACTATATACGAAGTGAAAAATATAGTTAAATTACATTATAGGGTAGCCACTAATTTTCTTAAAAAAAATTCTTTTTAAAACACACAAATATGTTGTGATAAGCGCCTAAATATTTTATGAAAAATTAAAAAGATTCCTTTTCCTGCAATATGATCTATACGTGAGGGCTTAAATACTTTTTTCTTCATTATATAGCCGTATACTTCATGTTGCATAACGATAATAGCATTGTATTTTATTTATCACAGCTGGAACAAGCTACAGATTTTACCAGCTAATATCTTCTCCAATATGTCTGCTTTGAAAAGGGTTGACGTCAGCTTTAATTACCTATACTCCTTGCTAGAAGATCCATGGAAATCTGTTTGGTGGCAGTTACAGTTTATAGATATTACAAGTAAGCAATAATATGCAATTATACATATTGATTATGTGTCAAAGAAAATTTCTTTAAATTAATCCGATACGACTAAAGGGTAGTTAATCCTGTAAGATTAAATTATTAAAAGGATTAGCTTGACATTTTCTACGTGTAATTAATTAATGGAATGGCTAAGAAACTCCTAGAGCATGTCATCGTACGGGGACTTGGTACCATTTGAATAATATTTATTTATGTATTTAAAAATTATGCTTTATTATTTCATCTGTTTCTATTCAAGAAAATGATACGAGATGAAATTTTGCGCATATTATTCACACAATTTTAAAAATTTAATTTTTTTAACGAAAATTTTGAACATTTTAAAATTCTACTCCTTTTGAAATTATTAATTTTTTGACCTGAAATTTTTTGTTATATTCTTAAGGATGTTTTTAACAATTTGATGGGTCGATTTTAATTAGTTTTGGAGGAAATAAAATGTTGATATGCATGCTAAAATTCAATAAAAAAACCCAATATCTCCTACATTTTAATTTTTTTTAAAAAAAGTATTAAGTTTCCAGCAAAATGGATCACTAAATTTGCTACATGAATTATATATAACACACGGGGAAAAATAGAAGTGTTTGGTAAATAATTGTGGAAGGAGTAGCATTTTGAATGCACTAATGTATCAAAAAACACAAACTGAGAACAACCACTTTAAAGTTTATAATTCCAAAAAAAATATAAGCTTAAATAAACTTAAAATACCACTTTAAGACATTAGCTATATATTTTCTTTAAAATAATTGCATTTTCATGTTATTTGAGCCTATTCATTTTTATAAACGATCAGTTTTCAGAGAGTATAAATTGTAGAAGAAAATTCAAGGAAAATGTTAATTTTTATTCTGTCATGGCAGAAAATTTTTTTTTCTTCACATAGTATTGAAGTATTATATTTCTATGACAAAAATATGAGGCATAAGAACTGAAATTGTGAAGTTATTATTATAAAATGTCTTAATTGAAAAATTTTACATGCACACACATTTCACAAAGAAAAAAATTTACATTATTGTATTTCCTCAGAAGAATTCTGCTTCGTATATAACACCTTCCTGTTTAATAATTATTATTTTTTTAAATAGATTTTTTTATCAAAAATGTTTTTTAGCTATTTTATTTAAAAGGGGTGGGGGGCTTACATTTTTCAATTGAAGTTTTTGCCAACTTCTAATTTTCCGATATACACAAATGATATATCAATCGAAAAATAATAATGCAAAGAATATGACTAAATAAAAATTAAAAAAAAAACCGCGATACTTTGGTTATTTTCTGAGTACCGAGTCCTCTTAAAAGCATTTAAAGAATGAGCCCAAAACTGTAGTATATTTTTTCTTAATGAAACAATATACTCTCAACACAAATTCAAATATTAAATTCGCATCTAAAATGTAGAATGTATGCACAGAATTCTACAATATACTACTTTTATAATATTAGAACGAGATTCACGTGTTGCTTGTACCCTTAATATATTTTTTGGAATCTGTTCACATTTTATTATTTTCTAGCATATTCTAGTTTCTCTCAAAGAAATCGTAGTCGTTTCCAGTTGATATTAGGCATTTGTAATCGTAATAGGACTGACGCCAAATGTAGTCGCAAAGTAGTGAAAATATTTCTGAATTCCTAAACAAGTGGATGACGCGCAAGATTGTTATTTGTTAAACAGGAGGATTGTAAAATTGAACAATACTTAACGATTCGAAAACTTTACCAAAGGCATTGTAACTCTTCAGTGAAGGATCAATGAAATACAGTACAGTCCCGAAAACTCGGCCTAATGTGGACCTAAGGTTGGCCGAGTTTGTGCAAATGCCGGGTGACGAGAATAGGATTAAAAAATAATAGGTGCGAGTGTTTCCTCACAAAGTATTGTACTGCATTTGTATGTATTTTTTTGCTTGAGAGAGAGAGAGAGAGAGAGAAAATAAACTGCCCAAA
Source organism: Trichonephila clavipes (assembly GCA_019973935.1). Classification (NCBI taxonomy): domain Eukaryota; kingdom Metazoa; phylum Arthropoda; class Arachnida; order Araneae; family Nephilidae; genus Trichonephila; species Trichonephila clavipes. The sequence continues at coordinate 123,092 of BMAU01020436.1, forward strand.
TACTCTTAAGGAATCTGACTACGTTCGGAACCGTAATTTTGTAAAAGCGTACAAACAAATATTTTTTTAAATATTTAGTGTCACTTAGATTAGAATACACGTATATACTTTTTTTAAGGTTAATGTTATAATAAAAATCTATTTAAATGTGATATTTTGGCAAGAAAATGAACACATGGAATGAACTACTTTTAAAACATTCCCCTTTTTTGAAAAATTCTTCTATAAATGCTTCTTCAGATGTCTGAGCTATATTTTGCCAGTGTATAGCTCAGAAATCTGCACAGAACCTGAACTAGGGTTCTTGAAATATATATCTTAGAAGTAGATATGTCCATAATTTAATACAACAGAGAAAAAAAAATAACGAAGAAAAACAACAACAACAAAAAAAAACACACCGATAGTTGTTTCAATTGATAGTTTGATAGTAACTCTCTCTAAAAATAATGTGAGTTTTTCAAAAATTCTAGTTCAGGCTCTCTGGAAAAGTCTTAGCTATACATAAAAAAAATATAATTATTATAGAAGCATTTCTCAGACAAAACTAGAATGTTTTGAAAATAGGTAATTTTAAGTTCACTTAGTCACTGATAAGTTGCGGTTTCAGGGCTCTTAATCGTGCATATAGTGGGGAAAGAAATTTTCAAATCTTCTCATTGGGGGAATGGGATTAAGTGTCCCCCATGAGATATTTTACATAGGGGAGGGATAAAATGTCAGTTTAGAATTAATTGATCTAATCAAACATAAAAAAGTTTGTTCAAGACTAACTAGTGCTGTCTTTGTCTAATATAAAATAATAGGACATAAATATATATATATATGAATATACCTCTTTAAATAGTAAAATACTTCCATAAATTATCTACCCACACATTTTACGGAAAGAAGCTTATTTTAACACTCTACTAATTTATGTTAATTAAATGAGTTTTTCAATATATACAACATGTTTCACATAATTCTTTTACTTCGCATGTTGAATGGAATTAATGCAATATATTTGTGAAAAATTTGGAAAAGATAAAGGTTTCTTAACTATAAGTGTTTTTTATTAAAAAAATTAACATGAACTTAACATTCAAGAGGGTATTTCTGTCTAAAAAAGTGTTTTCAATCTTAATTTTTTCGCTATTATTAGGTGAAGATATAATGTTTCTAGCCAGCTTCTAAATCAAACAGACTATATAATAGAGAAAGAAATGAGAGAGACGTAACATAATTTTGTAATTATTTTTTGAGAATTTTTTTTACCTATTAATGCTATAATTGCTATGGTTTTTACTTACAGACAACTTTATAGAATGTGACTGCAATCTTTTATGGCTTGTAAACCCCTCAAACGTCCCTGAAAAATTGACATTGAAAAGGAAAATCCAAGGCCACTGTTCTAGGTCATTGTCTTCGCTCTTTGTTCAACATTTTGATTTAGAATCCTTGACTATGGAAAAGTTGGACTGCGACACAGAAGACGATGAAATCGACGACTATGATTATTTAGATCGAATAGTTGTGAAAGACAGAAAGAAAACTAAAATGCCTGATTATTTTACTACTCCTAATTATTCTACTACTCGTAATGATTCTACAACTCGTAATATTAATACACCTCAAAACTATTTTACTTCTCCCAGAAGAAGAATCAGGAGAAGTGTATTTTAATTTGATTCAACTTCCAAACATAGAATAACTCTTTGATCGAAGGATAAGGAGTTTCTTTTTTTTGTTAGTATTTTCATAGAAATAAAAATAAATTTAACTCTTCTTTTGTTGAATTTTATTCATATGTATATATCCCTGAACATATCGTTAAGGAATACATTTGTGGCGGTGTGATATCTATATATAATCTAGTACCTAACATCACGCGAAGACGATCGTTTTGGCGTGGTCGATAAAGTTACTCGCGTTCGGAACGGAAGGTACACAGATCGAATCTTCCTCCTTCCTTCATTGGTGACCCTGGTGGTGCAAAGTGAATCGCACCCTTCATGCGACGGAGTCGTGACGCCATTTATTCACCGCAAAAGTAACCAAGCCGTCAAACATTGACCCAAATAAGCCGTCACTCCACAAAGCTGTCTCACACAAATGACGCAATTCTCAAGCCGTCACGCACGACGACGCAACCCACAAAGTAACGCAACTGCTCACATGCTCGCCACGAATATGGTATCATTCATTCGTCTACTCACCGAATCACTGGCATAGAGGTATGTGGCGGTGTGATATCTATATAAACTAGTACCTAACATCACGGGAAGACGATCGTTTTGGCGTGGTCGATAAAGTAGGAATGGAAGGTACCCAGATCGAGTCTTCCTTCCTTCACATTTGACTATTTATTTATTTATTTTACAAGTTTTGAACATTAACATCTGAGCCATTAGTTCACGGGCTCTCCAATAATTTTTAACAATATCCTTACAACTAGAAAGTGGAACACGATTGCTTAAATTTTCCAAGATCATAGAATAATCGGAATAACACGAAACAGTTTGTGAAGTCCACTACTTCAATTTTATAGAAATGGTTACGCAAACAGTAGTGTCCAGTTAGACCTATAAAGAGAGCTACCACTTTCTTTCTTGGTATAGACTGGGGGCAAATGTCTCCTATCCTAGAATCTTACATCTCTTATCCATAATGCGTTGGATCATATCTTGTATAAGTAGTTTTTTAAGAGTCAGATTAATGATAATTTAACTGTATGAAAAACACAAGTAATAAAAAAAAAGGGTGTGCGATAGAAGTGAAACTTCTTTGGCGACCTTGCCCCATTGATTATATGCCCTAATAATCCAAACTGATCGCGTACTTGTCTCAATCACCTAACTTGCATGAAAGGTATTTGTAGCGAAATGAGTCTTTCTGATACAAAATCCAAAGTAGAAAGATGTGCTGGAATTTCTGGGTATATAAAACCATTATATTTTGATAAATTTGATATATTTTTCCTATTTAAACTTTGTCGGCAATTGTAGCATGCTTTGATGTGTCTTTTAAATTAATTCTGAGTAAAATATGTTATAAAATATTTTCGTGCTCAGCAACAGGCGTTCTCAAATAATCTCTAAACTATAATCTATCAGAAATTGAATGTCCGTGACCGGAAGGATTATGAATGAATCGCTTTTGAAGATCTTCGTGAGCATTTTTATGGGAATCATAGTCTTTGTAAGGTAAGATAGAATTTATTATTGATTTACATGCATCAGTTCCAACACGCACTAGACTTGTTGAGGGCTCTGTAGTTAATGGCACAGGGTGGTTCACATAGCGCGTAGTAATCAGTGCTGTCATTAAAAGAGTCACAATAGCATTCCCATCCCTTAAACTGGGCATTAAGAGTATTTTGCAGGGTTTTCCCCCCGTGTTCCATATTCTCTCATGTGCTCTGGTGGCGATTTTTGCAGTATCGGAACTCGATGAATTCGCCCTGAAACGTCCTTTTTCTGGTTTTTTGTCACTTTTTCGAATGGACTTGCTGAACTGACGTTAATATTTTTCAATTTTTTCTTTCACGAAACTCTTTTTTTTCTTTCACGAAACTCTTTTCCTCTTTGTGCATTAATTTAGGCATTCTGACTAGAACTAATAATAAATCAACGCAAATCAAAATTAAAAAAACAAATTAGCCGCCGAACACATAGCCATGTAGCCAAAAATCTAAGGGAATATTTCAAAAAGACACGCTTTTACTGCGAGAGCTATTTTGTGCACACCGTAATGCATAGATGTTCCCGGGTCTGGGGGAAAAGGACCCCCAATCGGAAGGTGGGCAATCATCCAACTTTTTCACGGATATGAAGTAAATCACGTGGTGTCGCCACTCTCCCCTTTTCCACCCACTCGCTATCCTGTCACCATGGCGATGACTCGGGGGATGGGGGGAAAAGAGTACTACTTTCGTTTGTTTTTTCAACTATTACGCAAAACTGGGCAAATTTCTCATTCACTCCCGAGCACAAAAAAGTTTCACTTCAAAAAATTTGAAGTGAATTCCTTCTTAGGTCAACAAAGAAAATTTTTATTTTAGTTACTTTTTATTAAGTACACTGAATTCAGCGGCGCAACAGCCTATGAGGGTCAAGACCTACAATGCCTATCTCAGTTTACCTGACCTTAGACGCTGGGGGTGCATGTGCAGATGTTTCGGTCATTTATATTAATTGTATTTGTTTAATTTTATTAAATAAGTACAATTAATACAAAAATGTATACACATATAACAGAATCACAATATTAAGTGGCAAAATAGAAAACGAATTTCCTTTCAATAATCAATGTATACTGTCGCCATCTATTGCCTTCGTTCGGAACAAGTTTAATTTTTTCTCCTATGTAAAACTAAAATTAGTTAAATTTAACTAATTAAGGAATTGATATTTGAAAAAACTGCATTAACATCAAGTGTCATCCATTACAAGTTTAAAAATATGTATTTGAACTTGAGAGGATGAATAAAAAGTATTTTATTAGCGATTGAAAATTTGAACAATATACACTGCTCGACAGTGAAAATGCAACACCAAGAAGGAGTGGTTAGAAATTTATGCAAATTTCAGGGTAGGCTGACGTCACTGAGTTCTGCTAATGATGTTAAATGCGTAGCTCTACTGATCACGTGGCGAACGATAAAAGGGAAAAGAAGTTGGCGAATGGCCAACTTCGTTCCGTGATTTCTTAGTGGAAGGTAATTGTAAAAATTTTTGTCTTGTGTCACAGGAAACGTGTATAGCACAGAATGCCAGGCTGCCGTCAACGGAGGCATTTCCAGCAGACAGACGACTTAACGAGGGGTATGGTGATCGGGCTGAGAAGGGAAGGTTGGTCGTTTCGTCAAATCGCAGCTGATACCAACCGAGATGTGTCCACGGTGCATCGCCTGTGGCGAAGATGGTTGGTGCAGGGAAATGTGGCACGTTCGAGGGGTCCAGACGCAGCCAGAGTGACGTCAGCACGCGAGGATCGGTGCATCCGCCACCAAGCGGTGGCAACCCCGCAAGCGCCACGCTTACCTCCATTCTTCAGCATGTGCAAGACACACACACACATTGGATATTCCAATATCGACCAGAACCATTTCCCATCGATTGGTTGAAAGTGGCCTGCACTCACGGCGTCCACTCAGAACACTAGCATTGACTCCACAGCGTAGACGTGCACGCTTGGAATGGTGCCGGGCTAGAGCGACTTGGATGACGAAATGGTGGAACGTCGTGTTCTCAGATGAGTCACGTTTCTGTTTTTTCAATGATAGTCAGCGCATACGAATGTGGCGTCGCCGTGGAGAAAGGTCTAATCCGGCAGTATAACTGTGGAGCTCCCTACCACTCGACAGCGCGGCATCATGGTTTGGGGTGCTATTGCGTATGATAGCACGTCACCTCTAGTGCGTATTCAGGGCACTTTAAATGCCCAACGCTACGTGCAGAATGTGCTGCGCCCGGTGGCAATCCCTTACCTTCAGGGGCTGCCCAATGCTATTTTTCAGCAGGATAATGCCCGCCCACACACTGCTCGCATCTCCGAACATGCTCTACGAGGTGTACAGATCTCCTGATCTCTCACCAATCGAACACGTGTGGGATATCATTAGATGCCGTTTGCAAACTCTGCCCCTGCCTCGTACGAACGACCAACTTTGGCAAATGGTTCAAAGGGAATGGAGAACTATCCCTCAGGACACTATCCGCACTCTTATTGACCTAGACATGTTTCTTCGTGCATCGCCGCTCGCGGTGGTTCTACATCCTGCTGAGTCGATGCCGTGCGCATTGTGTAACCTGAATATCGGTTCGAAATAAACATCAATTATTGTTCCTTGCTGTCTCTGTCTTTTCCCCAAATTTCATCCCTTTCGAACCACTGCTTCTTGGTGTTGCATTCTCACTGTCGAGTAGTGTATATACACTGGTGTAAGAAATTAAGAGAATTTGCAGACTTGATCGATTATCTCTAGAACTATTGGACCGATATTAAGGAAATTTGATATATACATACATTGATACAGGTATAAAACAAATAATTATTCAGCAATTGCAATACACATGCATGATCGGGCGTAACACTCACTGGAGTTGGAAGATATGAAACAGCTGCTGAAGAATAAACAAAAGAAATGGGTTAACCGGAGGTACGGCCCCTCCTCTTACAGCTATACAGGCCTCGAAGCGTGATGTCATTCTTGAAATAAGGCAGTTGGTCAGTTCTTGTGGCAATTGTTCCCACTCGTTCAGCAACGCTGTTTTCATTTCCTGGACGGTTCTCGGTGTGGGGTTGCGAGTTGCAATTGCCCTTTCTAGAGCATCCCAGACACACTATATAGGGTTGCGGTTTGGAGCCTGGCTGGCCAATCCATACGGTGAATATGATCACTCTCTAGAAATTCGTCGACCAGAAGAGCTCTATATGGCCTCACGTTATACTCCATTAAAATAAACTCGGGGCCACATGCACCGCTGAAAGGGCGAACATAGGGCTTCAATACCTCCTCCCTATTCCTCACACCAATCACTGAGCCTCTTTCAAAGACACGGAGAGGTGTATGGCTATCCAACATGATGGCTCAGACCATTAAACCTCCTCCACCATAATTGTCGATTTTACGGACATTGGAGGATAGGTAGCGGGTCCCTGATTCACTCCATATGAACGTATGACGAGAACCAGTGTTTAGGCTGAAATGGAATCCATCGATGAACAAAACGGACGCCCATTGATCCATACTCCAATCTCTATGCTGTCTGAACTATGCTAAGTGGATTCTCCTGTTCGTAGACGAGAGCGGAACGCAAACAGCAGATCTTCTGGCAAACAACACTCTCTCATATAGTCTTCTTGAAACAGTCACCCTTGATACACGGGTTCCTGTGGCTGCATACAAGTAACGAGAGAGCTTGTAAGGTTTACGCCCGTGGGTGATAGCTTACTTTTAAGTTATCTTCGTAACCTAGAGGTGTGGGAATGAATGAAGAACCAGGCATTGCCATGATCTTAAAATGTCTTTATTAAGAACTTAACTTAAACACTAACAATGAAATATTTGTATTATAACTTAGCGGATCTGACGTATACGTATTACCAAATAAGGGCGACTTTAATCACTATATTCCCGCCTATTCCTAATCTCAACTTATACACAGTCCTAATAGATAACAGAATTATCCTACCTTAACCTCTTGTTTAACTGAAATCCTCTCGGATCCTAAATATTTTTTGTTTATCTCGCGTGGAATAGTATCCACCTTGACTTGATCACTCTGTCACGGATCGCTTCACACTCAATGACGGCTTTCTTCTCTTCCTTCAGTTCACGCACTTAAACTCAGGCTAGCATAATCAATTCCCAATAGGTCATACGCTTACTTTAAACTTCTGCTATTTAAAAGGTTTCTAATTTGCATATTCACGCTTCGCTTCTGGATTTGGTTGAAAAGAATTTGCCTTTTTCGGCCCCAAAGAACCCAAGAGGAGTTTTTCGTAGAAAACGCGATGTGCCCGTCACAAGCTGAGAAGCTGTTGTCCCTCTATTACGCCTCTCTATAATAGACAACTCATTTTTACTGTAACAATTTGAATTGAACCGATGGCTTCAAAATAACACCAAGAAATTCGTCGAGGTGTGCTGGCGAACAAAATGTGTCTTAACTTACACCCACTTATAAAGCCTATTTTTCTGCTGGCTCCACCTACACACACGCGAATGCTTACTTATTTGCCGTACAAGATTTGCCTTTTTATCTAGAAGCAGTGGTTTTTCATTCAGTTCAATTCTCTTCATGCAATTCGATAAATTTTGCAGAAATTGTTCAGAAAGTTGTAAAATTCTGTGCACGACATAAAGAAGAGATGGGAATTTGTTTGAGCGAATAAAAAATTAGTTCAAAATTTCGCCACTACAGGGCGTTTTTAATGGAGATCATATTTAACATACATTAATACTTAGCATACATTTATAACAGTTTACAAATTTTGTTACAACAATAAAGGCTCAACATGATGACCATCCTTTTCAGCTACTATTTGAAATCGTAAGATAGCAGTGTGTTCTGGGAAAAGTTAAGAACATGCCGTGAATCTTTGAGATCAGGTAAAGTTCTTGGTTGATCACATTTTACCAGCTGTTTTAAATGACCCCAAAGCCAAAAATAGCATGGATTGAGATCAGGCGATCGGGGAATCCACAAAATTGGCGGCTGATCAAAAGTTCTTCTGTGAAGTGATGTTTGAGAACGTCCTTAACACAACGTGTAATGTGTGGAGGGCTCCATCTTGCATAAAAAATTATGCGTGAAAGGCAATGACGTGCTTGAGGATTCGGAATAATTTTATTCCGTAATAAAGATGCATATCGCTATCCAGTGATAGAACATGTTACTGGACCTCCAGCACCTAATTCATCAAAAAAAAATACTGGCCAAGAATAAAAGACGCGGAAAACCCACACCACACCGTTACTTTTGGTGAGTGTAGTGGAACTTATAAGGTAGAATGCGGATTGTCTGTTTCCCAAGTTCAGCAGTTGTGAGAGTTCACCAAATCGTCCAAATGAAAGTGTGTTTCGTCTGTCCAGAGGATATTCCAAGGCCATTCTGGATCAACTTCCAAACGAGACAGAAACTGCAGTGAGAACAGATGTCGAGTCTCGAAATCATGTGGAAGCAATTCCTGCACAAGTTGAAGTTTGTATGGATAGTAACGGAGGATGTTTCGCATGATCTTCTGGGCAGTTGAACGAGGCAGATCCAATGCTTCTGCTACATGGCGAACACTCCTACTAGCCTACACGTTGGATGCTTTGTCCTCTTCCACCTGAAGTGCAACTTTCTCTATTGCTTCCGCAGAAACAGGTTTTTTCCTCTTCCAGAACGAACATTCAACGATCCTGTTTCTTCAAATTTGGTTACCATTAATCGAAGATTTTTAGCAGTCAATGGACCTTTTCACATCCCCTATAAAATCCGAAATTTCCGTAGAGCAACTATTGCGGAATTATCGTTTTGATAGAATAACTACTAACAACGCTCGATCTGGTAAACGTAATGATACTCTGATTAACAATACCGAGCACACTGAAAATAAACTAATTTCCCGTGAAAGTTTATTGCTTTTATAACAGTTGCTGTGTGTGACGTCGAAAAAATTTGCCCAATTTCGTCTTCCTTCGTGTAAATCCTTTGTAAATTAGTCATCGAAGAAGTTTAAAGTTTGCAGTTCATTTTAGAGATTGTGTATTTTAATGAGTATCAGTTCTTGTGTTACCGTGTCCGGGGGATAAAAAAGCGATAAAATACAAATAGAAAACCGGTAATAAATGCGGCCTTCCTTCAAAAGCGCCCTCTAGTGGCGAAATTTTGAACTAGTTTTTTTATTCGCTCAAAAAAATTCCCATCCCTTCTTTATGCCGTTCACAGAATTTTACAACTTTCTGAACAATAATTTCATCTGTAGATAATTTTGAAGTAGGGTCGTTTAATTATCGCCACTCGGTATATAGGGAGAGTGAACTAATAGTAGGAATTGAAAAAAAGAGATAATATATTGCTCTGTTAAAGTACCTTTCAAAATTCCGTAATGGGCGGGATGCATTAGTAAGAAATTTTGCTTGCGTTGTTTTGTGAGAGCGAAGATTCAAGTATTTAAGAGAGCTATTTTGATGGTTAATCAAAATAGCTCTTCAAGCCCTTTATTCCGAATTATCATACCCCTCCAACGGGAGGATTTTGAGCCTCAGCAAGTTTAATTACATGAACCTTTCTACACAACGGGACTTCAATGGTGCTAGGGCTCGAACTCATAACACTCTTTTCACGAGTTCGTGACCATATTTAGCACTAGCACTACTAAAAGCACAGGAACTTGCTAGTTATATCTTGAATTTTATTTCTATTTCAGTAAAGTATTATTATGAACTGTGTATTATTAAATAAGTCTTCTTTAAAAAAATTACCAGAAAAAAGTATCTTTACAAAAAAGCAACTTTTAAAAATGCTGTTTAAAATAAAACCAGTTTTTAATAGTTTTTTAGTTTTTGAAATTTAAATAGAAAATTTTCAAGGGAATTGATATACGAACGAATGAATACAAAACCATGGAAAAATGAGATTTACAAGTCTTAAAAATGCTTTAAATGAAGGACAAGAGGCTTAGGAGACTTGAATATGGTAGGTGCAATGTAATTATTCATTTATACTAAAGAGGGCGCTGCGACGGGCGAATTCTTATAGCGTAAAATATGTTTAACGCGAAAACGCTTAAGATGAAATATCGGTTAACACGAAATAATACAATGACCCCGACTAACTACTATGTAATTCCATGCATTTTTCTTCTCTTAAAGCGATAAAAAAATAGTTTAACATGAAAGGATTTCTCTTCAAGGAATGAACAAAATATGGAAAACACCAGCCACTTAATGAAATGTGTTTGTGAAAGCTTAAGTACTATTGGACTGTCCTACTGTATCATCGAAAAAATTCGTGATGATGATATATAGTGAGTGTACACTCTCACTTTTATAGAATAAACATTTTCTAGTGTTTTCAGAGCTAAAAAAATATCGCTAATGCAGATCTCGAAGACGAAAATCAAAGGAGTAATGTAGCTTCGATTCCCACATTATCCGAAATGAGGAACAGCATGTTATTTAGATGCACTTTCCAACGGTGAAATAAATAACAAAATGGACAACATCGAACAATTTGATGTTAAAAAGACAATGCAAAGAAAAATATCAGATATTTTTCCAAAAACTCCATAATGTTTTGTTTTTCAAAAACAAATATCTAATACAAAATTTTCATTTTGTATTAAATTTCATAAAGTTCTAGTGAATGTTTTAGTTTTATTGATTTTTCTAAAATACGTCCATATATACATATCTATGTAAATAAAATGCACTCTAAAAAACTTAATTTTGTTAAATATATCTTTTTATGTTTAATACCGTTTAACACAAAATTCTTTTAACACGAAAAAAGTTCTCAGTTTTGTGTTAACCGATTTTCTATGTGTGAGCATTTCTTTACTTTCCATTTTTGTGAATACAATTTAATAGATATGAATAGATATTTCTAAAGTGCGATATGGATTTTGAAGGAGTATTTGATACTGAAAAGTACCCATACAGGTTTACGTAAAATTCAAGGAAGTACATAAAGAGAAAACGAATCAATAAACAAAAGAAATTTCTTATTTGAAGATGGCAAACCTGTTTTAGATTGCAGGCTTCTTTGTTGATTGCCCATATACAACCACACTTCAAATGTCTCTCCAATTCGATACTTGAAAACTCTGGAATCACATCTGGACCTTTGTCAGTCAGTATGAGATTTAAGTACATCACCTGAAATGTATCCAAATATTTATTCTCTTCAGTTAATTTCAAATGGAAAACATAAAAATGTGAAATAAATGTTACATGCAATATATATAAACTACAAAAGTTCTTTGCAAATAATTTTTAATTTAAAGATATTCTGCTTAGAACAATTATAAAAAATGTGATTTTTAGGTAATGAAGTAAACAAAAAGGACTGAAATACTTTCTACCATTGTTGTGGAACAAAAAATTTTCCAGCTACTGAGTTATTTCTGAAAGGGGATAGAGTTAATATATATAACAATCCTTATATGACTTTTATATACGAGGTGTGACACACAAAAGAAACGAGACTGATAAAATAAATCATTGTACTTACAGAATCAGAGAGAGAGTTCTCCGGGACAGTATCACCTTTAAAGTAGTTCCCTTCAACATTCACACACTTCAGTATTCGGTGCTGCCATTGCTGGAAACAGTTCTGAAACGAGGTTTTTGGAAGTTCCTTTAGGATAGGCTCCGTTTTTGCCTGAACCTCTTCAATTGAGGTAAAATGGGCCCCCTTTAAGAAAGTTTTCACTGTAGGTTACAAAAGGTAAAAGCCGTATGGGACCAAATAAGGTGAATAAGGAGGATGCTCCTTCACAGGAATGTTTTTGATGGTCAGAAACTGCTTGGCAGATAGGGCCGTGTGAACGGGTGCATTGCCTTAGTGCAACAGCCATCCATTACCCCCAATTCTGGCTTTTCCCCCTAATTTTTTAACGAAATCTTTTTAGTACTTCAGTGTCGTGTTGATTAATAGTCTCGATACTGATGTAAGTGGGAACCCACTCATTTCACGAATGTTTTGGTCTGTAATCGCTTACCTTGGGAGCCCAGCAGTTTCATTATCTTCCACACTGACCATCCCCTCTGAAAACCTCTTATACCATTCAAACACATGTGCATGAGACAAAATTCCACTCCATAAGCCTCGCTTAATATTTGAAATGTTTTAGTGGTTGATTTATTCACAAGAAACTTGATGTTAATTCGACATTTTTTCAGCAGAATGCAGTTGCACATGTTCCCTCAATGGCGTGATTGATTAAGACGAAAATGGCCACATGGATAGAAGAGGTGCGTGGGAAGACGTCACCAAAACAGCTATTGCCAACTCCTCTCGTTTTTCAAGCTACACATTTAGTCTAATTTTTTTGTGTCACACACACACACACCTTGTATATATGTAGGATTTTCCGTTTGAAACATTTTGTAAAAAGGTTGAGTCATATCCTTTTCAGAGGATCATTAATGTCAATTTTGTTTATTACTGCATTCCGAAGCAGCGTCGTCTAGTAGGCTTTCGTAGCTCCGGCTTGAATAATTTTTCGGCAGAGGCCTACTAACCCCCGTTGGTTCAACACGTCACGTTTTTTTTTGCGCATTTCGTGCCCAGCGCGGTTTCAATCCAAGCATGAGAGATGTAAACAACTTCCTCGTCTTCTAAAGGTATAACTCAACTTTCAATTAATCTAATTTCTGCATGTCTCTTTCCCTTTGTAAATATTCCCTTTGTAAATATTTCCCTTTAACTTGAAATAAATTCTTTTTTACTTAAATGAAGTATCTGCATTTAAGTAACTTTGATTCAATTAATTCATCACTAACCCTTTAATACTTAATCCTAGACAACCACCTCGCCAATCTAAAATCCTGCCTTCTGAAGAGTCTGATTTTTATTCGAAGATTTTATTCGGACTCCCACATATATACTTATACAAACCTTAAAATATACTAAACATGTTTAATCTGGTCCACGTCCTTGAAATAGATTGGTTAGTCTATTCGAAAGATCTCTTCATCGAAAAGAATATCAGTTATTATCCAATAATCATGAAACTTTGAGTAATCGTAAAAGACAAGGAATTAAACCTAGCTTGTTGTATTGTAAAAGATCACAACGAGTTTTTTTTCATCTTGAAATCGTTATTATAACTAGATTGCAAGCTATCAGCGATCTATTTTGACGATGCACACAAAGTTAAGTCTTTCGTTCACATCCTCATTATTTATCAATCTTTCCCAAATACGAATGCTTTCTTTAGAAAAGGCAAGTTAATTCTATGGCACGTGGTACAATTCTCAGTGGCACTCTGCTGTACTATACAAATTTATCAATTTTTGAGGGGATGAAAATTGATTAATTTGTAATAGACATTATTTGACAAACATCTTCAGAATTATGGACATTTACGGAGTTAGACAAAAAATCGTAAAAATAACTCTAAAGATAAATTTACAGTTATTTTGTAAATTGTTGAATCTCATTTCTGGAGAGATTTTATTGTTTGAAGAGAGAAAATTTCAAGTAATCTACATACATAAGTAGAACATTTTTCCTGAAACGAGAAATATTTTGAGACTGCAAAGAAAATGTATAACAACTGAATGCTCAGAATCGTGACAAATTGAAAGTCACAAATGATACCTCCTGAATTTGCGAGATTAAGTTGAGTGGTACAAGCACTAGTTTCGCATCAAAATTTTTATTTAACTATAATGAAGGAGAATGATAATTTTATTTTTGTGTTTTCTACTTCTTATTTTAATAAATATGTTTAAAAGCACATAAAATTTTAATTTTAAATTTTTTTTTCTGTTGAAGAAATAGTTATATTTTATGCTGCTTATTTTTACGTTAAGAAATATCTTTGAATGATGCAAAATTAATATATAATAAATCTGTAAATCTATATTACTGACCTCTATTCCCTAACTCTGCGTTTATTATCACGGGAATTGAATAGTTCCAAAATATTCTATTGTGTAGCACGCTGAATCATATTGATGGATTGGTTTGGCACACCACAGCTAAAAGGTTGCCGACTCCTGTTCAATATTATGCACAAAAATTATGAATCAATAATGAAACAGTAGAGGGATACAAGTATTATCTTTTTCTTGTATAATTTGATTGAATAGTTTACTTCATAATAACCGGGTGTTTCTAAAAGAATATCGGAGTTTCAACGCTTTATAGCAGGGATGGGCAGATTTTTCCAGGGCACAGGCTACTTCTAATTTTTTCAGGGTGTTGTGGTCCACCAGTGTCAGTGGAGCACACAAGGAGGGGGGAAAGGGGTCCACGGGTCCGGATTCTCCCTTGATTTTTTTCCGATTGATTTTAATCCCATTTACATAGTATGTGAAACATAATTATTTACTATTAATAATTTTTTATTAATTAATACTGATTATGTATTCAGCAATTTGTTTGTAACTGTTTTTTTGTTCCCGACGGTCTACAAAATCAAAAAATGTGTTTGGCTGCGTATTGCGGTATGATACGAGAATGGTAGGCTTTCAACTCTCGACTCTTCCCCCCTCCCCTTTGAAAAATTCTTGTGTACGCCAATGCCCAATGTCGTACGTGTGGTGAGGTAGGAAAAAGTCTACAGTATTTATTTTATAACTTAAATATAATAAATACGGAATATGTACTTACTACAGATCAAATAAAAAAAAACTTGCACTTTTGAAAACCGCGTTTAAAGCAAAACGGAAGATACAAACACAATAATAATAGTCCCAAATATAATAATATGAAATGATGCATTTGCTATATGCAAGAATTAAAAATACATACAAAAATAAAGCAATTTTATCTAAAGTTAGTTGTTATAGTCAGCAGAAGACTTTCGTCTGCATACTTCAACCAATCTTAAATATTTCCCTATGTAATTACTAACAGCTAAATTTTCAGGCGGTCACCCCAAAATGTCTTTGCGGTACACCGGTCGATCGCGATCGATTTAATGTTCATCCCGGATTTATAGTATTTATCACATATAAGTTACAAGTATAATTCATATGCTGAATGAAAGAGTATCTGAAACAGTTTTACCTACAAGTTTACAAATATTCAACGTGAGCCCCATTCGTCACACGGCATAAATAAAGTCGACAGGCGCGTTCATCCCAAACTTTTTTCAGTGTGTCTGAGGAAATTCTTGCAACATCTGCTTCCAACCCGTATCTTAAGTCTGAAAGGTTAGCTGGTAGTTGAGGAACGTACACGCAATCCCTTATGAACCCCACAGATAAAAGTCACGTGGTGTTAGATCAGATGAATGATTGTGGAAATAGCCATAGTTGTAGAGCATCAAGATAGGCAGAACCAGGTACAGTTGGTTACCAGTTACAGCCTTGGTCGCCCCGTACTTTTGCCTTTAGAAAGACGGACAGTTGTTTCAAACTGATGATACCCCCTAAGAATGTCACTATCATTTGAAAGTTGACAACCGAATTTAATAAGTAATAGCAGATTCTGTCTTTGTTAACCGGAGAACAAAAACACTGTCTCTGTTTCTGGCTACTAATCGTCATTTTTCTACTAGTGCGTTGATCGGTAAGAAAGGAGGGAAACTAGCATACGTTTCGCGCACACGCGCGCACATACCAGCAAACAAAACTGTTTCAGTTGCTCTTTCATTCAATGTATGAGTCATACTAGTGTGTTATATTTAATGAATACTATATAAAGCGTTAAAACTCCGATATTCTTTTAGAAACACCCGGTACATTCCTTAAGAGGACTTGGTACCCCTAAAATCACAAACCTATCGTTTTTTTATTTTCATTTAATCTTATTCTTTGCATTATTATCTTTCGATTGATATATCACTTGTGCATGTCGGAAAGTTAGAAGTTGAATAAAACTTCATTTGAAAACAAACTAGGCGATTCAGCCACACCCCCTTTTTAGAAAAAAAGCTAAAAAAAGCGTTTTGATAAAAAAATATAACTTATAAAGAGAAATAATAACATTAAAAAAAGAATGTGCTATATATAAAGCAGAATATTTCCGAAAGCAATGCATACAATCATTTTTTTTCTTTGTGAAATGTGTGCATGTAAAATTTTTAAATTAAGGCATTTTATATTAAAAATTTTATAATTTCAGTTCTTATTTCTGATATATTTTTCATACAAATGTAATACTTTAATATTATAAGAAGAAAAACAGCCAAAATTTCTGTCGAGACAGAAAAAAAAATTTTTTTAACGTTTTTCTTGAATTTTCTTGTGCAATTAGTACTCTCTAAAAGTTGATCATTTATAAAAATGTGTGGGTTGAAAACATATGAAAATGCAATTATTTTAAGGAAGAACGTATAACTAATATCTTAAAGTGGTATTTTAAGTTTAATTAAGCTTATAATAATTATTTTTTCAGAATCATAAACTTTAAACTGGTTTTTCTCAGTTTGTGTTTTTCGAAACCTTAGTGCATTCAAAATGCTACTCCTTCAACAATTATTTACCAATCACTTCCATTTTCTTCCTGCGTGTTAAAAATAAAGCACGTAATAAAATTAGGGATCCGTTTTGCTATAAACTGAATACTTTTTTTTAAAAAAAATAAAATGTAAGACATGTTGGTTTTTTCGTTGATTTTTAGCCTGTATATCAACATTTTTTTTTCTCGAAAACGAATAAAGTTAATCTAAAATCGATCCCTAAAGTTGTTTAGAACATCCATAAAATATTATAAAAAAATTTCAGGTCAAAAAATTAATTTTTACAAAAGGAGTAGGATTTTAAAATTTTCCCAATTTTCTTCAAAAAGTTTAAATTTTTAAAATTGTGCGAATAATATATGAAAATTTTCATCTGGTATCATTTTCTTGAATGGAAACATTGTATAAAATGCTATAAAATGTAATTCTTAAATACGTAAATAAAGAAATTTGCTCAAAGGGTACCGAGTCTTCTTAAGAGAGAAGTATGAAAGTGTGTAATCCTTAAATATCATGCTTTCCTCAAAATACCAGACATGAGTGAAATGCAAACACACACACATTTTCTAAGATTTCTCGCTCTTATGATTTTTGATTATTTTGATATAAAAATTTCCTTTATTTCCTTTCCTTTAAAAAAGACTTTAAGGCGGGAATGGCCAACCCGCGGCACGCGTGCCACAATGTGGCACGGCTGAGTTTGAGTTGTAACAGTGGCACGAGAAGACTTATTGAAGAATTAAATAATTGACAAGATAAAATGAATGCCAATTTTTTGACTATTTTATTGAAATGCGTTTGCCTCAGACAAAATAAAAAAAGGCTAAAAATTTATTTTAAATAGACTTACCGTAAAATCCGGCGTATAACGCGCACCCATTCTTTCAAGCTGTATTTTTTAATTTTTAGGTATATTCGCCGTATAACGCGCACCTCCTTTTTATAAAGGAAGCAGAAGTGTGCGCTTACAATGCTCGTTTGTTTTAAAGTCATTTATTCGAGTTATTAACCCAGGATTTTGAAAAAACAGTATAAATATTAGAAACAGAACTCTTTAACTTCAGAAGTACGTCATTTCTTTCAAATATATAGCATTCCGATCTATGTAGAAATTTAATTTTTCTCTCTTTTTTATTTTTGATGCTATCAATTTTATACTCGGCGTATACCGCGCGACCGCAAGATCCATCTCATATTTTGTGTTAAAAGTGCACGTTATACCCCGGATTTTA
Organism: Trichonephila clavipes; assembly: GCA_019973935.1. NCBI lineage: Eukaryota > Metazoa > Arthropoda > Arachnida > Araneae > Nephilidae > Trichonephila > Trichonephila clavipes. The sequence goes on from BMAU01020436.1 coordinate 140,938, forward strand.
TGGTACTTGATCTACAATAGAAAATTATACTATAGAAAATACTCCTTCATTGTTGTGGGCCCTGAATTTCCAAAGAAATCAGTGGTGCACTTTTGAGACTTTGGAATTTGTGAGAGCATGTTTTAAAATATCGTATGTCTTTTTTTTAAAACAAACTCTAGCTCCTTTTTGCTTCGATTTTTGAGAAAAAAAGATTAACACATTTCACATAATTACAGGAACTATCTACCAAAGTTAAGAATTCTCTCAGCTGTGATAGATTTAAAAAAATTAAATATAGAATTTAATACAGGATTCTTTCAGTGCTACGTTTGATGATTTTAAACACGACAAAAATAGTGCTGATATTTCTCTGCAAGATGTTAACTGTTACCCGAGTGAAATCCCAATCGGGAATTATTCATCTACAGTACCATTCTACACTGTGAAGCAAATCTAAGGAATTTGTTTCAACTCTGCAAGGGATACGAATTAAGTTGTACCTTCAAGTAATTTTCCAGATGTACACACACAATTTGTGGCTGCTTAAGATCAACATGCTTGTGAACAAATGTTTAATATTGTGAGCATAACAAAATTAAATATATCACTCAAAATTACTTATACACACCTAAAAAAAATCTAATTTTGTAAGCATTTTCGAGAGCAAACTCTAATATAGATGATAAAAAACCTACAAATTCTGGAACAACATTAAGAATCTACTGGTTCATTAAAAAATATTTTGAATTAAGAGTTTTTCAAGTTACTTATTTTTATTTTATAACTAACCTAATTGATTGAACCTATAAAAAAAGTTTTTTAATAATAAAATCTATAAGCTTGTATTTACTTTTATCTTATTTATTATTCTTTTAAATTTCCAGAGAAAACATAAAAATAATAATTAATTGCATAAAATTCCATAATATAAGCCAATAAGTCACATTTTTCACCTTTTCATATTTTTTTTCGTTGGAAAAGTTGAAAGTGGCACGCATATTTTTTTTTATGAGAAGGTGGCATTTTCTCTAAAAAAGTTGGCCACCACTGCTTTAAGGTATCCGAACACGATAAAATGACCAAATTCAGTCAAAAGACATATTTTTTCTTTATTTTCTTTTATTGAATAGAACTATCTTTTAGCTTTTCAAAATACATTTGTTTTGTTTCTACGTCACCTAGAGGTCAAGTTACAATCAATTTTATAAAATTAGAAAAACCCGGAAGTGGGTTTTTAAGTAGTTCAAAATCTAGCTTGGCGAGTCTGATAATTCAAAATGTTATAAATGTGTATTTCTAGAAAATTTTTTGAACCTGATATTTTTTTTTTATATTCTAGAGCCGGAATGGACATTAAGTCGATCGCGATCGACCAGTGGATTGCCAAGACATTTTGGGATGACCGCCTTCACATAAAATCTTAAACGTGCATACTAAAAGAAACACAGATGCTTACCAAGATAATGAAAACACCCGTGAATAAAACTCCAAACCAAATTTGAGAGACGTTTTCAAGAATTTACTAGACTAGAATCCCACAAAAGTTGCATTCATGGGGTTATTCATTTGGCAATGTTGATGTGAAAAGTATAACTAAGTATACACTAGCTAGAAAAAGTCTGCGTTCACGTACTATTGCTTACATGAACAATGAAAAAAAAGTTTAAAAACTGGAATTTAGAAAACAAATTTTAATTAGATTTTATTTAGTTCATTTTAAGTATATATATATATATATATTCAGAATAACAAAAGTAAATTCTGTTTGCCTTCAGAGATTTTAAGATAAAGACAGGTTTGTAACTATAATAACAAAAATTAAGTAGAAAAAGTCTGCATTCACTATTTTAGTAGTAACTATAACAATTATTTAAAAAGAGAATAATCAGCTATATTTAGTAGCTGGTTGGTTAATCTCATCATTTGTGAGCCTCCTGAAGTCGTTTCGGCATTGAACTAACAAATCTTGGGGTTTTTTCAGCACTTATCTTTTCCCATTGGTCCTTAAGAACACTCTTCAGAATATCCTAGCTAGATACATTGTGTTGACGAATCCTGCGTTCCAACAAATCTCATATAGGTGTTCTGTAGGATTCAGAGGTCATTGAAATATAAGGCTTTCTGCGAACCAATCGACTATGGTATCCGGCCTTTTTCAAGGTTTTTCTTGCAGTATCCGCCCAAATATTTTTGTTTAACTGCTCGTGAATGTCTGTTGCTATTTAAGTTGCAGACAAATACGGATTTTTTTCCCCACCATTGATGTCATACTTCGTTTTTCTCTGATTGTAAGTTTAGATGGACGATTTAAAAGACGTTTGGATGTGTAAACTCTTGTAGATTTAAAGCTATAAATAACATAATGGATAGATGAATACTGCCGTCCAACGGATCTGGCTATATCCCGACGACTTTTTCCATCTTTTCACATTTTCACATTGATTTTACGCTCACTGGTACTAATTTCCTTCTTTTTATTTTCCAAGTCCTTGAATTGCTTTGTATTTCACAAAAACGTAACAATTATCGCGTCACAATTTTCTTAAGCTATTTTACTTGATAACTAAATGCAAAAACTCTGTTGCCTGTTGATACAAATTCCAAGAACTAAGAATATTCAAATAGTGAACGCAGACTTTTTCTGCCTACTATTTGTGTATTTTGCTACAAAACTCCCGTTATCCTAAGTAGTTTTAATTCAAAATTAACGAATTCTTGCATGCTCAATATTTAAATAATAGTAAACAAATTCATGAAATTTTGTTAGAAAAAAAATTATATTTCTATTAAATTTTACCTTTGCTATATTACAAGCTTTTTATTAACTTGCAATGTAAAATGTTCGGGTGGAATCTTGCAACGCAATTTTAAAGCTGATCCCTTCAACCGACTGAGTTGAAATTTTGTATACACGTTTAGTTTGGAAGACAATGCATATATGTTTTGACTATTTATATTCCGATATCACAATTAGATAAAAAGTAATTAATTAAAGTAATTTGTTCGGGTGGAATCTTGCAACTCAATTTTGAAGCTGATGCCTTCAACCGACTGAGCTGAAATTTTGTATGCCCGTTTAGTTTGGATGACAATGCGTGTTTTGACTATATATATTCCGATATCGCAATTAGTTAAAAAGATATTGATTAAAAAAAATTTACCCATGTTAAAAGTTTACTTTACCTCTTTCTACGAGAACTCGTGGAGTAGTGTTTAGGGTAGCTGATTTCAAATGAGTTGCTAAGGGTTCGATTCCCGGGAGCTCGCAGTTTTTAAATTTACTTTAAATCTCTTTAATTTTCCTTCAAAAATTATTTCTCTTCATCAAATTTAAATTTCCACGTTCTTTAATGTTATTTACAAGCATTTTATTAACTTGCAATGTAAAATGTTCGGGTGGAATCTTCGAACGCAATTTTAAAGCTGATCCCTTCAACCGACTGAGCTGAAATTTTGTATGCACGTTTTTTTAGTTTGGATGACAATGCATGTTTTGACCATTTATATTTCTATATCGCAATTAGTTAAAAAGTAATTAATTAAAGTAATTTGTTCAGGTGGAATATTGCAACTCAATTTTGAATCTGATGTCTTCAACCGATTGAGCTGAAATTTTGTATACACGTTTAGTTAGGATGACAATGCATGTTTTGATTATTTATATTCCAAGATCGCAATTAGTTAAAAATATATTAATTAAAACATTTTACCTCTGTTAACTATTTATTCCGCTGATCAGCTTGTCGAATTGAGCTTAAAGAAGTTCCTATTTTTCGACCTTTTTTACAAAACCATCTGATTCTTTCTGTCAAACTGAGACACAAAATAATTACATAATCTGAAAGATCATTTATTTTGCCACGATATGGTATAAATCTTTTTAAAAAATAATGACAATTTCTATTTTTTACAATTTTTTTCTAAAATGAGGCAAAATCGATGCGTTTTCATGAAAATGATTTCTAAATCATATCGAATGAATTTCTTTTTTGTTTTTTTCGTGTTAATGAATCGATATTCGGCACTAAGAAAGTTCTGGCGTTCTCTTTTAGAATCAGTCATTTAAAAAATAAAATAAAAACTTTTTTTTTACGATTTTTCCAAAAATAATCAAATTTTTATAAATCATTTTAAAATTTCGTTATTTTTAAAGATAATCGACCGAAGCTTTATTTTCGTTTGTAGAAGAGTATTATCCAAATTCTGCACAAGGATTGAAAAAATTGGTTTACAATTACGGAGTTAAAAATTTTTCTTGTGTTTTTCGCTTTTAATATAATATTATAGTAAAAGCAAAAAGCAAAATAAATAAATTTGAATATTCTGATTAATTTCGCTTTGTCTATTTTTGTTTTGGTTTTACAGTGTTTATCCCCTCCGCCCCCATTATCCTCTAGTTGCGGCCCCAGTTTAATATGTATTATATGTACGTGGCCAGGTGGGAAAAAAGATTAAATACCCCTGAGCTAGCCTGCTCAATATTAACAGGCAAACGACCTTACAACAATGATGCGTTGAATGAGACGAACAGACTGAGAAACTTGTCCAGCGATAACTAAAAAGTAAAAAATAAATTAAAAGCAAAAAAAAACTTTTTTAAAAACAAGCTTTTATTTAAATGCTCTGAAAAGAATAAAATAAACTTTTCTTTTAAAACTTTTTTTGCAATCACCTTATAATGTCATTACACAATTTATGATATAAAAGCTTGTCTCGAGATTTACCTGTGTACATAAACACGTAAAATAAATAACTTGATCTGTTTGATTTTAATTTTTACATATTTGAAACTAAGTAAGTACGAGTACTTAAATCTCGCGACAAGCTTTTACATCATAAATTGTGTAATGACGTTATAAGGTGATTGCAAAAAAAGTTTTAAAAGAAAAGTTTATTTATTCTTTTCAGAGCATTTAAACAAAAGCTTGTTTTTAAAAAAGTTTTTTTTTTTACTTTTAATTTATGATTTCTTATGGGTGAATGCAGACTTTTTCTAGTAAGTGTATGTTACATGTTTTCTTTATCTATCGAGGAAAACGAAGTTTTTCTCTTTCAAAAGGACATAATTTGTAAAGAATAATTTTTGGAATCTATTGGTCGAAGTAAAGTATCCTAATTTGAAAAAAGCTGCAATTCATTTAACATCGTTCATTCTCTCTACCTACCTGTGAGAATCTACATTTTCAACGAAGAATATAATTAAGACAACATATTTCCGTTTCACAGACGATCACTTAGAATCCAGTGTGTAAGATTAGCGTTTAGTAATAATATACCGAGTTATTCAAGATTGAAGCAGATAATACGAAGACTAAGTCGTCTTTGAGACTATAGCTATAAAAACTAATTTTAAAGGAAAATTACTTAATTTGTGATGTATTGTGAATTGTGTTTGAAAACGCATAATTTGATATTAAATTTATAGGTATAAAATTATTAATTTTGTATTTTGCGTTTTACTTAAAACGTAGTTTTAAAAGAGTAATTTTTGTTTCTCTGCTGAAGTTATGTAGGTAAGTATACAGATTCTGTATTTATTATTGTTGTAATACAAATATTGTGTTGCGCCTTTTTTTTTTGCTTATCACAACTACGTCACATGGTGGACCACGACACCTTGAAAAAATTAAAAGTAGACCATGCCATGTAAAAGTCTGTCCACCCTTGTTCTAGAGAATATACTAAACCCTTTTTTTATTGTAGAATATTTTTTGAGTTATGACCTAAAATTTTAATGATGGTCTCATAAAGAGAATGTCCGATTTCTTATACTATTTACTGAATCAGCTCTAAAACTTAAAAGTTTTTTAAGCTATTAAAATTTTGGTACATTTTCTAGATAAATGCATGTAATTTGTTTTAGTAATACTTTTACTGATATAAGTTTATTACTTTTTCTCTAATTGCTTTGAAGTTTTTCAAAAATAATACTAAAATTTCACTTATAATTGTGATTTTTGTAAAAGCTAAATATTTTTTTAAAGAATATTGTGTGAGTCAAATATTACTATTTATAAGTATTTATTCTTAAAAAAGTATTTATAATGTTTTAGTATGCTATTTTTTAAAAAAGTACTCCGAACATGTTCGGATACTTTACGAAATATAGAAAATTTTATTCCATTTATAGTGCATTACAAACTTAACTAATCTTTAAAAAATACTGGAAATTTTACTTGCCGTTTTAAATTCCATTAAGGTTAAACAATATCCTAAAAATGACGAAAATTATTAAGTGAAAAGCTTGGCTCCAAATTCCAAAGTTGATATTCAATTAGATGTAAAGATATTTGAAATTTTCTCAGTGTTTTCATCTTCACACAAAAAACCTATGCTTTCATAAACTTTAAATGCATTTTTTTTCGTAATTTAATTTTTGTTCATGTAATTTTTTCCTTCTCCGTAAGGCTTTTAGTCTTTAAGATGGACTCTTGAAATGTTTTGTACATACTATACGTATACGCAATATATATATATATATATATATATATATATATATATATATACTAGAGGACCCGACAGACGTTGTCCTGTACACATATCTTAAATTCAAAATAAAATATTTTTGAATATTCGATACTGCGATCGTAGCGCAGTCTGCCGGATCCAATGTAAAACATTCCAAGATCAACAATTTATAAATAAAGAATTAATTAAATAAACATTTCTAAACCGAATTATAAATCTAAACCATTCTCGAGTCCAATGGAGCGGACAAAAACTTTCATCAAAATCGGTCCAGCCGTTTAGGAGGAGTTCAGTTACATACACACGCACAGAAGAATTACATACATATATAAATATTATTTGAAAATAAATTAATTAAAAACGCTAAAAAGCGTGAATCGTCTGAATTTTCGTAAGAATAAATACCGGGTTTGACCAGTTTGTCTGAAAAAACAATTTTCGACGCCAACTTACGTCTTTTTCAATTCCTATTATTAGCTCATGATCTCTATACATATTTTGTTTGTTTATTTATTTATCTTGGTGGAATTTTCAAGCGTTAATAAAATACATTTCAAAGCGCTCAATTGAGCTGAAATGTAATGTACAGGATTATTTTGGATGACAATACAATAATTTTTAATTATAATTAATAAAAATTAATTGATTAAAACTAATTATTTAAAAAATTACAAATACAGCCACGTTGGCGACTTAGCGACCCTTTTGGAGATTTATGTCAAAATTTGAAAAGGTTTTTTTCTCACGTGTTAAAGCATTCAGTTAAAAGGAAATTTTATTTTATAACAATAGCGTTGTTACAACAATGCAGGTGAATGTTGAGTATGTTGAGTTGTACTTTTTGAATGTTTTTAATTAATATCTTCTTAACTAATTGCGATATCGGACCGATTTGTGAATCTAAACCATTCTCGAATTTACTTGAACCCACACAAAAAATTTCATCGAAATCGGTCCAGCCGTTTAGGAGGAGTTTAGTGACAAACACACGCACAGAAGATATATATATATATATATATATATATATATATATATATATATATATATATATATATATATATATATATATATATATATATATATATATATATATATATATATACGTGTTGTATTACAAAAAAATAATTTAGGCTTAGATTAGAGAGTTCTAATTCTTTTTTTAAAATGTCAGATTTAACATTTTTAGAATTTTCTAAATGTTTTCCTAGTTTAATTAAGAACATAATAATCAAAACCCAAAAGAAACCAATTTTGAATTTCATAATGACTCTTGTTTCTAATAATTCAACAAATATAAATTACTTGAAATAAGACTTGACTTATAAGAACTCATTAGAAATTAATCTTTGTAAAATTCTGAAATAATGAATTTTCGAACTGACTCTTACTCAGTCAAATTGATAATATATCCTGCAAAGAAATCGATCGTCACATTGAATATTACTGTCTTTAAAAGATTTTTTGAAAAAAAGTAGCTTTAATAACCTCTTCATTTTCAAAAATAAGAGAAATAAAACTAAATTTAATTAAAAAGAAAAAAATATTTGTGTAAGTTGTAGAAATTCCCACATATAAAAGGATTGATTCTTTTTTTTTTTTTAAAAAAAAACTTGTAATGAGTAAACCATCCTTTTACTGCAAGGATATTTCAAGAAATTATTTCTTTCAAATAATGAAGACAAAAAAGAAATTAATGAAAAAAAATAATTATTACGGAGAGTTTTTTATGGTGTGATTTCTCGTAACACAAATTATGAAAAAACTTCGAATATTTTGTTTTGTACTTACTCTATTTGAAAATAATTGTTCAACAAGAAATGCACTTTCCAATGATGATGACGGAGGCGCAGCTGTCTTCAATGCATTCAAAAAAGGATATGTTCTAATCAAGAATTCTTAAAATACGTTTCTAATTAATCTTGGGATATTCAAAATTGAATTTTAATTAATTTTCTATACTATCTTTATTTTTTATGTATTATTAACAAAAAATTGTGTAGCTAAAATTATTCTGGGATAGACTTAGGAATCGACCTGGTTTTCATCGAATGAAAATAGCATGTTACATTTTTTTCTTAATCATAGAATTCAGTTAAGTAAACCTACCTTATTTTGTACTTTAATAAACTCATCTTCCTCGTATTTACGATGATTGAAATAAACATTTCTTCTCTCTCTCTCTCGTACATCAGTTACTTCATCCAAGGAAACTTGGAATGTCATATTTAAGAGCCCAATCATAAACAGAGGCAACAGTATCAAAAGTTCTAGCATTTTTAGCAATATTCAGTTACAAACCGTGTCTTCATTTCGATTGCAATAGAATGATTTTGAGCATTATCGCAGGAAATGGACTTCCTTTTTCGAGTAAGCAAAGAACCTAGCCTCCCCAAAAAGGAAATGAAAGAAATGGCGCAAAGCTTAATCGGCGAATTCGAATGTAAATATATCACACTCGAAGTGTTTTTATAATTCATGGCGTAAATAAGGGTTTTTTTTTTGGAGAATTTGGAATTTTCATATTTTAATCATAAATGATTTGATAATTACATAAAAAGATAACCTTTGAAATGAAGCATTGTCAATAAATATTTAATTTACTCTCAGGTACTGAGACTTGATAAAGTCAAAGGCCTTTCACATCACATGTGCTCATTAAGAACTTGCTTCATTACCTTTTTTGTACTGGCTGAGGGCGTAGTTGGTGTGTCGCTGACATTGTACGCCGAAGATTTTGGTTTCGACCCCGGCCCATGTCGGTGGATTTTTATGATGCAGAAAATCGACGGCGGCCATGTCGCATGATTATGCGGCATGTAAAAAAACCCTTGAGTGCCTATTTGGCTTGGGTGGTATCGGAAAAATTAAAATCTTAAGTACTGTATCGTATAGCCGGAGCTCAGGAGCCTCCCTCTGGGGAGGAAATTGGGCGTCAAAATTACTTGCCGTGATTGGTATCTACCTATATGGTGCCGCACTAAAGAGGGATACCAGCTCCCGGGGAATGTATTAGGTCTGCAATGGTAAAACACCAATCCATAGTCCTATTAAAAAAAAAACAACCTTTTTTGTGGCTTGAACTATCGACTCAAACATATCTTATATTGAATTCTATTTAAATTTATTTTCAGTACAATTTATGTTAAAATTAAATTATTTGTCTCAAACAATAAATGGTTTCTGATACATATCAAGAAACACAAAATATTCGTTTTAAATATTTGCTTATAATCTTTTTTTTTATTTAAGAAGTCTACACCAGGCGTCGACAATCCATGGCACGCATGTCAGATTTAGCATGTGGTACAGTTCTCAGTGGCCCTCTACACTATAAATTTGTCAATTTTTGAATGGATGGAAATTGGTAACTTGAAATGAAACTTACAGAACTACGATTCTCGGAAATATGGAAAGCAAAAATTTAGAAATTACGTAAAAACCTTGAAGAGAGAGAGAGAGAGAGAGAGATATTTGCGATATGATTTATGATTTATCTACGATATATCGATATATATTTTAAACAGTTGAATGTCATTGCTGGAGAGATTTAATAGTTGAGAGGGAAAATTGCATCCTCTCTGTTTCTGCTTTTGATTCTACATATCTATGTGAACAAATATTTTCTCATAAAAATATTTTGAGTCACTAAAGAAGATGCGTATCAACTGGACATTCAGAATCGAGTCAACCTGAAAGTCTCAAATTATACCGCTGATATTGTAATAGGAAGTAAAGCGGTGAAGGGACAAGGTTCGTATTAAAATATTTATTTTTTTGGTTAACTATACTGAATAGTGCTTATATTTTATGCTATGTGTTTCTTATTTTAATAAATAAACTTAAAAGATATATACAGAGTGCACCCTAAACTTTAATGGTACTTATCTACTTCGGAACACGTTTGGGACCTTAAGTTTCCTAATTACTATTGTTTGTCTTGATGTGTGCTATCACCCCTTAAACTTTTGCTGCAGAGTTTAGATACACCCTCTATATAGCAGGAAACATTCTTTCATCTTCAGCCTGTAAAGATGTAGGTTGGAGTCAGCCTACTGGCAGACGCATAATGCAGATTTCTTAATGCCATATTTTATGGTTATTTCACCAGTTTATAATAGAAAAGAATCAATTAATGTAGACATCTGTGCTCTAGTGACTAGAGGAAGTTCATGGTGGTTTTGAGCTTGTTCTAATTTATTTATTTGGCTATTAAGGGCCGTTATTAGTATAGCATTGTAATGAATCAAAATAGGTTTAATAAAGGTTTTGTAAGTGGCTTAAGGTATAAAAATGGCACAACTCCATCTAACTGGCGCTAAACATATAAGCAAGACCATTCTGTTCTCATCAACCAAGATGCTTATAAGCTCTTCAAATTATGTATTAAGGCACTTCCAGAAGGAGATCCATATTCCGCTGCTTGAAACTAGATGTTGCTTCTCCATAGGGCATGTTGATATAACACTGACCCAGAAAATCCTCTAAATAGAGTAGAACTTTACCCGTTACGGCAGTGTTTCTCAAACTGTGGGGCGCGCCCCCCTGGGGGGGGGCGCGATATGCCTACAAGGGGGGCGCGAGCATATCGAAAATAAAAGATTTAAAAAAATTTATTTACTAGAATGAAGTAAAACAAAATACTTTCTGACATAATAAAAAATATACACATTTACACGGAAATAATATATATATATATATATATTATCTGCAATTTTACATCATCAAAAATAAAATCTTCCACTTCAAAACCTCACTTTTTAGCTATCTTTGATACTATAACCAAATAAAAAACGTTTTATTCGATTTGCTGTAATCCCATGATGACAGATTTTTTTTTATTACGTTTCTTTTCAAAGTGTGGAAATGCTACTCTTTCAGAGGAAAGACAAAACCCAGACCCATAATCAAAAAAAATTTTAGGAATATAAAAAATTCATCACTGTTATATATTATTGCCATCAGCTGTAGGCAGCAGAATGTATTTGCTGCGGTTTGACCTTCGAGCTTGTACGGTTAGTTACGTCCCTGCTATTATGTATTTGTTTTTTCATTTAGGGAAGATTGAAGGATTACTAAGCCAAGCATAATGAAAAACGTTTTACATCATTTTTTAGAACATCCATATTGTAATAAATACACTTTTAATCCGGGAGCGGTCACGCCGAGCACAGAGTGGACGAAATCGGTAATTCTGGCAAAACTGTTTAATTGTTACCAATGGCCCTGACACTATCCTCCTGTTTGACAATCTTAACGTGAACTAAAATATATTTGTCACATATCTCCCTCTTTTTTGGGAGTGACAGACGTTTTTTTTACGATTTTAAGGTACTTGTTTTGTCTGAGTTCCCGGTGTGATAACTTTTTTTCCGAATTTTTTTCTGTGTCCTTGAAAAGGGGGGTGAGTATATTTTCTCTTAATTAAATTATTCACTGAAATTACGATTTTTATTGTGTACTATAAAAATAAATATAAAAAAAGGATTGGGGTGACTCAATAACCCCGCTCGACCATTAGTATCGAGTGCGCGTCTGCTCCAGGATTAAAACATGTGAAAGTCTTTTCGTTTTAAATATTAAAAATAATACAATTATTCTTCATCAGAATTTTTTTTATTGTTCATTATTCAACATCAATTCTAAAGGCTAATTCTTTGAGGCTTAGAATTACAGTTCGCTTAAAACTAATTATAATTTGAGCAATCATTTAAAAAAAATCATTTTACATTTTTGTAAACATTGTCGCACACTTGGCTTTACTCTCCTTACAATTAAGCGATTATATCAATAATGTTTTATTTTCTGATAAATGAACTTGCGCAAAGAGCGGTTACTTCAGCCGGTATACATTTAGTGTATCAGTGCTGCACAGAGTATTTTATAACTAATTAATTAATACTAAATTAAGAACAAGTTTAATAAGTATTAGCGACTTCCGTGGGCTTGTCTTACAGAGCAAAGTTTTTCAAAGGAATGCTTATGAATAGAAATTGACCCTCTGAGTTATTTTTCTACATTTAACACTGATATTTTGTCTTCTAAGCAACCACCGCATTTTGCAATATGTTCCAATTAAAAATTAGAGAAAGGAAAAAATAACATAATAATTATCCTATTACTTATTTTTTTGCTTAAAAGTAATATACACAATATTTAATACTTATGTCATGAATTTGTACGGTTTATAATAAAGATTGTTGCTTTAGCGTCAAAGTGCACTATGATTGCATAAGGGGGGCGCGATAAAAATTGTGATTGAAAAGGGGGGGCGCCAGTATTGAAAGTTTGAGAAGCACTGCGTTACGGGTTTCTCAGTCAGTTTTTTATGCAACTTTTACTTCCAAATGGTGTTATTCCCCTCTTAAAGTCTACAAAACTATGTCGCCTCTATCAAGTTGTCTTTAATGCTTTGAGAGGAGAAGACAACCTTTTCCTCCATGGAACGATATTTTTGAAAGCTAGCCTCAATAACAGCCTCTTAGTTTTCAAGAATTATTGGATGTATGTGAAAGTTCTGTAGTTTTTTTCTAAAGAAAAAACAAACAATTTTTTTCACTTTTTATTTAAAATTTAATCTAAAATATATAATGTTGTTTGTTAGTCGCAACTGTCTGCCAATATTCTGGCAGCTTATCTAGCAAGAAGTTCTCTTGTTTGAGACAAAGAAGTCTTTCACTGCTGTTTCCTACACTCCTCTCAATTCAATGTGACTGAGCGCGCCATACTTTCCCGCCTTCCTGCCCCAAATGAAACTTTTGAACCCGTACCGGGACCTTTCTGTAAACAGGAAGCGCAACGGACAGACGCAAGGTTTTGTCCGCATCAATCTGCAGCACCTTCAAAGCTGTAAATTTCATTTAACCTCATTACTATCTTTTAGTGTAAACTTTACCACACTGTAAATATTTATTTTCTTGTAATATAAACATATGTACTATCTCCATCTCTGGCTGTTATTCGAACTTAACCAACGGCATCATTTGGAGGCACCGACGAGATCGTCATCATCGATTCAGAGCAGAAGTACTATTTTATATTTTCATTTAACGTTTGGTCTTGGTTTCTCTTACTGATTCAGTCCATCCATGTTTCGTTTTATCAACTATAATGGACGCCGAAACGGCTAAAGTGCTTCGCGGCAGAGCGAAGGCTGCACTTACAAGAACTAAAAATTCCATTGGTAAAGATGATCAATCTTTTGACAAAAATTATATACGCAACAAGTTAGAAAAACTTGAATTAACTTATACGGAATTTGATAAAGCGGATGCTGCTTTACCTATCGAATCCTCTGAAATGGAAGATTTTGAAACAAAATATTACGAAACCAAAGCCAAGCTACAGAATATCTTAGAAAATTTATCTGTGAGAACATATGTATATAATGATAATTCTGATGTTTTTGAAAATGTCTCAAATATGAAATCTTGCAATTTTAAGTTGCCAAGAATTAATATTGAGCGTGTTTCTGGTAATTAGGTAATTATAAAGATTGGCCTTCATTTAAAGATTTATATGTATCATTAGTGCATGATAATATGTGTTTATCAAATATACAAAAATTTCAATATATTCAATTATTGCTGTCAGAACCAGCAAACATAATTAAGCATATTCCTATTACTGACACTGCTTATAACGAGGGTTGGGAAAAATTATTTGCTCGTTATGATAAAAAGAAGCAAATCATTTCTTCACTTATTAAAACATTCATGAAACAACCTTCTTTTAACGATACTAATTCTAGCAACTTACGCAACACAGCAGAGATTTCCGACAAAGTAATTAGAGGTCTTAAATCTATTGATACTAAAGCAGAGTCTAGAGATGTATGGTTGATTTACATTTTGTTACAAAAGGTTGATCCTAAAACGCGCCAAGAATGGGCGCAATTCTCAAATAATATTGATTTTCCCACATTTGAAGCATTTACGGAATTTTTAAATAACAGATGTACATACTTAGAACTCTATAATGAAAGTGTTACTTATGAAAAACAACCTTATTAATAAATAGAAACTTAACAATAGTTTAAAATGTTCTTGTTGTAAAATGAATCATCTTGTTTTCAAATGTTCTAAATTTAAAGAAATGTCTGTTAAAGAGCGATAACAATTTGTAAACGAACAAAAATTATGTATGAACTGTTTATCTGATAAGCATACTGAGTCCCAATGTAATTCAACTTTTACTTGCCACCCTTGTAAGAAAAGGCATCATTCGCTATTACATGATAATAATTTTAAAAATTATACAATGTCAACGAATAAATCTCATCGTGCCGAAGGTCAGAACCCCAGACAGGAAATGATACTAATCAAAACAAAGAAGTTACAGCTTCCGTGAACTCTATACAAACATATTTTTCTTTATTACCAACTTTAAGCGTTAATATTAAAAATATCTTAGGGAAGAACTGTCAAGTTCGAGTTATGACCGACAGCGGAAGTGAATCAACATTTATTTCTGAAAAATGTTTGAAATTGCTAGGTCTAAAGAAAAAAACGCTAGATTTCAAATAAAATGATTACAAGATTCTAAAATCGCGATGACTAAAGGGTGTGTCGAAATAGATTTAGTATCGTTACACAATCGCAAGGTCAAACTACCAGTTAAAGCAGGGGTGGACATTAAGTCGATCGCGGTCGATAGGTGGACCATCAAGACATTTTGGAATGACCGCCTGAAGGTAAGCAGTTAGTAATATTCAAGATTGGCTTAAGTATGTAGACTATAAGTCTTCTACTGACTATAATTATGAGCCCTAGCATTTGATGAAAATGTTTTATTTTTTAATGTATTTTGAATTGTTTCTCAACAAATGCATCATTTGATATCATTATATTTGTGGTTATTATTATTTTGTTTTGCTTGAAACATTGTCTTAAAATGTAAGTTTATATTATTGTAGTCATGTAGGTAAGTAAATGTTGCATGATTATTATTAAGTTGTAGACCTTTTTCTTAGGTCACAACACCTACGCTACTTCGTGGACCGCAACGCCTTGAAAAAATTAAAAGTAGCCCGAAACCCGGAAAAGTGTGCACACCCCTGAGTTACAGCATATGTTTTGGAAAAACTAACTGCTCCGTTACAGAGGGAAAAAATAAATGAAGCACATTTCTCTCATTTAAAAAATGCCTGTTTAGCGGATCCGAAATTTTTTATCCCAAACAATATCGATATGATTCTCGGATCTGACTACTTTTTTTACACACACAAGCTTTTATTTAACTTGCAATGTAAAATGTTCGGGTGGAATCTTGCACCTCAATTTTGAAGCTGATGTCTTCACCCAATTGAGCTGAAATTTTGTATACATGTTAAGTTTGGATGACAATGCATGTTTTGACTATTAATATTCCGATATCACAATTAGTTAAAAAGATATTGATTAAAGTAATTTGTTCGGGTGGAATCTTGCAACTCAATTTTGGAGCTGATGTCTTCAACCGATTGAGCTGAAATTTTGTATACATGTTAAGTTTGGATGACAATGCATGTTTTGACTATTCATATTCCGATATCGCAATTAGTTAAAAAGATATTGATTAAAGTAATTGGTTCGGGTGGAATCTTGCAACTCA
Organism: Trichonephila clavipes; assembly: GCA_019973935.1. NCBI lineage: Eukaryota > Metazoa > Arthropoda > Arachnida > Araneae > Nephilidae > Trichonephila > Trichonephila clavipes. The sequence continues at coordinate 156,976 of BMAU01020436.1, forward strand.
ATTTTGGAGCTGATGTCTTCAACCGATTGAGCTGAAATTTTGTATACACGTTAAGTTTGGATGACAATGCGTGTTTTGACTATTTATATTCCGATATCGCAATTAGTTAAAAAGATATTGATTAAAGTAATTGGTTCGGGTGGAATCTTGCAACTCAATTTTGAAGCTGATGTCTTCAACCGATTGAGCTGAAATTTTGTATACACGTTAAGTTTGGATGACAATGCATGTTTTGACTATTTATATTCCGATATCGCAATTAGTTAAAAAGATGTTGATTAAAGTAATTGGTTCGGGTGGAATCTTGCAACTCAATTTTGGAGCTGATGTTTTCAACCAATTGAGCTGAAATTTTGTATACACGTTTAGTTCGGAAGACAATGCATGTTTTGACCATTTATATTCCGATATCACAATTAGTTGAAAATATATTTGTTTGGACTCAACACAATAAACAGCACTAGTAGTAGACTGTGATCCTTTAATTTCTCTACCTCTCGGAGTTATTGTTACACACACACTGAAGTTTTATTTTACAAGCAGCTAGAGGGCGCTGTTCATTAACAGAACTAACATACCACCCCACATTGCACTGGTTTAACCCTGCAATCATTGTTACTAAATTAACATTCATATTTGTTACATCTAGAACACTTTACACATTTAACACTTGGCAATTCTCAAGAAATACAATTACATAAATCATAATATAAATGCAAGATTTCACAAATAACAATATTTTTTTATACAAATACAAAATCACTTTACTAAGAATGAGCCAAATTTACACATCACCAATGGTACACTAAATGAAAAATTCAAATTATATTTAAGGATCTTCCATTGGTAAAACAAAAATTTTTGATATGGCTCTTTTACATGTACTATACTGAGTTTTAATTTTAACAACACGAACTTTTTTATCTTCGCCATAATACAATTCTACGATTCTACCTAATGCCCATTTATAGGTTGGTAAATTTTCTTCAATTATTAAAACCAAGTCTCCAATTTTAACGTTGTTTTTTTCAAACATCCATTTTCCTCTCTGTAGTAATTGATTCAAGTAATTACAACTCCAAAATTTCCACATTAATTGAACTATCTTAGTTATTTTTTGCCACCTTTTGAGATTACTCTCTTTACATTTTGTCAAATTAGGCTCTTCTAGCGAATTTAAAGACCTATTAATTAAAAAATGGGTTGGTGTAAGCACTTGGAAATCATCATCATTGTTTGATAGGGGGCAAAGCGGTCGAGAATTTAAAATTCCCTCAATTTGTACAGTGACCGTAAGTAGTTCCTCGTACGTTAAATTAATTCCAACTCTTTTTAAGTGATATTTACATGACTTTATGGCCGCTTCCCAAAGACCTCCAAAATTGGGCGACCTCGCGGGAATAAATTTCCACTCTATTCCTTCTGCTGCTAAGTAATTAGCTAATTTTTCGTCTGGGTTTCTGACTATTTCAAGGAGTTTTTTAATTTCATTGCAAGCTCCGACGAAATTTTTACCATTGTCCGAAAACAGTTTTGCACATTTTCCTCTTCGAGCCATAAACCTTTTCAACGCGGGAATGAATGCTTGCGATGTTAAATCTAATACTAACTCAATATGTACCGCTTTAAACACAAAACACACAAAAATACAAATATACACTTTAAACAAATTTCCTTTACGTTGTCTTTTATTTTTAATGAAAAAAGAACCAGAGAAATCTACTCCTTAACAATTAAATGGATAATCAGTAATAAGTCTCTCTTTTGGCAAATTACCCATAATTTGAGTTGACTCAACTGGTTTCGCTTTAAAACATACAATACATTTATATACAATTTTTCTGCACATTGACCTACCATTCAACGGCCAAAATTTTTCCCGAATATAATTAAGTAAAAATACAGTTCCCACATATATATATATATATATATATATATATATATATATATATATATATATATATATATATATATATATATATATATATATATAAATATTTCTTATGAAAATATTCTGTTATTATTAAAGTTAAATTATTATTTTTTGGTAAAATTATCTGGTGCTTTTTATTAAAACTTAACTCTAAATTACACAATCGTCCTCCTACTCTTAAGACACCGTTGTCATCTAAAAAGGGATTCAATGTCTTTAACTTACTGTTTGGTGGCACACTTCCCTTACTTTTAAGATGTTTCATGCAACTGGAAAATTCTTGCTCTTGCAATTTTTTACCAGAAAGGTTTCAGCTTTCTCAAATTCTTTTGTTATTCCTTATAAATTTTCCAGGAACCTGAAAATAACACTTAATACACGTAAAATAGTTATATAATTATTGCTTAGATTAAGAAGGTCGTTTAAAAAATCATTAACATGAATATTAAGCACCGATTGAAAGTTTTCAATTTGTTCATTAACACAGTTTTTCAGTTCTGAATTATATTCATCTAGTTTCTCTCTACAGTTTATAGTTCGATTGGGGTAGTCATCACCTGAAAGAAATGTTGGTCCAATAAACCATAAATTTTGTTGCAAAAGTTTATCAGGATCGACTCCTCGGGAGACTAAGTCTGTGGGATTTTGATCAGATGGTACGTGTCTCCATAATTGATTAGGACAGAGTTCTTGTATCTTAGCAACCCTATTTTGAACAAAGGTCTTTAAGTCCATCGGTTACTTTCGAAGCCACGCCAAGGCGATTATCAAATCCGACCAAAGATATAATTCAGCAGTTTCTAGTTGTAAAGCAGCTACAACTCTTTTCACAAGTTTTGCCAATAGCACTGCAGCACACAATTCCAGCCTGGGAATTGTCAGGATTTTAATAGAAGCTACTCTCGATTTGCTTGTGATTAACCGAAATAAAGTTTCAGTCTTCAAATTTTTAGATTTGCAGTAAACTGCGGCACCGTAGCACCGCTCTGAGGCATCAGCAAAGCCATGGATCTCAATAACTTCTGGAAAAGCGACAAGAATATGTGATGACCCCCCTGGGTCACACCTTGAACACCAAGATTAATTTGAGGCTAAGAACCACCAAGAGCCATTTGAATAATAATATCGTTTATTTTGTTATAATTTTCCTCAAAAATCTCTGATAACAAATAATACAATAATGTTACGTCTTCTAAAGGGATTTGCTTTTATATTAAATTAAATTATTAAGAATACAATTAATTACTAATCTAGCTCAACTCAAATAAGGTTTACCGAAATAGGAGATCCGAGAAACACACGTATTCGAATTCTTAATTGTCATTAACTTTAACTAAGTAGCTCAAACTGACGCTTACTTTAAGCGTACGTGAATTATATTTACCGCTGGCTTATATCAGCTTTCTGGTACGTCTAGCAGCACGACGTCTTCACGAATCTAATCTTTTTGAATCTTCTAGCTTTGCATGTAACGTTATTGTCTCAATAGCCTACCATCATCTCTCTTGCTATCTCGCAACTCTTGACTTAAATACCTTATCTAATTTAAGTATCCCAAACTTCTTTTTGGAGTTTATTGGAAATAAACGCGAATTTATATTCCCCAGAAAGACGCCTAAGAAGATTAATGGAAAGGTTCCGTACAGATTCGTCACAAACCCCTCCAAAAAGAAAACGGGATTTATTCGAAGGTCACAAACGGACTGAAAATAAATTACGTAACCAATTCCTAGACTTGCTTTACAGTCCCGACGACTTTAATATATATATCTGCCAATCGGATACTAAAAAATCTCCTTCCTTAAGGGAAAGAAAAAATTACGACCTAAAACTACTCTTTAAAGGACGTAACATTTACAGAATTAAATATCCCTACACCACGCCCATTTGGCAAAGAGGCGAGGGAAAAACCACCTAAGTGGAAAAACCTGCCTGCGTGGTTTCCTTAACTACTTAAATATTATAACACATATTCGGACTTGCATCTTGCTTTTATTGTGGAACAATGTTCAGGGTCAGATACCCTGAAATGAGAATTTCTTTGTGTGAAAAATAAACATCTATAGTATATACAGATTCCTTCATTTTTTTACATAACATTTTCATATATATGAATTCATATATTCGCCACGATACGGTATAATTTGTTAAAAAAATAATGATATTTCTATTTTTTACAATTTTTTCTGAAATGTGTTAAAATCGATGCATTTTCATGGAAATGATTTCTAAATCGTTCCGTATAATTTTTTTTCGTGCTAATGAATCTATACTCTGCAATAAGAAAGTTCAGGCTTTTCTCTTTTAGAATCAGTCATTAAAAAAATAAAAGGCTTAAAAGTTTTTTTTTACGATTTTTCAAAACATACTCAAATTTTGAATAAAACATTTAAAAACTTCGTAATTTTTAAATATAATCGCACGAAAATATTTTCCCGTTTGTAGAATAGTATTATCCAAATTTTGCACAAAAATTGAAAAATTGGTTTAAAATTACGGATTTACAAAAAAAAAAATTGTGTTTTTCGTTTTTAATATATTTAGTATTATAGTAAAAGCAAAAAAAAAAAAAAAAAAAAAAAGAAAAAAAGAATGAGTTTTAATATTTTAATTAATTTTTCTTCGTCCAATGTTGTTTTGATCTAACAGTGTTTATCACCTCCCCCTTCACATTATCCTCTTGTTGCGGTCCGAGTGAAATATCTATCATATATATGTGGCCTGGTGAGAAAATATGTTGAGTACCCCTCAGCTGGACTGTTTAAAATTAACCATCAAACGACCTTTCAACAATGATGCGTTGAATGAGATTAACAGACTGAAAAACCTCTGTCTAGCGATAACTAAAAAGTAAAAAAAAACTTTTTAAAAACAAGCTTTTATTTAAATGCTCTAAAAGGAATAAAATAAATTTTTCATTTATAACTTTTTTTTGCTATCAACTTATAAAATCATTATACAATTTATGATATAAAAGCTTGTCGCGAGATTTACCTGTGTACATAAACAAACAAATTAAATAACTTAATCTGATTGATTTTAATTTTTTAAATTTTCAGACTAAGTAAATACGGGTTTTTAAATCTCGTGACAAGCTTTTATATCATAAATTGTATAACGACTTTATAAGTTGATAGCACAAAAAAAGTTTTAAAAGAAAAGTTTATTTTATTCCTTTTAGAGCATTTAAATAAAAGCTTGTTTTTAAAAAAGTTTTTTTACTTTTAATTTATTTCTGTTTTTTGTTTCCTGGGCAAATTACTTGCTCTCAAAGTAATTTAATCGCTCAAAATTCCACTTTTGGTTTCCCAATTTCAGGCAAATTAACCGAATCTTTAAACTCAAATTCAATGCTAAATCTTCACATTAATGGTACAAATATTGACAATCAGTTAAAGCAATTTTGTGAATTAGAAGAAATTTCTTTCGTAAAAGATAAACTATTAACTTCTGAAGAACAATTTGTGGAAACGCATTCTCAAAATACTTATACATGTAATTCCGATGGACGCTTTGTTGTAAAGCTCCCATTTTATAAATTAAGTTCAAAATTGGGAGACTCAAAACCAGCAGCAATTTCTCGATTATTAGCAATGCAGCGGAAATTTAAAAATAATCCAGATTTTGAAAAACAATACAAAGAATTCTTGAAGGAATAAAAATCGCTAGGTCACATGAGTTTAGTAAATTCCAATTCCCATTCTTCGGACAAGGATCTGAGTTTTTTACCGCATCACGCCGTTATGAAGCCATCCAGCACTACAACAAAGTTAAGAGTAGTTTTTGACGCATCTCTCTCTTGCACAACTACAAATGGTACGTCATTAAATTCTCTGCTAGGAGTAGGTCCCAAATTACAAAGGGATATTTTTGAAATATTGCTTTATTTTAGAATTCCTAAAATTGTATTTACAGAGGACATTGAAAAAATGCACCGTCAAATTTTAGTAGCTGATGAAGATCAGAAATACCAACAAATTCTCTGGAGAAATAACTCTATTGAGAAAACATACGCCCATACAAGCTAAAAACTATCACCTACGGTTTAGCCTCAGCTTCCTTTTTGGCCACTATGTGTATTAAGCAAATCGCTCTCGATAATAAAGATAATCCCTACCTCTCCCGAGTTTTACAGGAAGATATTTATATGGATGATTTACTATCAGGATCAGATATGCCAAATAACGCAATCTCCATTTGTAAGGACATTGCTCACGTTTTGAGTACTCGCGGATTTCATTTAAGGAAATGGAATTCTAATTCCACTGAATTTCTCGCTCAATTTTCATAACATAGTTCTCACGATACACGAGTTGAATTTTCCAAAGATTCTAATGAAAGTTCCAAAGCATTAAGCTTATTTTGGAATTCATCCAACGATATTTTTGGTTTCCAACCATCGCTTGAACTTACACCATCACTCACAAAGAGACGTATTTTATCTGAATCTTCAAAAATGTTCGATCCTTTAAGACTTCTTTCACCTTGTACAGTATTCATGAAGTTTTTTATCTGAAACTTTGGCTTACAAAAACAGAGTGGGATTATCTCCCATTCCACAACAATTAACAGAGGATTGGCTTAAGTTTCAAAAGGCATTTAATGAAATCAACTATCTCACTGTTCCTAGATGGGTCATCCTTACAGCAGACAACACAGTAGAATCGCATGATTTTGCAGATGCTTCTTCTTTGGCTAATGCTGCTGCAATCTACTGTCGGCAAAAACACAACGTCAAAATAAACGAAATGATCGTTGCCTAAGTCTGCTACAGATGCTTATCAACGTAAGATATGCCAAATAGGATACTGTAAAGAAAATAAAACCAACAAAATTTGTTCTAAATGTAAAAAATATGTTTGCGGAAAATGTACAATGGACACACTTATATGTAAAAAATGCGATGAGCAATGAATTAAAAATTCTAATTTCTTGCTTTTGTAATAGAAATGGTCTTTTGTTTTATTATAATAAATTTAATTTTTATTTTTATTTCCTTTCTAACATTCATATTTCACACATTCAAGCATAAAATATAAAGTCGGTTCATTTGACCCGCTATGGTAGAAATGGGTATCTATTAAGTGTTGGTATGATTAGTGTTAATTTTGTGCATCCGAATTCATAAGCGACCCCAGGGTAGCGGCAAAATTACTTCCTGTTGAAAAGAGTTTAAACGTAAATTTATAGATTTTCTCCGGCCTCTGTTTCATAAGTTAATTTATAAATTTTAGTTTACATTTTTTACAGTAGCACATATTTAATTTACGAAATACAAACAAAAGGTAAAGGAAACGAAATACATGTGTAATTGCAATGTACAAACATGAGCTGAGAATTATAATAAAGAACATAAATCAGTGCTTCTCAAACTTTCAATACTGGCGCCCCCCTTTTCATTCACAATTTTTATCGTGCCCCCCCTTATGCATTAATAATGCACTAAATGCAATAATAATACACTTTGACGCTAAAGCTACAATACGAGATCTTAATTATAAACCATGCACATTAATAACATAAGTATTCAATTTTGAATACTACTTTTAACCAAAAAAATAAATAAATTAAGTAATAAGATAATTAGGTTATTTTTCCTTTGTCTAATTTTTAAATTGAACGTATTGCAAAATGCGGTGACTGCTTATTGTTATAATTTCCTCAAAAAAAATCTGATAACAAATAATATAATTATGTTACGTCATCTAAAAGGATTTGCCTTTATATTAAATTAAATTACTAAGAATACGATTAATTAATAATCTAGCTCAACTCAAGTAAGGTTTACCGAAATAGGAGATCCGAGAAACACACGTATTCGAATTCTTAACTGTCATTAACTTTAACTAAGTAGCTCAAACTGACGCTTACTTTAAGCGTACGTGAATTATATTTACCACTGGCTTATATCAGCTTTCTGGTACGTCTAGCAGCACGACGTCTTCACGAATCTAATCTCTTTGAATCTTCTAGTAATGCGTTTAACGTTACTGGCTCAATAGCCTACCATCATCTCTCTTGCTATCTCGCAACCCTCGACTTAAATACCTTATCTAATTTAAATATCCCATACTTCTTTTTGGAGTTGATTAGAAATAAACGTGAATTTATATTCCCCAGAAAGACGCCTAAGAAGATTAGTGGAAAGGTTCCGTACAGATTGGTCACAATCCCCTCCAAAAAGAAAACGGGATTTATTCGAAGGTCACAAACGGCCTGAAAATAAATTACGTAACCAATTCCTAGACTTGATTTACAGTCCCGACGACTTTAATATATATATCTACCAATCGGATACTAAAAAATCTCCTTCCTTAAGGGAAAGAAAAAAATTACGACCTAAAACTACACTTTAAAGGACGTAACATTTACAGAATTAGATTTCCCTACACCACGCCCATTCGGCTCTGAGGCGAGGAAAAGACCACCTAAGTGGAAAAACCTGCCTGCGTGGTTTCCTTAACTACTTAAAAATCTACTTAAATATTATAACACATATTCGGACTTGCATCTTGCTTCTTTTGTGGAATATACAATGTTCAGGGTCAGCTACCCTGAAATGAGAATTTCTTTGTGTGAAAAACAAACATCTATAGTACATACAGATTCCTTCATTTTTTACATAACATTTTCATATATATCAATTGAAGCATCTGGTTCCTTAACATTCCCATTCCATACATGCTGCGCTTGTTAGTATTAAATGTTAGCTCTACCTAATTACGCCGCGTCCCAAGTCACCAGATGTAAGATAAAATATACATATATATATACATACAATTTCAAACATTTTTCAAAAAACAATAAAACAAACAACCAAAGGAATTGTCGCATCTTAGCGAAGTCATACATAGAAGTAAACAAATGCATTCTTACAAATGTTTTCTTCATATTTATACAAAAAAATTAATGCAAAAGCTGATTTTCTCATCAAGAAAAAACACACTCATTGTAGTGTCCACTTTTGCTTGGCTTCTTAAATTAAAAATCCGCCCGTGACTTGCTTCATTGCAATAATTCTTCCGACCACTTGTTCGAAAGGAGAAAAGAAAGAAACGATACATCCTGATATTTTTCTTTGTGTCCTTTTTCGCTCCTATCCATTGGATCTCCGTCTAAGGCTTCCATACTGAGGCTCCTTCTCCTGATGTTGTTCTGTGGAATACTTGCTAATTCCGCTGTTCCTCCGCTCCTCTGGAAATCCTTCAGGTTGTCTTACTCGGCTGCGTAGGTAGTACGGACAAGGTCTCACTGCTGTCGTCTGTTTAGACCGGGCAGTTCTCCTCTCAGCTGCCCTGTTGGTTCCGTTTTTAGTTGTCTTTGTCTCCCGGGCCTTGTTGTATTGCCCACTTCCTTCGTGCCTGCTCGCTACTGTAGGTGACTTGTCCTGCCTGGAATCTTGTTGATGAGAAGGACCTGCAATGGACTGTGATCCCTGGGAGGGGTTATTAGGTCTTCTATATTTATAATTCCGAGATGAAACCGAGGACTGAATTGCTCTTTTTATCCCCTGTTTTGGTTCAGGGGTTGGTTTTTTATCTGGTCCCTATGTTCGACCCCTGCAGAGAACGTTTTCTGCAAATTTTGGACCTTTAAAAATTTTCCTGTCCCCTGATCCATTTGACTCTACTTTACGTTTCAATCTCGGATCCTCCCATCCGGCATTACCCTTACTTGATTTAGGACCGTTACTCTGCTCACTTGAGGTTTTCCTAGATTTTGAAATTTCCTGGTTGCGATCTACTTGACCTATCACTCGACCTCTGTCCTTCACGCAGTGTCTCAACATGACTGTCCGAACTAATCGTGTCGGATTGTCGTGGACGGTACAATCTGTCCTTCATATAGTGTCTCAACATGACTGTCCGAACTAACATTGTCGTGGACGGTACACAATCACCTGGTCAATATTAACTGTTATCTTTTTACCCCTCTTTAAAATAATTATTTTGTTATTCTGAACCTCCAACACTCTATATGGCCCTTCAAACTTAGGCATAAACTTTCCAACCACTCTCCTACCCGCAGCACTTATAAAATGAGTTTGTACCAACACCAAATCATTTACTTTTTTTATGTTAACTTCCCTCCTTTCCGATTATAATATTTTCCCCAATGTTTGTGTTGTTTCCGCATATTCTGCCTTGCTTCATCAAATAATTTCTCAATGTTTCTTCATACTTATTCAGCATCCTCTGTGACATTTATTAATTTGCTAAAAGGTGTTATAATCTTTCTACCTAAGAATAACTCAGCCGGAGTTTTATTTGTTGTTTCGTTCACTGAAGTGCGCAGCGCGAAAGCGAATTCATGAAGAAATCGGTCCCAGTTTTCGTGATTTTCTTTTACAAAACAGGCTATCATCTGGACTAAATTGCGATTAACTCTTTCCGTTAAATTCGCCTGTGGCCTGTATGTTACCGTTTTCATATGTTTTATGTCCAACCTGTGACTTAAGTGTTCAAATACCTCTGATATAAATTGGGGGCCGTTATCACTAATTAAAGAAATCGGAGCTCCGTAACGTGAAATATAATTTTCAAAAAGGGCGTTAGCTATGGCCTGGGCCGAAGCTTTTCGTAAAGGAATAAGCTCACTCCACTTAGTGAAATGATCAGTTATTACTAATAAAAATCTATATCTTTCGGGTCGGGATGCGGGGTAGGGGCCTAATAGGTCAAACGTTACAATTTCATTGGGGTAATTCGATACTATCGGCATTAAACAACCAGCTGGTAGCACGTTTTTGTAATTAAATTTTTGACACCGGTCACAGGTTGATACATATTCAAATATATAATTCCTCATATATGGAAAATAACATGTGTCTCGTAATTTTAAATAGGTCTACCTCTTTCCTAGATGGCCTGCTAATGGCAGATCATGAAATTCTTTCATTATTGTTTCACGAAGCGATCTAGGAATATACACTCTTAGTTCTCCAAGAGTTGTATAGTATTTCTCTCGCGTAAAAGAGTATAGACCATCTATAAGATTAAAATCCTGGTACCACCCCTCGCATATAGTCGCATTAACGGAACCGTCGTCTGGGTTTTCTAAATAACGATACATGTGTCCTAACTCAGGATATTCTCTTTCTCTCGAATGAGTTATTCTCGTAAGTTTAAGTCTAGGGTTCGAAGAGCTGCGCACAAAATTTGTGATCCACCCAGATTGCCAACTGGATTCCTAGACAAAACGTCCGCAACAACGTTTTGGACCCCGGTCGATGTTTCCATTCTATGTTGAGCTCGGATAACTTGAGTGCCCATCTAATTATTCGACTAGATAAGTTTTTCCCATTCGTTAGCTTTGTTAATGCAACGTGATCTGTGATTACCTTCACCGGCAGGGATCCGAAATAAGTTTTAAACTTATTCAAGGCCCATATCACCGCCAAACATTCGCGTTCAGTAACAGTATAGTTTCTTTCCGCCTTATTGAGGGTTCTAGACTTGAATGCAATAGGTCTGTGGTTTTGATTAAGTAGAGCACCAATTCCGAACCCACTAGCATCAGTAAATAAGTTAAACTGTTCTGTAAAATTCGGCAATTGCAAAACTGGTGCCTCAGTTAATGCTCGTTTTATCTTATCAAAAGAATCCTTTGCTTCTGTCGACCAATTAAATTTAGCCCCTTTTTCTTCAACCGATATAATGGTTCACATATGTTTGCATACTGGGGTATAAATTTCTGATTCCACCCCGCCATCCCTAAAAATTTCGATACTTCCTTGCTATTTTTAGGAGGTTTCATTTCTGTGATTGCCTTCACTTTACTATGATCTGTTTCGATTCTATCTTTACAAATTACGAGACCTAAATACTTCAATTTGTCACGTGCGAAGTGGCATTTATCCTTATTTAATGTTAGCCCTGCGTCTCTCAACAATGTAAATACCTGATTAAATGATCTAAGTGTTCATTAAACGATGGAGATATGATGATAACATCATCCATATATACCGACACGAAACGCCCAAAAACAGGTTTTAAGATAATATCAATGGCCTTTTGGAAATTTGGCGCCACCCCTGAAAGGTCAAAAGGCATTCGGAGGAAGAAAAACGTGCCATTGCGAGAGATAAACGCGGTTTTCTCTATATATTTTGGACTAATCGCCAATTGAAAATAGCCACTTTTAAATCCAACGTGCACATCACTCCAGTATGCGGAATGTTTGTTATTAGATCATCAATCACCGGTAATGGATATCGGGGGTATTTAGTTATTGCATTAAGTTTGCAAATAATCAATCGTGAATCGATACGCCTCAGGAGAATCCGGAGGAAGGCCATTATTCTTGCGCGTTAAAACTACTGGTGACGCGTATGGGGATTGAATAGGACGGATCTTACCCTCTTGCAACATTTTCTCAATGTGATTATCAATTATTCCTTGTTTGACCTATCATATCGGTAGGGTCTCGACACTACCGGTCCCTTGTCCCGAGTATCGATTTCATGGTATAAAACATGAGTTAACCCCGGCTGATCTGAAAATAGCCCTTTAAAACCATTAAATAAAGTCCTTACTTTTTGCTTTTGCTCTTCACCGAGCTTTGTATCTGATAGATCAATCTTGACCGGCTTTTCCGCGTTTGGTAACTGCTTAATTTGGTCATCTGGAATGATCAGTAATTTCTGATCGAAATCTAAAGTTAACTTGGACTCCTTCATAAAATCAATGCCTAAAATGCATTGGTACTGCATATTCTTAAGAATGTGAAATTCCCAGGTTTTCTGGAATTCTCGTATCCGAATCTGTAATTCGACCCGACCTAAGTGGCAACACGGGGACTCCTTGCGCCGTCACTACTCTATCTTTCGTCTTTTGACGAGGTCGATACGAAAAATATTTGCGATAGACCTCTTCCGATATGAAAGATTTCTCCGCCCCCGTGTCCGAAAGGGCTGTATAATGAATGTCTCATTTAAAAGAATAGGGACATACGGTAAGTCTACTGGAGTCATTCGTAATGAGGATACCCTAATAGTTTGAGTGTTCTAATATCTGGAGGATTTTCCGTACATCGCGATCGTTTACCCACATACTCGCATCGATCGCTTAAAAGTTTAAATATCTGTTTCGATCATTCTGACCCCTGAAAGTACTATTCCTCGAAACATCTTGTCGACCGCCTTGATTGTGGAATCGATGATTCGATTGACTACCTCGGCGTCAATCATCGAATCCCTGATTATCCACAACACCTTGACCCTCAAATATATTGAACTCTCTCCGTGGTCTACTATTGTCCGCGTATCTATTGTTACCTCTCGTTTCCCTCCAATTTTCCTGTCGATTCCTGTTAGGGAAAACGATTGTTCTCGTTTGGTTTTATATCTCGGGATTCCCAACTCGAACCTCTGATCTTTCTATTTAGAAACCGTTCCTCATACTTATCAAAAATTTGTAGGAGGTTAGATGTGGGGTTTGCGGATTCCTAACCTATACATAATCCAAAATCTGAGGTTCTAACCTGCTAATAATATGATCGATCAATTTTTCCTCCGTCATTTCGAGTTTTAAGATTTTGTGAATCTTCAACAAATCATACATAGAATCAGACGGTTTTTGGTTATGCTTTTGGGATGATGAATAGAAACGCGTTTCTAGCTCCGACCTATTTCTAACCCCGGGGAACTGTTCTGACAACGCTTGCTTTAAGTGCGCGTAATCCGTCGCCTTGTCTTCAACAACCCTATAACCTAGAACCTCAAACCAATCTAGTGCCCGTCCTGTGAGATGACCCTTTAAATATGCACAAGCCAGTTGCGTGGGTATCTCGTAATATGTTATTATCCATATTTTCCAAAAACTCCACCACATTCTCCACCCCCGAAAAATACTGCTCAGGGAGGATTCGAAAATTAGATCCGACTCTAAACTCTGGATTTACTCGTTGGACGCCACTGTGATGACCCCCCTGGGTCACACCTTGAACACCAAGATTAATTTGAGGCAATAAACCACCAAGAGCCATTTTAAATAAAAATGTTATTTATTTTGTTATAATTTCCTCAAAAATCTCTGATAACATATAATACAATAATATTACGTCGTTTAAAGGGATTTGCCTTTATATTAAATTAAATTACTAAGAATACAATTAATTAATAATCTAGCTCAACTCAAGTAAGGTTTACCGAAATAGGAGATCCGAGAAACACACGTATTCGAATTCTTAACTGTCATTAACTTTAACTAAGTAGCTCAAACTGACGCTTACTTTAAGCGTACGTGAATTATATTTACCGCTGGCTTATATCAGCTTTCTGGTACGTCTAGCAGCACGATGTCTTCACGAATCTAATCTCTTTGAATCTTCTAGTAATGCGTTTAACGTTACTGGCTCAATAGCCTACCATCATCTCTCTTGCTATCTCGCAACCCTCGACTTAAAAATACCTTATCTAATTTAAATATCCCATACTTCTTTTTGGAGTTGATTGGAAATATATAAACGCGAATTTATATTCCCCAGAAAGACGCCTAAGAAGATTAGTGGAAAGGTTCCGTACAGATTGGTCACAATCCCCTCCAAAAAGAAAACGGGATTTATTCGAAGGTCACAAAAGGCCTGAAAATAAATTACGTAACCAATTCCTAGACTTGATTACAGTCCCGACGACTTTAATATATATGTCTACCAATCGGATACTAAAAAATCTCCTTCCTTAAGGGAAAGAAAAAAATTACGACCTAAAACTACACTTTGAAGGACGTAACATTTACAGAATTAGATTTCCCTACACCACGCCCATTCGGCTCTGAGGCGAGGAAAAGACCACCTAAGTGGAAAAACCTGCCTGCATGGTTTCCTTAACTACTTAAAAATCTACTTAAATATTATAACACATATTCGGACTTGCATCTTGCTTCTTTTGTGGAATATACAGTGTTCAGGGTCAGCTATCCTGAAATGAGAATTCTTTGGGGGAAAAACAAACACCTATAGTACATACATATTCCTTCATTTTTTACATAACATTTTCATGTATATCAATTGAAGCATCTGGTTCCTTAACATTCCTACTCCATACATGCTGCGCTTGTTAGTATTAAATGTTAGCTCTACCTAATTAAGCCGCGTCCCAAGTCACCAGATGTAAGATAAAATATACATATATATACACATACAATTTCAAACATTTTTCAAAAAACAATAAAACAAACAACCAAAGGAAATGTCGCATCTTAGCGAAGTCATACATAGAAGTAAACAAATGCATTCTTACAAATATTTTCGCCATATTTATACAAAAAAATTAATATAAATGCTGATTTTTTTCATCAAGAAAAAACACACTCATTGTAGTGTCCACTTTTGCTTGGCTTCTTAAATTAAAAATCCGCCCGTGACTTGCTTCATTGCAATAATTCTTCCGACCACTTGTTCGAAAGGAGAAAAGAAAGAAACGATACAACCTGATATTTTTCTTTGCCCTTTATTCGCTCCTATCCACTGAATCTCCGTCTAAGACTTCCATACTGAGGCTCCTTCTCCTGATGTTGTTCTGTAGAATACTTGCTATTCCGCTGTTCCTCCGCTCCTCTGGAAATCCTTCAGGTTGTCTCACTCGGCTGCGTAGGTATTACGGACAAGGTCTCACTGCTGTCGTCTGTTTAGACCGGGCAGTTCTCCTCTCAGCTGCCCTGTTCGTTCCGTTTTTAGTTGTCTTTGTCTCCCGGGCCTTGTTGTGTTGTCTGCTTCCTTCGTGCCTGCTCGCTACTGTAGGTGACTTGTCCTGCCTGGAATCTTGTTGATGAGAAGGACCTGCAAAGGACTGTGATCCCTGGGAGGGGTTATTAGGTCTTCTATATTTATAATTCCGAGATGAAACCGAGGACTGAATTGCTCTTTTTATCCCCTGTTTTGGTTCAGGGGTTTTTTTATCTGGTCCCTATGTTCGAACCCCTTCAGAGAACGTTTTCTGCAAATTTTGGACCTTTAAAAATTTTTCCTGTCCCCTGATCCATTTGACTCTACTTTACGTTTCAATCTCGGATCCTCTCATCCGGCATTACCCTTACTTGATTTAGGACCATTACTCTGCTCACTTGAGGTTTTCCTAGATTTTTTGAAATTTCCTGGTTGCGATCTACTTGACCTATCACTCGACCTCTGTCCTTCACGCAGTGTCTCAACATGACTGTCCGAACTAATCGTGTCGGATTGTCGTGGACGGTACACACACACCTGGTCAATATTAACTGTTATCTTTTTACCCCTCTTTAAAATAATTATTTTGTTATTCTGAACCTCCAACACTCTATATGGCCCTTCAAACTTAGGCCTAAACTTTCCAACCACTCTCCTACCCGCAGCACTTATAAAATGAGTTTGTACCAACACCAAATCATTGACTTTTATGTTAACTTCCCTCCTTCTCCGATTATAATATTTTCCTCAATGTTTGTGTTGTTTCCACATATTCTGCCTTGCTTCATCAAATAATTTCTCAATGTTTCTTCATACTTATTCAGCATCCTCTGTGACATTTATTAATTTGCTAAAAGGTGTTATAATCTTTCTACCTAAGAATAACTCAGCCGGAGTTTTATTTGTTGTTTCGTTCACTGAAGTGCGCAGCGCGAAAGCGAATTCATGAAGAAATCGGTCCCAGTTTTCGTGATTTTCTTTTACAAAACAGGCTATCATCTGGACTAAATTACGATTAACTCTTTCCATTAAATTCGCCTGTGGCCTGTATGTTACCGTTTTCATATGTTTTATGTCCAACCTGTGACTTAAGTGTTCAAATACCTCTGATATAAATTGGGGGCCGTTATCACTAATTAAAGAAATCGGAGCTCCGTACCGTGAAATATAATTCTCAAAAAGGGCGTTAGCTAGGGCCTGGGCCAAAGCTTATCGTAAAGGAATAAGCTCACTCCACTTAGTGAAATGATCAGTTATTACTAATAAAAATCTATATCTTTCGGGTCGGGATGGGGGTTGGGGCCTAATAAGTCTAACGTTACAATTTCATTGGGGTAATTCGATACTATTGGCATTAAACGACCGGCTGGTAGCGCGTTTTTGTAATTAAATTTTTGACACCGGTCACAGGTTGATACATATTCAAATATATAATTCCTCATATATGGAAAATAATATGTGTCTCGTAATTTTAAATAGGTCTACCTCTTTCCTAGATGGCCTTCTAATGGCAGATCATGAAATTCTTTCATTATTGTTTCACGAAGCGATCTAGGAATATACACTCTTAGTTCTCCAAGAGTTGTATAGTATTTCGCGTAAAAGAGTAGACAATCTATAAATTTAAAATCCTGGTACCACCCCTCGCATATAGTCGCATTAACGGAACCGTCGTCTGGGTTTTCTAAATAACGATACATGTGTCCTAACTCAGGATATTCTCTTTCTCTCGAATGAGTTATTCTCGTAAGTTTAAGTCTAGGGCTCGAAGAGCTGCGCACAAAATTTGTGATCCATCCAGATTGCCGACTGGATTCCTAGACAAAACGTCCACAACAACGTTTTGGACCCCCGGTCAATGTTCCCATTCTATGTTGAGCTCGGATAACTTGAGTGCCCATCTAATTATTCGACTAGATAAGTTTTTCCCATTCGTTAGCTTTGTTAATGCCACGTGATCTGTGATTACCTTCACCGGCAGGGATCCGAAATAAGTTTTAAACTTATTCAAGGCCCATATCACCGCCAAACATTCGCGTTCAGTAACAGTATAGTTTCTTTCCGCCTTATTGAGGGTTCTAGACTTGAATGCAATAGGTCTGTGGTTTTGATTAAGCACAGCACCAATTCCGACCTCACTAGCATCAGTAAATAAGTTAAACTGTTCTGTAAAATTCGGCAATTGCAAAACTGGTGCCTCAGTTAATGCTCGTTTTATCTTATCAAAAGAATCCTGTGCTTCTGTCGACCAATTAAATTTAGCTTCCTTTTTCTTCAACCGATATAATGGTTCACATATGTTTGCATACTGGGGTATAAATTTCTGATTCCACCCCGCCATCCCTAAAAATTTCGATACTTCCTTGCTATTTTTAGGAGGTTTCATTTCTGTGATTGCCTTCACTTTACTATGATCTGTTTCGATTCTATCTTTACAAATTACGAGACCTAAATACTTCAATTTGTCACGTGCGAAGTGGCATTTATCCTTATTTAATGTTAGCCCTGCGTCTCTCAACAATGTAAATACCTGATTCAAATGAACTAAGTGTTCATTAAACGATGGAGATATGATGATAACATCATCCATATATACCGACACGAAACGCCCAAAAACAGGTTTTAAGATAATATCAATGGCCTTTTGGAAATTTGGCGCCACCCCTGAAAGGTCAAAAGGCATTCGGAGGAAGAAAAACGTGCCATTGCGAGAGATAAACGCGGTTTTCTCTATATATTTTGGACTAATCGCCAATTGAAAATAGCCACTTTTAAATCCAACGTGCACATCACTCCAGTATGCGGAATGTTTGTTATTAGATCATCAATCACCGGTAATGGATATCGGGGGTATTTAGTTATTGCATTAAGTTTGCAAATAATCAATCGTGAATCGATACGCCTCAGGAGAATCCGGAGGAAGGCCATTATTCTTGCGCGTTAAAACTACTGGTGACGCGTATGGGTATTGAATAGGACGGATCTTACCCTCTTGCAACAATTTCTCAATGTGATTATCAATTATTCCTTGTTTGACCTATCATATCGGTAGGGTCTCGACACTACCGGTCCCTTGTCCCGAGTATCGATTTCATGGTATAAAACATGAGTTAACCCCGGCTGATCTGAAAATAGCCCTTTAAAACCATTAAATAAATTCCTTAATTTCTGCTTTTGCCCTTCACAGAGCTTTGTATCTGATAGATCAATCTCGACCGGCTTTTCCGTGTTTGGTAACTGCTTAATTTGCTCATCTGGAATGATCAGTAATTTCTGATCGAAATCTAAAGTTAACTTGGACTTCTTCATAAAATCAATGCCTAAAATGCATTGGTAATGCATATTCTTAAGAATGTGAAATTCCCAGGTTTTCTGGAATTCTAGGATCCGAATCTGTAATTCGACCCGACCTAAGTGGCAACACGGGGGCTCCTTGCGCCGTCACTACTCTATCTTTCGTCTTTTGACGAGGTCGATACGAAAAATATTTGCGATAGACCTCTTCCGATATGAAAGATTTCTCCGCCCCCGTGTCCCAAAGGGCTATAATGAATGTCTCATTTAAGAGAATAGGGACACACGGTAAGTCTACTGGATTCATTCGTAATGAGGATACCCTAATAGTTTGGAGTTTACCCTAATATCTGGAGGATTTTCCGTACATCGCGATCGATCACCCCCATACTCGCATCGGTCGCTTAAAAGTTTAAATATCTGTTTCGATCATTCTGACCCCTGAAAGTACTATTCCTCGAATCACTTTGTCGACCGCCTTGATTGTGGAATCGATGATCCGATTGACCACCTCGGCGTCGATCATCGAATCTCTGATTATCCACAACACCTTGACCCTGAAATCTATTGAACTCTCTCCGTGGTCTACTATTGTCCGCGTATCTATTGTTACCTCTCGTTTCCCTCCAATTTTCCTGTCGATTCCTGTTAGGGAAAACGATTGTTCTCGTTTGGTTTTATATCTCGGGATTCCCAACTCGAACCTCTGATCTTTCTATTTAGAAACCGTTCCTCATACTTATCAAAAATTTGTAGGAGGTTAGATGTGGGGTTTGCGGATTCCTAACCTATACATAATCCAAAATCTGAGGTTCTAACCTGCTAATAATATGATCGATCAATTTTTCCTCCGTCATTTAGAGTTTTAAGATTTTGTGAATCTTCAACAAATCATACATAGAATCAGACGGTTTTTGGTTATGCTTTTGAGATGATGAATAGAAACGCGTTTCTAGCTCCGACCTATTTCTAACCCCGGGGAACTGTTCTGACAACGCTTGCTTTAAGTGCGCGTAATCCGTCGCCTTGTCTTCAACAACCCTATAACCTAGAACCTCAAACCAATCTAGTGCCCGTCCTGTGAGATGACCCTTTAAATATGCACAAGCCAGTTGTGTGGGTATCTCGTATTATATGTTATTATCCATATTTTCCAAAAACTCCACCACATTCTCCACCCCCGAAAAATACTGCTCAGGGAGGATTCGAAAATTAGATCCGACTCTAAACTCTGGATTTACTCGTTGGACGCCACTGTGATGACCCCCCTGGGTCACACCTTGAACACCAAGATTAATTTGAGGCAAAAACCACCAAGAGCCATTTTGAAAATAAAAATGTTATTTATTTTATTATAATTTCTCAAAAAATCTCTGATAACATATAATACAATAATATTACGTCGTTTAAAGGGATTTGCCTTTATATTAAATTAAATTACTAAGAATACAATTAATTAATAATCTAGCTCAACTCAAGTAAGGTTTACCGAAATAGGAGATCCGAGAAACACACGTATTCGAATTCTTAACTGTCATTAACTTTAACTAAGTAGCTCAAACTGACGCTTACTTTAAGCGTACGTGAATTATATTTACCGCTGGCTTATATCAGCTTTCTGGTACGTCTAGCAGCACGATGTCTTCACGAATCTAATCTCTTTGAATCTTCTAGTAATGCGTTTAACGTTACTGGCTCAATAGCCTACCATCATCTCTCTTGCTATCTCGCAACCCTCGACTTAAAAATACCTTATCTAATTTAAATATCCCATACTTCTTTTTGGAGTTGATTGGAAATATATAAACGCGAATTTATATTCCCCAGAAAGACGCCTAAGAAGATTAGTGGAAAGGTTCCGTACAGATTGGTCACAATCCCCTCCAAAAAGAAAACGGGATTTATTCGAAGTCACAAACGGCCTGAAAATAAATTACGTAACCAATTCCTAGACTTTATTTACAGTCCCGTCGACTTTAATATATATATCTACCAATCGGATACTAAAAAATCTCCTTCCTTAAGGGAAAGAAAAAAATTACGACCTAAAACTACACTTTGAAGGACGTAACATTTACAGAATTAGATTTCCCTACACCACGCCCATTCGGCTCTGAGGCGAGGAAAAGACCACCTAAGTGGAAAAACCTGCCTGCATGGTTTCCTTAACTACTTAAAAATCTACTTAAATATTATAACACATATTCGGACTTGCATCTTGCTTCTTTTGTGGAATATACAATGTTCAGGGTCAGCTATCCTGAAATGAGAATTCTTTGTGTAAAAACAAACACCTATAGTACATACATATTCCTTCATTTTTTACATAACATTTTCATATATATCAATTGAAGCATCTGGTTCCTTAACATTCCTACTCCATACATGCTGCGCTTGTTAGTATTAAATGTTAGCTCTACCTAATTAAGCCGCGTCCCAAGTCACCAGATGTAAGATAAAATATACATATATATACACATACAATTTCAAACATTTTTCAAAAAACAATAAAACAAACAACCAAAGGAAATGTCGCATCTTAGCGAAGTCATACATAGAAGTAAACAAATGCATTCTTACAAATATTTTCGCCATATTTATACAAAAAAATTAATACAAAAGCTGATTTTTTTCATCAAGAAAAAACACACTCATTGTAGTGTCCACTTTTGCTTGGCTTCTTAAATTAAAAATCCGCCCGTGACTTGCTTCATTGCAATAATTCTTCCGACCACTTGTTCGAAAGGAGAAAAGAAAGAAACGATACAACCTGATATTTTTCTTTTGTCCTTTATTCGCTCCTATCCACTGAATCTCCGTCTAAGACTTCCATACTGAGGCTCCTTCTCCTGATGTTGTTCTGTAGAATACTTGCTATTCCGCTGTTCCTCCGCTCCTCTGGAAATCCTTCAGGTTGTCTCACTCGGCTGCGTAGGTATTACGGACAAGGTCTCACTGCTGTCGTCTGTTTAGACCGGGCAGTTCTCCTCTCAGCTGCCCTGTTCGTTCCGTTTTTAGTTGTCTTTGTCTCCCGGGCCTTGTTGTGTTGTCTGCTTCCTTCGTGCCTGCTCGCTACTGTAGGTGACTTGTCCTGCCTGGAATCTTGTTGATGAGAAGGACCTGCAAAGGACTGTGATCCCTGGGAGGGGTTATTAGGTCTTCTATATTTATAATTCCGAGATGAAACCGAGGACTGAATTGCTCTTTTTATCCCCTGTTTTGGTTCAGGGGTTTTTTTTTATCTGGTCCCTATGTTCGAACCCCTTCAGAGAACGTTTTCTGCAAATTTTGGACCTTTAAAAATTTTTCCTGTCCCCTGATCCATTTGACTCTTTTTACGTTTCAATCTCGGATCCTCTCATCCGGCATTACCCTTACTTGATTTAGGACCGTTACTCTGCTCACTTGAGGTTTTCCTAGATTTTTTTGAAATTTCCTGGTTGCCTGTTGGTGTGTGGTGGTAGTTAGGAGAGGGGATCTACTTGACCTATCACTCGACCTCTGTCCTTCACGCAGTGTCTCAACATGACTGTCCGAACTAATCGTGTCGGATTGTCGTGGACGGTACACACACACCTGGTCAATATTAACTGTTATCTTTTTACCCCTCTTTAAAATAATTATTTTGTTATTCTGAACCTCCAACACTCTATATGGCCCTTCAAACTTAGGCCTAAACTTTCCAACCACTCTCCTACCCGCAGCACTTATAAAATGAGTTTGTACCAACACCAAATCATTGACTTTTATGTTAACTTCCCTCCTTCTCCGATTATAATATTTTCCTCAATGTTTGTGTTGTTTCCACATATTCTGCCTTGCTTCATCAAATAATTTCTCAATGTTTCTTCATACTTATTCAGCATCCTCTGTGACATTTATTAATTTGCTAAAAGGTGTTATAATCTTTCTACCTAAGAATAACTCAGCCGGAGTTTTATTTGTTGTTTCGTTCACTGAAGTGCGCAGCGCGAAAGCGAATTCATGAAGAAATCGGTCCCAGTTTTCGTGATTTTCTTTTACAAAACAGGCTATCATCTGGACTAAATTACGATTAACTCTTTCCATTAAATTCGCCTGTGGCCTGTATGTTACCGTTTTCATATGTTTTATGTCCAACCTGTGACTTAAGTGTTCAAATACCTCTGATATAAATTGGGGGCCGTTATCACTAATTAAAGAAATCGGAGCTCCGTACCGTGAAATATAATTCTCAAAAAGGGCGTTAGCTATGGCCTGGGCCAAAGCTTATCGTAAAGGAATAAGCTCACTCCACTTAGTGAAATGATCAGTTATTACTAATAAAAATCTATATCTTTCGGGTCGGGATGGGGGGTTGGGGCCTAATAGGTCTAACGTTACAATTTCATTGGGGTAATTCGATATATCGGCATTAAACGACCGGCTGGTAGCGCGTTTTTGTAATTAAATTTTTGACACCGGTCACAGGTTGATACATATTCAAATATATAA
Organism: Trichonephila clavipes; assembly: GCA_019973935.1. Classification (NCBI taxonomy): domain Eukaryota; kingdom Metazoa; phylum Arthropoda; class Arachnida; order Araneae; family Nephilidae; genus Trichonephila; species Trichonephila clavipes. Next base: position 180,341 of record BMAU01020436.1, read on the forward strand.
TTCCTCATATATGGAAAATAATATGTGTCTCGTAATTTTAAATAGGTCTACCTCTTTCCTAGATGGCCTTCTAATGGCAGATCATGAAATTCTTTCATTATTGTTTCACGAAGCGATCTAGGAATATACACTCTTAGTTCTCCAAGAGTTGTATAGTATTTCGCGTAAAAGAGTAGACAATCTATAAATTTAAAATCCTGGTACCACCCCTCGCATATAGTCGCATTAACGGAACCGTCGTCTGGGTTTTCTAAATAACGATACATGTGTCCTAACTCAGGATATTCCTTTCTCTCGAATGAGTTATTCTCGTAAGTTTAAGTCTAGGGCTCGAAGAGCTGCGCACGAAATTTGTGATCCATCCAGATTGCCGACTGGATTCCTAGACAAAACGTCCACGACAACGTTTTGGACCCCCCGGATGTTCCCATTCTATGTTGAACTCGGATAACTTGAGTGCCCATCTAATCATTCGACTAGATAAGTTTTTCCCATTCGTTAGCTTTGTTAATGCCACGTGATCTGTGATTACCTTCACCGGCAGGGATCCGAAATAAGTTTTAAACTTATTTAAGGCCCATATCACCGCCAAACATTCGCGTTCAGTAACAGTATAGTTTCTTTCCGCCTTATTGAGGGTTCTAGACTTGAATGCAATATGTCTGTGGTTTTGATTAAGCACAGCACCAATTCCGACCTCACTAGCATCAGTAAATAAGTTAAACTGTGTGCAGTATTTCAAAAATAATGACAGTGATGAATTTTATATGTTCCTAAATTTTTCAATTCTGGATCTGGGATCTGTTTTTTCTCTGAAAGAGTAGAATGTTAGATTTAAAAAGAAAACGTAATAAAAACTCTCTCATCATGGGATTACAGCGAATTAAATAAAATATTTTTTATTTGGTTATAGGATCAAAGATAGCTCTATTCAGTATTGAAGAAGTTTTTTTTCTGATGACTTTTAATATCGCCTATAACTTATATCAGAGTAAAAGTGCATTTTTTATTATGTCTGAAAGTATTTTGTTTTAATTTATTCCAGTAAAAATTAATTATTTTTAAAATCTTTTATTTTCGATATGCTCGCGCCCCCTTCGTAAGGTTATCGCGCCCCCAGGGGGCGCGCCCTACAGTTTTAGAAACACTGACATAAATGGTAAGAGAAGGAAAAATACTACATATTATTCGAACATTCTTGCAAAGTATCAAAAGTAATAAAAATATGAAATACAAATAGACCGTCCAAAGAAAAAGAAAGAAAAAAAAGTAGGAAAGATTTGGGGGAAGAGAGAGAAAAAAAAGAACAAATTGAAAACCGCTTGTGGCCTCATATGAGTATCGATTCAGTGTTATCTAAGGAATTTAATCCCGGATTGTAGAGGCAGTTTTAATACATGATTAGAGTGAATGGAAGGATTTCTATTAAGGATGTTTTCGCCACATTGCCAAGAGCTTGAACTTAACGCGGGACATATTTTCGGACAGAAAAAAAAATGCCTCAATGTTTATAAAAATTTGTGTCATTGTAACTCATGCATTTGTTTATAAGATAGTGTTTTTAAAATTTCAATATATTTAGAAATAATTAGTTTTTCCTTTTAACATGTAAAGGGAGAGCTTATTTAGCATTACGGTATAGGAGAAAAAATGCGAAACACATTTTATAAAAGAAACAATGTGTCAACTCGTATAAGAATGAATAGTATGATTAAATAAGTGATTTTCTACAGGATAGTGTAGCCAGAATATAATAATAATGTTCGCGCGAGTACTTTTTTTTATATATTGAAAAATATTCCGAATTCGAGTCCTATTCTTTAACATTAACGCCAAAAACAGCTTAATAGATTAGAATCAGTTTTTTTTTAGCATTTTGCGATGGGAAGACTAAATGAAAAACCTTAGTTACAGGACGGGCGGACACATAATGGTCAGCGTCCTCAACAGAACCCCAAATATAATTAGGAGTAGTTTTTTATTTGAAGCGATGCAAAAATAAGTAACTAATGAGCCACGGTTTGTAAAGAATTGCATAACGTAACAGGAATGGGGATGATATCAACGGGCCCCGAAATTTTGAACCTTGATCAAATAACGAAGACCTGAGATGGAGCCCCTTATCCAAACTACCAAACCACGCGAAAGGGAGTACTTTGAGCCTCGAGAGGTTTAACGCGCATGAGTTCCTCTACACAGCGGGTCTTTAGTGGCACCAGGAGAAAACCACGGTACCCTGGCCACGAGTAGTGCATGACGGGGGGAGCAAAAGGGCTCTATGCTACAGAGGGCACTTCTCTTGAACATATTTATTCAATTTGTTTTGCAAAGGTAATAAATCAGCTAGTGAATAAAAAATATTACAACTAAGCTCTTCTGCTGCTCCAATTGTTTCTAAGTGTAAAATATTTGCCAGGCAGATTAAACCAGGTAGAGTTAATTTGCTTAAAATATATATTAAGTGGCTAGCAATATCAAAATATGGCGCAAAACTCGTGAAATTTCGAAATTTTTCTCTAGAACTTCTATTGAATGGGTTATCATTACAAACAACATAATGTGATAATTTTACATGTCACGTACTTCCAAATTTCAGTGCTTGCACAATTACAGAAACATCATTTAATGTTACTTATGAGACATTATATGAAAGCTAAGTAAAGCCAAAATATGTTAAATTGATTGATTGATTGAATATTAACGTCGCACTGTTCAGCTACACGAGGGCTTTTGGCGACGGACCACGTAATTTTGAACCATGGTCAAGTGACGTGGACGAAACCTGAGCTGCCACCCCCTCTCCTAACTACCACACCACACTAACAGGAGGACGTTTCAGCTCTCGACAGATTTAACGTGCATCGCTGCCCTACACGGCGGGTCTTTGCCAAAATATGTAAGTATTATATTTGCAGGACAGTTCTAATGATATATGCATGAGGTATTTCAATTTTTTAAAAAATGAATATGATAAAAAGATAAAGTCTAAAATAAACTCACTGAAATCAGCATGTATGATTAAGCTTCAGAAATATCGTATCAAAATCATTGAAAGTTGAATAGAAAAAACAACGGCAACCAAACTAACGTTTTCTCAGAAAGCCTTGATTGTTGAATTATTTTCGTAAGAAATCACAAAAATTGATGATACTCGGATTTTCCACGTTGACAAATGTAAGCATATTTATATACCACACAAATATTTTGAAGATTATTAGTTGACCAGTATTAAATTTCGATGTCTTCAAACGTGCTGGAGAAATTTCTTCCATGTGTTTCTTTCCCCCTGTAGCACATCTAATTGTTTTTCTTTACAATCATCACGTCACATAGAAGTCTTCGACGAAGTATTTTATATTGTCAAAAGTTCCTGTTCTAGAAATGGAAAGAGTCACATTTTCGACGTCGTTGAATATCACAATACTGCAAATTAGAGAATCCAGACTTCGTGTATTGTCTTTTTACCGTCAGTGTCCAGCGTCTGAGGGATTAAGAAACGGAAGGGAAAGGAGGAGTCCCCGGTAGAGGTGCCAATGGCCAGATTGGGTTATCGATTAGGGAGAAATATTTACAAGGATGAGCACAACGTTAAAGAATTGTGTAAGGACATTATCTGCATATTGTGTAGTTATAGTCATTTCTAGAGTTTAACTTAATAAAAGTAAATTGCTGTCATTTTAAATTTAACTCAATGGTATCTCCATCTCTCTCTCTATGTGCTGGATGCTCCTGAAATCAAACTAAAGAGTATGCTATTCACCTCAATTAACGTTAGAAGGAAGTATCTTGGCAATCCTTGTATTGTTAGGTTAATATTGGATTCGCTTGCACCACTCCATATCTTTTCTGCTGGTACAGTGAAAACAGGATATTTTCGAAACCTACATGAAACTTTTTTTAAGGAACTGTGAGAGGTCATTTCTTTTTTATGAACATATACATAATTTCCTACCATATAGAGCTGTACTTGTCGAAGAGAAAGAAGGTATTTAACCTAAGGTGTGTGTGGTTTGTAAGTGCTACACACACAGATCTCAATCCTATAGAGCAGGGGTGGTGAATCTTTATGGATCAACGTGCCATTTTTTCTAAAGAAATGTTTAATGCGGTATAGAGACGTGCCATCAAATAATTTTGACTTGTGATTATTGTGAAAATAATAAAACCAAATACTAACAACTCAAAACTTTTTATTTGCTACGAAAGAACACATTTTTCACTCAGTAGTGTTGTATATTTGCACTCTGTAGTATTGTACATTTGCACCTCTGTACTTTTGCACTCTGTACTTCAAATTCTGTTGTTGCGGATTAGCTTGTATTAGGATTATAAGATGTTACTTTTAGCAGAATGCATGCTGTATTGGAGACATCTGCCAAACGGTTTCTAAGTTAAGTCTTTAATATTATTAATCTCTGGAAATAATGACTCAACGGCTTAGTTAGATGAAAATATAGTTAAAATAGTTTGAGTCAAGTTTATTCAAACAATCAAATTTGTCTGGAATCAAATTCCATATTTCCAAAATGTCATTACTGGAATTTTTACTTATATTTATTGCTTGTTAATCTTTGCGTTTTAATCAATTCCAACTTTTACGTTGTTTCAACAACACACACACACACGCACACGCACACGCACTCACACACACACACACACACACACACACACACACACACACACACACACACACACACACACACACACACACACACACACACACACACATATACACACACACACACACACACACACACACACACACACACACACACACACACACACACACACACACACACACACACACACACACACACACACACACACACACACACACACACACACACACACACACACACACACACACACACACACACACACGTTCTCAGTTTCCAACCAATCAAATTGAGACAAGTTCAGTTTATCAAATGAAGTCACATCAGGGTACATAATAGACTTGAGCGTTTCCGATAATCTTTGAACTGAGAAAATTTCGCTGAAAATTCCTTGATTGATGAATCAAATCATACTAATATTATAAATGCGAATATAAGTTTGTTATACTTTCACACAAAAACTACTTAACCAATCATCATGAAACTTTGTACACATATTCATGGAGGTATTAAAGGTAACATAGGATATACTTTTTATTAAAAAAAATCGTTTTTCATGTTCTCTACTAATATTACAAATGCGAATGCAAGTTTGTTTGTTACACTTTCACGTGGAAACGAAAGATAAACAATCAACTATTGACTATAGTTTTAACTGTTTGGAATTTTTCTATATTTATTGTTATTTTCTTCTGTCATTTCTATATGCAGTATAAAACTATTTGAATTTTTGACGTTAGGTGTCATTTTTGTAAAAATAAAAATATTTTTTAAATTTTATTTTGGAGTATATAAGCCTATTGAAAAAATGTGTTAAATACATAACTGATCCCCATTTCCTATTTATTCAAAAAAGTATATGCTTATTGGGTTTTATGTGTCACATTTAATTTCCCAACGTACATATTCGAGACTTAAACAGTTAATCATTTCTCAGATAAGATAGTCCAAACATAAGATTCCAATTCCAGCTCATTAATTGTTATGATTGTCGCATGAACTTTCCACACCGCTTTACTCTCCAACGGAAACTTAATCTATAAAATGATGACTTAGCAATTCTGGAAAGAAGTATATAATACAATTTATAAAATCGATGCAGTTGGCGAGAGTTTTGTCTCCCTGTTAAGATGGTATTTCATAAATAAGCAGCGTGAATATTAACGACTCTTTTTTGTTTTGCACTTACTAAAATGAATATTTATAAACCGTCGACACACACACACGCACACACACACAGAGAGAGAGAGAGAGAGAGTTTTGGATTGATTACAAGCATTTGTGCCAAATATATGCAATAATTCTCTTTCAATGTATAAATAAATCTTCGATATATTTTTCCAAGTTTCGAAAGTACGTGTAGTGTCTTGTAATAACATCGTTTCTGGAAACATGCAGTTTAGCGTCAAAAGTGCGAATGAGGTGGCGTGCCGAAAAAATATTGCGTCTTTAACGAAACGCGTGCCATTGGTTCGCTATCCCTGCTATAGACCTATTGTCGGATGCTCTAGAGCAGGGATGGTGAACCAATGGCACGCGTGCCAATGATGGTACGCGACAGAATATTTTGGGCACGCCATCGATCAAAAGCGATTTGCATTTTAGCTTAAAATAATTAAGTTTACTATGAAGTATTATGAACAAAAGTGAGTGATCCGTCGCAACGCCGACAAGTCGGGGAGCAGACTCGTTTGTTATGTCTTGATTAAATACTTCGTGTATTATAATTGCTAATGATCCAAAGTTTATCTACGCATAGTGTGTGTATGTAACTATTTCTAAATATATTCAAGTTGTTAAAAAAATATATTCCAACGTTTACATTAATAGTTCAGCTTGTATACATCTAAATTATTAATGTGATCTAATTCTTGTCTTGTAAGTCTAATTCATAAAGTAACTCTCACTGCTTTATTTTTACAAATTTTAATGACCTGAGACAAAAGCGAAAGAGCAGGCACTACAGAAATCTCGTACAAGTACTCAATTTCCTAAAAACAAATAAATCTGCGCATGAGCCCGCAGTCAGTAAAAGGTTTTTTGGTGGTGGGGGTGGGGTGATCAAGCGAGAGCACATAGAATAGTCAATTTCGTCGACACACAACTGTACATTTAAATTTTATTTGTGTTAAATTTACGATTTTTAGCTGCTATTCAACATGGCTAGTTCAGCAAAAAAAAAAGTGCAAGATAGTAAGTGTAGCAGAGAATTTCAAGCTTCGTGGGCCGAGGAATATGGCATGATCAATAAAGGCGACAAAGCGGTGTGTGTTTTATGTTCTGGAACAGTGGTATGCAGAGCATCGTCTGTAAAACGGCATTGTGAAGCAAATCACAAATCCTTTTGTGAAAAAAGCGAACCAGAGCAAAAAGAATTAATTGCAAGTGAAATAAAAGACAGAAATAAACAGTCGACGTTGATCTTTAAATATGTAAGCAAAAATTGCTCAGCATGGTAAACCTTTTCAAGAGGGAGAGTTTTTGAAGGAAGCTTGGTTGGCATGTGCGCCCTCACTTTTTGATGATTTTGATAATAAAGATAAGATAATTCAACGCATCAAAGATGTTCCTCTATCTAGAAACACAATAAAAGATAGAATCTTGAAACTGGCAGAAAATGTTACAGATCAACAAAAAAATGACATTAAGTCCGCTCCTTTTATATCGCTATGTCTTGATATTGACATTACTAAATCGGCACGTTTATCGGTCTTTACTCGATATTGTGCAGGAAACATCATTAAGGAAGAATTAATTGCGATAACATCGTTGTTAACAACTACAAAGGGCACAGATATTTGTACGGCAGTAAGAAACTCTCTTGCAGAGAAAGAAATTGATTTGAAAAAAATTGTTTCAGTAACCACCGATGGTGCTCCAAATATGGTAGGCAAAAAAATGGTTTCATATTTCTTCATTTAAAACAGACGTAGGACATTAGATTCTAGAATGCCACTGCATTATTCATCAACAAGCCTTATGTGCAAAGAGTGGTTTAACATCTCTTGATAATGTAATAACTTTAGTCACAAAAATAGTCAACCTCATATCTTCGCAGGCTTTAAATAAAAGAAAGTTTGATGCTTTGTTAGACGAGGCTAATTTGGTGTATAATGGCTTACTAATGTATAATGTTTGCTGGTTGAGCCGCAGGAACGTACTTCAAAGATTTGTTGATTGCTTGGAAGAAATCAGACTGTTTCTACAAAATGAGAGGAAAATTGAAAAATACCCACAGTTGATGGATATTATGTGGCTTTTAAAATTGATATTTTTTACAGACATATGCCAATATTTGAATGAATTGAACATAAAGCTTCAAGGCCAGAATAAAACAGTTATCGTCATGATGGATCTCATTCGCGCTTTTGAAGCTAAACTATATGTTTTCGGAAACGATATCATTACAAAAAACTACAAATACTTCCCAAACTTGAAAAAAATATCAAAGATTTAGATGCCCAAGAGAAACTAAATGAAGAAACAGTTATTGATGAAGAAATTTCCATAATTGATTCTTTAATCAAAGAATTTTCAGCGAGATTTTCTCAGTTCAAGGAATTATCGGAAACGTTCAGATTTGTTATATACCCTGATGTGGTTTCGTTTGATAAACTGAACTTGTCTCAATCCGAATGGTTGGAAATTGAAGAACTTGAAATGCAACTATGTAATTGATTTTCAGTCTAGTTCAATATGGATTCAAAAGTTTATTGAAACAAGGAAAAAGTTGTAATTGATTGAAGCAGAAAGATTGACAAGCAATATAAGTAAAAATGCCAGCAACGAAATTTTGGAAACATGGAATTCGATTCCAGATTCATTTAACTGTTTGAAGAAGATGGTTTACGCTATTTTAACTATATTTTCATCTACCTATGCCTGCGAGTCATTATTTTCAGAGATAAATAACATCAAAGACTCGCTTAGAAAACGTTTAAAAGACGACTCTAATTCAGCATGCATTATAAGTTATAATTAATCCTGATATAAGTTATTTGTCATCTAATCTACAACAGCAGAAGTCACACTGTTATTTTAATTTAAATTACAAGTATAACTAAAACATTTATTACTACACAGTGCAAAATGTATTTTTTCGTATAAAATAAAGAATTTTGATTTGTTCGTATTTAGTTTTATTAGTTCTTTAATAATCACAAGTCAAAATTATTTGATAGCACGCCTATAACTCATTAAACGTTTCTTTAGGGAAAAAAAATGGCACGTTGATCCAAAAAGGTTCGCCACCCCTGCTTTAGAGAGTCCTCGTATGCCGAGAAAGCCATCCAAAATCTCTCCAGACCTTAAAATCCCTTCTTTGCGAAGAATGCGAATTATATTTACAATCGGTGACCAACAGCCTTATTAACATTGTGAGAGCGCGTTGTGTCGTTTTTATAGCTGTACAAGGCGGCCACAAATACAATTACGATGCTTCTGTTGTTGTTGTTACTGATGACACATGATCGGCAAAGGCCAGATCGAGGCCCACGAAATTCATCATGGCAAAGGGCTACGTGACGCCTGTCGTTAGCCGTAGCTTTGAGCACCATACAGGTGACTACGAATCTGCTCGGTTCCCCCCGAATTTTTAAGGAGGGCACCTAGGGGTGGTCAGGGGCCTTCCACCAATCACACGAGAGGACTTGCGGCTTGACGGCTATTTAGAGTACCCCCATACCGCAAAGGCACTTTACATTTACAAACATCCATGTCTTCTCCAGGATTCGAAGCCAGTCCCTACGGCACCGCAGTCAGCGTCGCTAACCACTCTACTGATTGGGCGATTCGATGCTTCTTCTTTTGACCAATGACGTTCCTATTTGCATGCCAGCATACATTAAACTACTGTGCATTTTTTTGTTACCATTTTCTGTTTTACAGCATAAGGTATAAGTATACCATATTTTCACGCATTGAAATGAATTTTTGTCAAACTACTCAATTTTTATGCTTGTAACCTTAATGTTGGAGGTTAGTGTATTTATCAACACAATGAATACTTTTCAGGTTCACATTTTATTTCTTGATTATGGATCAAAATTTCATTATCAATTTTTCTTATGCTTATTTTCAAGCATTATAGCATCATTCGCAAACAAAATTTCTTAAAAATTAATGTAAAAAATCTATTTAAATAAACGAGTAATTTACCAGTAAAGTTGGCCTTCTGTACGGCAGAAATCATTTGACTTTGGAGTCAATTCCCACTTACTATAAATATAAAGAGTAGAATACCTAGCTTTTATCTTGAATTACAAATATCATTTACATCATTTGCGTTTACAAAAATAAATTATGAAATCATTAATCAGAATTTGATAAAATAAATTCGAAAACACACGGTACTGCACACAAACCAATATAACAATCTGGACAGTAGAATCTTGTATCCCTTCTTCCCTTTACTGTCTCTCTTTGAGTAGTGTTACATCAATTTTCTTCTCTGTTGGGGGAATGTAGTCAACCAAGTGTCTTTCAGACAAGTGTGAAGGGGGGAGGGTGCTCAGCACAAGGACCTCCTCTTGTAAAAAAAATTCACCGAGGGGTATTTTTCAATTATTCGAAACGATATGAACACACGTGAAATAATTCAAGAAATACTGATTGTACAGTGTAAATTTTCACAGTGCTCGTACTACACTCAGAATGAGCCAGGAGGGTATGTTTCGTCTGCCCAGGAAGGGGCTAACCGGTCCTGAAAAGTTATCTATTGATTTCTTTTGTTTTAGTTATTTATAGTGAGTTAGTGGCTATTGTAACCAAGTGGTAATGGTTGCAAATTCGTGGCTAGCGTTGTTTTTACTAAGCCGTGGTTTCAAGTTTTAGTGGTGGCAGTGAAGGCCTAGTGGTTAAAGCATCGGATCGTGGCTGGCATGTCACGAGTTCGAGCCCAGTACTACTAAAGACTCGCCGTGTAGGGAAGAGATGCAAGTTAAATCTGTCGAGAGTTCAAATGTCATCCTGTGGTGTGGTGTGGTAGTTAGGAGAGGGAGGCGCGAACTCAGGTGTCGTCCTCGTCACTTGACGATGGTTCAAAATTACCATCGTCTGGTGCTTCTAAAATTCTGCTGCGTAGAAGGGTTGTTACATATTAAATTTATAGAGGCTCAAAGTCTTCATGGGATATGGTGTGGAAGTTTGGAGAGTGGATTATCAACTACGTCACTCGACTGTGTATGAAAAATAAGAAGTCCATCGCCAATAACCTAGTTGAAATAGTGTGAGAGGTTTTCACCTCTTTCTTGGGCTCCAAGATATGTAGGAGGTAGGGAAGAAAGACTCGCCATGATCCAATCAATCCAGTGACGCACACAAGGGAGGGGGTCCGGACCCCCCCAAGCCCTTGATTTTTTTTCCGATTGATTATAATTCTAAGTATATGGTACGTAAAATTTAATTAAATATTTGTTAGTAATGATTAATTTTATTAATTAATGCTAATTATTTATTTAATAATTAATTTTTTTACTGTGTTTTGTTCTCGAAAATCGACAAAATCAAAAGGAGCATGATACAAGAATGGTGAACTTTCGCCCCTCCCCCCTTGAAAAATTCCTGTGTGCGCTACTGAATCAATCTATTTATTAATCACACAAAATAACGACACAAATTCAATTAATAACAGAAAGAGAATATCTCGGTGCTAACCGCGAAATTAGAACAACGACGAAATGCACGTAAGATTAGGAGGCTATCCAACTCGATCTTTACTTTATATAGAATCTAATCTTTTATCCGATTTAATCTAATATTAATTTAATCTCAGTGATCAATCGTCACATTAAATCTTTCTCCTAGTAAGTATTATTCACAATAATTCAATAATGATACCTGTCAGTAACAATCTTATCTGTGTGTGTGATTTCTGATTTATCTCCTCTCCTACTCTCTGTTCTAGCTGGAAAACCGACAATATATAGTAACTTAATTTGCATATTAAGATTTTCTTCTTCTGAAGGGTTGGTTGTGAATAACGCGAATTGATAGCCCAAAGATTTCCCAAGAGGGTTAGAGGAAGGTACGCGAATAGATCCATTACAATATGACGTTGATAAACAACCAATCTGAGATAACAAATTATAAAATAAAATAGTAGCACGATTTAAGGTCTGATATATAGCAATTCCGAATTTGTGAAGATGGTAATACTACATACGTACTTCTAAATATCTTTGAAATTCAGTCATTTCCATATCTTTAAGGTATCCGACTACACTAAAATCTTAATTTTTTTCAAACATTGACAATTTTTTTTAGATTTTATTGTATAGGCCATCTTGTTAACTTTATAAAAATACCAAGTTTTTATTTTCCATTCACTAAAACAAAAACTACTTTTTAGTAAAAACAGATGCCATAACATTAAATAATATGTTAAACGTTAAAATAAGGTTTACTCGAAATGTGTTTTTTTTTAGAAAATGCTCAAACGGGGACAGCGATTGTTAAAAAATTTTTCTAAATGATTAACTGAAATTTGTTGTGTATATTCTGTGTAATAGAACAAGTGTTTTAACCTTCTGATTTATCAATCACTATTTTATTACAAAATTTACGGATCGTTATGGGATTATAATCACTGTTTTTTTTAAGCAATTTCATATAATAACTAAAATAAAGTGTTCCAGTTTTTGTAAAAATAAAAATATCTCTTATCCTGATGGTGATTTTAAAAATGAATAGCAAAGCAACATATTAAAATGAAAAAATTGAAAATTTGTTCATAAACTTTTTCCGCAGTATTTTTTTTTTGTAATTTATTCCCCCCATTTTAGTAATAATAATTTATATTGATCTTCTCAATTTTAGAAATTTTTTCTTAAAATGGGCTACATAAATCCAAAAACCAGAAAAAATTCCCATGGTTCCTTTTTTTTTTTAAAAAAAAGTTGTCACATGTCGCCTTAAATGTAATAATAGAAGAGTATAAATTAAAAGTAAAAATACTTTTTTAAAAATAAGCTTTTATTTAAATGCTCTAAAAAGCATAAAATATACTTTTCTTTAAAATTTTTTTTTTGCTATCATATTATAACGTCATTACACAATTTATGATATAAAAGCTTGTCGCGAGGTTTATGTACTCGTATTTACATAGTTTGAAAATTTTAAAAATTAAAATCAATCATATCAAGTTATTTAATTTGCTTGTTTATCTACACAGGTTCGCGACAAGCTTTTATATCATAAATTGTGTAATGACGTTATAAGTTGATAGCAAAAAAGTTTTAAAAGAAAAGTTTATTTTATTCTTTTCAGAGCATTTAAATAAAAGCTTGTTTTTAAAAAAAGTTTTTTTTTACTTTTAATTTATTTTTTATTTTTTAGTTATCTCTGGACAGGTTTCTCAGTCTGTTCATTTCATTCAATGCATTATTGCTGCAAATTCGTTTGCCGGTTAACTTTGAACAGGCTAGCTCTGGGGTACTCAGTCTTTTTTCCCGCCAAGCCAAATTCATGTGATAGACATTTCACTCGGGTCGCAACAAGAGGATAATGAAGGGGGGAATAAACGCTGTAAGATCAAAACACCATTGGGCAAAGCAAATTTAATCAAAATATTAAAAACTCCTTTTTTTTTTTTTTGCTTTTACTATATATTAAAAACGAAAAACAACTTTTTTTAAAACTTGTAATTTTAAACTAATTTTTTTCAATCTTCGTGCAGAATTTCGATAATACTATTCTACAAGCAAAAAATAATGTTTCGTGCAACTATCTTTAAAAATGACGAAGTTTTTAAATGTTTTATTAAAAATTTGAATACTTTTTGAAAAATCGTAAAAAAAAAAAGTTTTTTGCATTATATTTTTTAAATGACTAAATCTAAAAGAAAAAAGCCTGAACTTTCTTAGTGCAGAATATCGATTATTAATACAAAAAAAATTCAAACGGAACGATTTAGAAATCATTTTCATGAACACGCATCAATTTTGTCTCATCTTAGCAAAAACCGTTAAAAAAGGAAAATATATTTTTTTTTAAAAAAAATTATACCCTTTTGTGGCGAAAAAAATGATCTTTCAAATTTTGTAATTATTTTTTGTCTCAGTTTGATGGGAAGAATAAGATGGTTTTTTAAAAAAGGTCGAAAAATCGAAACATCTTTCAGCTCAATCTGATAAGCTGCTCGGCGGAATAAAAAGATAACAGGGGTAACAGATTTTAATTAATATATTTTTAACTATTTGCGAAATCGGAATATAAATAATCAAAATATGCATTGTCATCCAAACTAAACTTGTATACAAAAAAAAAAAAAAAAAAATCAGCTTAATCGGTTAAAGACATCAGCTTCAAAACTAAGCTGCAAGATTCCACCCGAACAAATTATATTTTTTAATCTCTTTTTAACTAATTGCAATATCGAAATATAAATAATCAAAACATGCATTGTCATCCAAACTAAACGTGCATATCGAATTTCAGCTCAATCGGTTGAAGACATCAGCTTCAAAATTCAGTTGCAACATTCCATCCGAACAAAGTACTTTATCGATCTAATAATTTTTAACTAATTGCGATATCGGAATATAAATAATCCTAACATGCATTGTCATCGAAACTAAACGTGTATATAAAATTTCAGCTCAATCGTTTGGAGACATCAGCTTCAAAATTTAGTTGCAAGTTTCCACCCAAACATTTTACATTGCAAGTTAAATAAAAGCTTGTAAAATACAAGAAATAGTGTTAAGTTTAAATTGATCACACACACACACACACACACACACACACACACACACACACACACACACACACACACACACACACACACACACACACACACACACACACACACACACACACACACACACACACACACACACACACACACACACACACACACACACACACACACACACACACACACACACACACACACACACACACACACACACACACACACACACACACACACACACACACACACACACACACACACACACACACACACACACACACACACACACACACACACACACACATACACACACACACACACACACACACACACACACACACACACACACACACACACACACACACACACACACACACACACACACACACACACACACACACACGCACACACACACACGCACGCACAACACACGCACGCACACACACACACACACACACACACACACGCACACACACACACACACACACACACACACACACACACACACACACACACACACACACACACAGAGAGAGAGAGAGTTTTGGATTGATTACAAGCATTTGTGCCAAATATATGCAATACTTCTCTTTCAATGTAAATAAATCTTCGATATATTTTTCCAAGTTTCGAAAGTACGTGTAGTGTCTTGTAATAACATCGTTTCTGGAAACATGCAGTTTAGCGTCAAAAGTGCGAATGAGGTGGCGTGCCTAAAATATTGTGTCTTTAACGAAACGCGTGCCATTGGTTCGCTATCCCTGCTATAGATCTATTGTCGGATGCTCTAGATTAGGGATGGTGAACCAATGGCACGCGTGCCAATGATGGTACGCGACAGAATATTTTGGGCACGCCATCGATCAAAAGCGATTTGCATTTTAGCTTAAAATAATTAAGTTTACTATGAAGTATTATGAACAAAAGTGAGTGATCCGTCGCAACGCCGACAAGTCGGGGAGCAGACTCATTTGTTATGTCTTGATTAAATACTTCGTGTATTATAATTGCTAATGATCCAAAGTTTATCTACGCATAGTGTGTGTATGTAACTATTTCTAAATATATTCAAGTTGTTAAAAAATATATTCCAACGTTTACATTAATAGTTCAGCTTGTATACATCTAAATTATTAATGTGATCTAATTCTTGTCTTGTAAGTCTAATTCATAAAGTAACTCTCACTGCTTTATTTTTACAAATTTTAATGACCTGAGACAAAAGCGAAAGAGCAGGCACTACAGAAATCTCGTACAAGTACTCGATTTCCTAAAAACAAATAAATCTGCGCATGAGCCCGCAGTCAGTAAAAAGGTTTTTTTGTGGTGGGGGTGGGGTGATCAAGCGAGAGCACATAGAATAGTCAATTTCGTCGACACAACTGTACATTTAAATTTTATTTGTGTTAAATTTACGATTTTTAGCTGCTATTCAACATGGCTAGTTCAGCAAAAAAAAAAAAAAGTGCAAGATAGTAAGTGTAGCAGAGAATTTCAAGCTTCGTGGGCCGAGAAATATGGCATGATCAATAAAGGCGACAAAGCGGTGTGTGTTTTATGTTCTGGAACAGTGGTATGCAGAGCATCGTCTGTAAAACGGCATTGTGAAGCAAATCACAAATCCTTTTGTGAAAAAAGCGAACCAGAGCAAAAAGAATTAATTGCAAGTGAAATAAAAGACAGAAATAAACAGTCGACGTTGATCTTTAAATATGTAAGCAAAAATTGCTCAGCATGGTAAACCTTTTCAAGAGGGAGAGTTTTTGAAGGAAGCTTGGTTGGCATGTGCGCCCTCACTTTTTGATGATTTTGATAATAAAGATAAGATAATTCAACGCATCAAAGATGTTCCTCTATCTAGAAACACAATAAAAGATAGAATCTTGAAACTGGCAGAAAATGTTACAGATCAACAAAAAAATGACATTAAGTCCGCTCCTTTTATATCGCTATGTCTTGATATTGACATTACTAAATCGGCACGTTTATCGGTCTTTACTCGATATTGTGCAGGAAACATCATTAAGGAAGAATTAATTGCGATACATCGTTGTTAACAACTACAAAGGGCACAGATATTTGTACGGCAGTAAGAAACTCTCTTGCAGAGAAAGAAATTGATTTGAAAAAAATTGTTTCAGTAACCACCGATGGTGCTCCAAATATGGTAGGCAAAAAAATGGTTTCATATTTCTTCATTTAAAACAGACGTAGGACATTAGATTCTAGAATGCCACTGCATTATTCATCAACAAGCCTTATGTGCAAAGAGTGGTTTAACATCTCTTGATAATGTAATAACTTTAGTCACAAAAATAGTCAACCTCATATCTTCGCAGGCTTTAAATAAAAGAAAGTTTGATGCTTTGTTAGACGAGGCTAATTCGGTGTATAATGGCTTACTAATGTATAATGTTCGCTGGTTGAGCCGCAGGAACGTACTTCAAAAATTTGTTGATTGCTTGGAAGAAATCAGACTGTTTCTACAAAATGAGAGGAAAATTGAACAATACCCACAGTTGATGGATATTATGTGGCTTTTAAAATTGATATTTTTTACAGACATATGCCAATATTTGAATGAATTGAACATAAAGCTTCAAGGCCAGAATAAAACAGTTATCGTCATGATGGATCTCATTCGCGCTTTTGAAGCTAAACTATATGTTTTCGGAAACGATATCATTACAAAAAACTACAAATATTTCCCAAACTTGAAAAAAATATCAAAGATTTAGATGCCCAAGAGAAACTAAATGAAGAAACAGTTATTGATGAAGTTATTTCCATAATTGATTCTTTAATCAAAAAATTTTCAGCGAGATTTTCTCAGTTCAAGGAATTATCGGAAACGTTCAGATTTGTTATATACCCTGATGTGATTTCGTTTGATAAACTGAACTTGTCTCAATCCGAATGGTTGGAAATTGAAGAGCTTGAAATGCAACTATGTAATTGATTTTCAGTCTAGTTCAATATGGATTCAAAAGTTTATTGAAACAAGGACAAAGTTGTAATTGATTGAAGCAGAAAGATTGACAAGCAATATAAGTAAAAATGCCAGCAACGAAATTTTGGAAACATGGAATTCGATTCCAGATTCATTTAACTGTTTGAAGAAGCTGGTTTACGCTATTTTAACTATATTTTCATCTACCTATGCCTGCGAGTCATTATTTTCAGAGATAAATAACATCAAAGACTCGCTTAGAAAACGTTTAAAAGACGACTCTAATTCAGCATGCATTATAAGTTATAATTAATCCTGATATAAGTTATTTGTCATCTAATCTACAACAGCAGAAGTCACACTGTTATTTTAATTTAAATTACAAGTATAACTAAAACATTTATTACTACACAGTGCAAAATGTATTTTTTCGTATTAAATAAAGAATTTTGATTTGTTCGTATTTAGTTTTATTAGTTCTTTAATAATCACAAGTCAAAATTATTTGATAGCACGCCTATAACTCATTAAACGTTTCTTTAGGGAAAAAAAATGGCACGTTGATCCAAAAAGGTTCGCCACCCCTGCTTTAGAGAGTCCTCGTATGCCGAGAAAGCCATCCAAAAACTCTCCAGACCTTAAAATCCCTTCTTTGCGAAGAATGCGAATTATATTTACAATCGGTGACCAACAGCCTTATTAACATTGTGAGAGCGCGTTGTGTCGTTTTTATAGCTGTACAAGGCGGCCACAAATACAATTACGATGCTTCTGTTGTTGTTGTTACTGATGACACATGATCGGCAAAGGCCAGATCGAGGCCCACGAAATTCATCATGGCAAAGGGCTACGTGACGCCTGTCGTTAGCCGTAGCTTTGAGCACCATACAGGTGACTACGAATCTGCTCGGTTCCCCCCGAATTTTTAAGGAGGGCACCTAGGGGTGGTCAGGGGCCTTCCACCAATCACACGAGAGGACTTGCGGCTTGACGGCTATTTAGAGTACCCCATACCGCAAAGGCACTTTACATTTACAAACATCCATGTCTTCTCCAGGATTCGAAGCCAGTCCCTACGGCACCGCAGTCAGCGTCGCTAACCACTCTACTGATTGGGCGATTCGATGCTTCTTCTTTTGACCAATGACGTTCCTATTTGCATGCCAGCATACATTAAACTACTGTGCATTTTTTTGTTACCATTTTCTGTTTTACAGCATAAGGTATAAGTATACCATATTTTCACGCATTGAAATGAATTTTTGTCAAACTACTCAATTTTTATGCTTGTAACCTTAATGTTGGAGGTTAGTGTATTTATCAACACAATGAATACTTTTCAGGTTCACATTTTATTTCTTGATTATGGATCAAAATTTCATTATCAATTTTTCTTATGCTTATTTTCAAGCATTATAGCATCATTCGCAAACAAAATTTCTTAAAAATTAATGTAAAAAATCTATTTAAATAAACGAGTAATTTACCAGTAAAGTTGGCCTTCTGTACGGCAGAAATCATTTGACTTTGGAGTCAATTCCCACTTACTATAAATATAAAGAGTAGAATACCTAGCTTTTATCTTGAATTACAAATATCATTTACATCATTTGCGTTTACAAAAATAAATTATGAAATCATTAATCAGAATTTGATAAAATAAATTCGAAAACACACGGTACTGCACACAAACCAATATAACAATCTGGACAGTAGAATCTTGTATCCCTTCTTCCCTTTACTGTCTCTCTTTTGAGTAGTGTTACATCAATTTTCTTCTCTGTTGGGGGAATGTAGTCAACCAAGTGTCTTTCAGACAAGTGTGAAGGGGGGGAGGGTGCTCAGCACAAGGACCTCCTCTTGTAAAAAATTCACCGAGGGGTATTTTTCAATTATTCGAAACGATATGAACACACGTGAAATAATTCAAGAAATACTGATTGTACAGTGTAAATTTTCACAGTGCTCGTACTACACTCAGAATGAGCCAGGAGGGTATGTTTCGTCTGCCCAGGAAGGGGCTAACCGGTCCTGAAAAGTTATCTATTGATTTCTTTTGTTTTAGTTATTTATAGTGAGTTAGTGGCTATTGTAACCAAGTGGTAATGGTTGCAAATTCGTGGCTAGCGTTGTTTTTACTAAGCCGTGGTTTCAAGTTTTAGTGGTGGCAGTGAAGGCCTAGTGGTTAAAGCATCGGATCGTGGCTGGCATGTCACGAGTTCGAGCCCAGTACTACTAAAGACTCGCCGTGTAGGGAAGAGATGCAAGTTAAATCTGTCGAGAGTTCAAATGTCATCCTGTGGTGTGGTGTGGTAGTTAGGAGAGGGAGGCGCGAACTCAGGTGTCGTCCTCGTCACTTGACGATGGTTCAAAATTACCATCGTCTGGTGCTTCTAAAATTCTGCTGCGTAGAAGGGTTGTTACATATTAAATTTATAGAGGCTCAAAGTCTTCATGGGATATGGTGTGGAAGTTTGGAGAGTGGATTATCAACTACGTCACTCGACTGTGTATGAAAAATAAGAAGTCCATCGCCAATAACCTAGTTGAAATAGTGTGAGAGGTTTTCACCTCTTTCTTGGGCTCCAAGATATGTAGGAGGTAGGGAAGAAAGACTCGCCATGATCCAATCAATCCAGTGACGCACACAAGGGAGGGGGTCCGGACCCCCCCAAGCCCTTGATTTTTTTTCCGATTGATTATAATTCTAAGTATATGGTACGTAAAATTTAATTAAATATTTGTTAGTAATGATTAATTTTATTAATTAATGCTAATTATTTATTTAATAATTAATTTTTTTACTGTGTTTTGTTCTCGAAAATCGACAAAATCAAAAGGAGCATGATACAAGAATGGTGAACTTTCGCCCCTCCCCCCTTGAAAAATTCCTGTGTGCGCTACTGAATCAATCTATTTATTAATCACACAAAATAACGACACAAATTCAATTAATAACAGAAAGAGAATATCTCGGTGCTAACCGCGAAATTAGAACAACGACGAAATGCACGTAAGATTAGGAGGCTATCCAACTCGATCTTTACTTTATATAGAATCTAATCTTTTATCCGATTTAATCTAATATTAATTTAATCTCAGTGATCAATCGTCACATTAAATCTTTCTCCTAGTAAGTATTATTCACAATAATTCAATAATGATACCTGTCAGTAACAATCTTATCTGTGTGTGTGATTTCTGATTTATCTCCTCTCCTACTCTCTGTTCTAGCTGGAAAACCGACAATATATAGTAACTTAATTTGCATATTAAGATTTTCTTCTTCTGAAGGGTTGGTTGTGAATAACGCGAATTGATAGCCCAAAGATTTCCCAAGAGGGTTAGAGGAAGGTACGCGAATAGATCCATTACAATATGACGTTGATAAACAACCAATCTGAGATAACAAATTATAAAATAAATTAGTAGCACGATTTAAGGTCTGATATATAGCAATTCCGAATTTGTGAAGATGGTAATACTACATACGTACTTCTAAATATCTTTGAAATTCAGTCATTTCCATATCTTTAAGGTATCCGACTACACTAAAATCTTAATTTTTTTCAAACATTGACAATTTTTTTTAGATTTTATTTTATAGGCCATCTTGTTAACTTTATAAAAATACCAAGTTTTTATTTTCCATTCACTAAAACAAAAACTACTTTTTAGTAAAAACAGATGCCATAACATTAAATAATATGTTAAACGTTAAAATAAGGTTTACTCGAAATGTGTTTTTTTTTAGAAAATGCTCAAACGGGGACAGCGATTGTTAAAAAATTTTTCAAAATGATTAACTGAAATTTGTTGTGTATATTCTGTGTAATAGAACAAGTGTTTTAACCTTCTGATTTATCAATCACTATTTTATTACAAAATTTACGGATCGTTATGGGATTATAATCACTGTTTTTTTTAAGCAATTTCATATAACTAAAATAAAGTGTTCTAGTTTTTGTAAAAATAAAAATATCTCTTATCCTGATGGTGATTTCAAAAATGAATAGCAAAGCAACATATTAAAATGAAAAAATTGAAAATTTGTTCATAAACTTTTTCCGCAGTATTTTTTTTTTGTAATTTATTCCCCCCATTTTAGTAATAATAATTTATATTGATCTTCTCAATTTAAGAAATTTTTTCTTAAAATGGGCTACATAAATCCAAAAACCAGAAAAAATTCCCATGGTTCCTTTTTTTTTAAAAAAAAAAGTTGTCACATGTCGCCTTAAATGTAATAATAGAAGAGTATAAATTAAAAGTAAAAAAACTTTTTTAAAAATAAGCTTTTATTTAAATGCTCTGAAAAGCATAAAATAAACTTTTCTTTAAAAATTTTTTTTTGCTATCATATTATAACGTCATTACACAATTTATGATATAAAAGCTTGTCGCGAGGTTTATGTACTCGTATTTACATAGTTTGAAAATTTTAAAAATTAAAATCAATCATATCAAATTATTTAATTTGCTTGTTTATCTAAACAGGTTCGCGACAAGCTTTTATATCATAAATTGTGTAATGACGTTATAAGTTGATAGCAAAAAAGTTTTAAAAGAAAAGTTTATTTTATTCTTTTCAGAGCATTTAAATAAAAGCTTGTTTTTAAAAAAAGTTTTTTTTTTACTTTTAATTTATTTTTTACTTTTTAGTTATCTCTGGACAGGTTTCTCAGTCTGTTCATTTCATTCAATGCATTATTGCTGCAAATTCGTTTGCCTTGAACAGGCTAGCTCTGGGGTACTCAGTCTTTTTTCCCACCAAGCCAAATTCATGTGATAGGCATTTAACTCGGGTCGCAACAAGAGGATAATAAAGGGGGGGGGGAATAAACGCTGTAAGATCAAAACACCATTGGGCAAAGCAAAATTAATCAAAATATTAAAACTCCTTTTTTTTGCTTTTACTATATTAAAAACGAAAAACAACTTTTTTTTAAAATCCGTAATTTTAAACTAATTTTCTTCAATCTTCGTGCAGAATTTCGATAATACTATTCTACAAGCAAAAAATAATGTTTCGTGCAACTATCTTTAAAAATGACGAAATTTTTAAATGTTTTATTAAAAATTTGAGTACTTTTTGAAAAATCGTAAAAAAAAGTTTTTTGCATTATATTTTTTAAATGACTAAATCTAAAAGAAAAAAGCCTGAACTTTCTTAGTGCAGAATATCGATTATTAATACAAAAAAAATTCATACGGAACGATTTAGAAATCATTTTCATGAAAACGCATCAATTTTGTCTCATCTTAGCAAAAACCGTTAAAAAAGGAAAATATTATTTTTTTTTAAAAAAAATTATACCCTTTTGTGGCGAAATAAATGATCTTTCAAATTTTGTAATTATTTTTTGTCTCAGTTTGATGGGAAGAATAAGATGGTTTTTTAAAAAGGTCGAAAAATCGAAACGTCTTTCAGCTCAATCTGATAAGCTGCTCGGCGGAATAAAAAGATAACAGGGGTAACAGATTTTAATTAATATATTTTTAACTATTTGAGAAATCGGAATATAAATAATCAAAATATGCATTGTCATCCAAACTAAACTTGTATAAAAAAAAAAAAAAAAAAAAAAAAAACAGCTTAATTGGTTAAAGACATCAGCTTCAAAACTAAGCTGCAAGATTCCACCCGAACAAATTACATTTTTTAATCTCTTTTTAACTAATTGCAATATCGGAATATAAATAATCAAAACATGCATTGTCATCCAAACTAAACGTGCATATCGAATTTCAGTTCAATCGGTTGAAGACATCAGCTTCAAAATTCAGTTGCAACATTCCATCCGAACAAAGTACTTTATCGATCTAATAACTTTTTAACTAATTGCGATATCGGAATATAAATAATCCTAACATGCATTGTCATCGAAACTAAACGTGTATACAAAATTTCAGCTCAATCGTTTGGAGACATCGGCTTCAAAATTTACTTGCAAGTTTCCACCCAAACATTTTACATTGCAAGTTAAATAAAAGCTTGTAAAATACAAGAAATAGTGTTAAATTTAAATTTGATCAAAGAAATAATTTTCGAAGGAAAATTAATGTGATTTAAACTAAATTTAAAAACAGCAAGCTCCCGGGAATCAAACCTGGGGCAATTCACTTCAAGTCAGCTTCGCTAACACTACACAACGAGGAATCCTAGAAAAAGGTAAAGTAAGCTTCTAACATGGGTAAGAAGAAACGCTAACAGGGAAAAGAGGTTTTTAATTAATATATTTTTAACTAATTGCGATATCGGAATATAAATAATCAAAACATGCATTGAACTCCAAACTAAACTTATATACAAAATTCCAGCTCAGTCGGTTGAAGACATCAGCTTTAAAATGGATTTGCAAGATTCCGCCCGAACAAAATAATTTAATTAATATCTTTTTAACTTATTGCGTTATCAGAATATAAATGGGCAAAACATCCATTGTCATCTAGACTAAACGTGTATACAAAATTTCAGCTCAATCGCTTAAAGATATAGATTCAAAATTGAGTTGCAAGATATTCCACCCGAACAAAATACTTTAATTAATACTTTTTTTACTAATTGAGATATCGGAAAAAGATTGTCAAAACATGCATTGTTATCCAAACTTAACTTGTATACAAAATTTCAGCTTAATCGGTTTAAGACATCAGCTTCAAAATGGAGTTGCAAGATTCCACCCGAACATTTTAAATTGCAAGTAAAATAAAAGCTTGTAATAAAATACATTTAAAGTAAAAAATCTTTTTTAAAAACAAGCATTTATTTAAATGCTCTAAAAAGAAAAAAATAAACTTTTGTTTTAAAACTTTTTTGCTATCAACTTATAACGTCATTAAACAATTTATAATATAAAAGCTTGTCGCGCGAGATTTAAATACTCGTATTTACTTAGTTTGAAATTCTTAAAAATTAAAATTAATCAGATGAAGTTCTTTAATTTGCTTGTTTATCTACACAGTTAAATCTCGCGACAAGCTTTTATATTATAAATTGTGTAATGACGTTATAAGTTGATAGCAAAAAAATGTTTTAAAAGAAAAGTTTATTTTTTTGTTTTTAGAGCATATAAATAAAAGCTTTTTTTTAAAAGAAGATTTTTACTTTAAATTTATTTTTTACTTTTTAGTTATCACTGTACAGGTTTCTCCGACTGTTCATCTCATTCAAAGCATAATTTTTGCAAGGTCATCTGCCGGTTAATTTTGAACAGGCTATATACACTCAGGAACATTGAAAATAGCGACCCAAGAAGGAAGCTAAGTGCAATCGCGAAACCTTGCAAATAAGTACAGTGTAATGTGATATGCTAATGATCCAAGTTTTGTGCCAATACGCATGCTCATACACACCGAGGTGGTGCTACAATCAGGAAGAGGGTGCTATATAAGCCAGCGCAAATTCGAAGATTCATAAACGTGACGATTAGCCGCCGATTGTAGGAAGACATTGGTAAGCGAAGCAAACCAGGTAAACGTGCTAGAAGACATTTCTCACAGTTAAGCGAGTTTGAGAGAGGCATGATCATCGGGATGAAGACTGCTGGATGATCGACGCGCCGTGTTGCTGGCCAGGTGGATCGTTCGGAGTGTGCCGTTAGAAATTGTTGGGAGCAGTGGACACGAGAAGGTACCCACGCGTGGAAAACCGGGTCTGGAGCGACCAGGAAGACCCCGAGGAGAGAGGATCGAAGGATCGTGCAGCAAGCACTTGTAGACCCCACAGTGACTCGTTCAATGATACGAGCAGACGTAGGCGTAGCAATTGTTCCACTAACAATTTCCAGACACCTTGCAGAAGCAAATCTTAAATCCAAGCGCCCTTTCCGTGCACTCCCTTTAACACCGGAACATCGGCAACTGCGTCTTAAGTGGTGCTAATCCAGATCAATGTGGAATGTCACAGATTAGCAAAAGGTTGCGTTTAGTGATGAATACCGGTTTGTTTTGGGGACAGATGATAACCGTGTACGGGTCTGGAGGTGCCCTCGTGAGCGGTACACTCCCCCACTGTTCTACGTCACACTGCCCACACAGCTGGTGTAATGGTGTGGGGAGCCATAGCCTATGATAGCCGGTCCACTTTAATTGTGATGCGTGTAACCTTAACGGTCCAACGTTACGTTGATGATGTTCTTCGACCCCATGTAAGACCTTTCCTAAATGGTCTCCCAGGGGCAATTTTCCAGCAAGATAATGCTCGTCCGCATACAGCAAGGGTTGCGCAAGACTTCCTACGTCATTTTCAGATTCTCCCATGGCCGGCCCGCTCCCCCGATTTGTCCCCTGTAGAGCACGTATGGGATCAGCTAAAATGGCAGATACCATCGTGTCACTCTGTACATGATTTAGAGTTGGCTGTTCAAGATTTGTGGGCCCATCTGCCTCAGGACAACATAAGGTGTCTAATCAACTCAATGCCGGACCGTGTGGTGGCATGTATTGCAGCTGCAGTTGGTCCAACGCGCTATTGAAGTTGCCCAGTATTTGTGTCGTTGCACACCCTGTATTCGTTTAATTGTCTTGTTTTTGAGGTCAAGTGAATCTTTTATCTGTGTCATTATGTGTATTAAATTTCATTTCAATCCGATGCTTTCTTCTTGGGTCGCTATTTTAAATGTTCCTGAGTGTATATAGCTCAGGGTTACTCAGTCTTTATTTCCACCAGGCCACGTTCATGTTACAGATATTCCCTTTGCATCGCCACAAGAGATTAATGGGAGGAGGGGGGTGAATAAACTTGTAAGACGAAAACTACATTGGACAAAGCAAAATTAAAGAAAATATTAAAGCTATTTTTCTTAATTGCTTTTACTATTATACTACATTAAAAACGAAATACACAACTTTTTTTTAATTCATAATTTTAAACTAATTTGTTTCAAACGTTGTGCATAATTTCGATAATACTATTCTACAAACAATAAAAATGTTTCGTGCGATTATCTTGAAAAATGACGAAGTTTTTAAATGTTTTATTAAAAATTTGAGTATTTTTTGAAAAAAACGTAATAAAAATTTTCGACATTTTTTTTTAAATGACTGATCCTAAAAAAAAGTCTTAACTTTCTTTTAGAGCCAAATATTGATTCATTAACACGAAAAAAAATTCTTATGGGTCGATTTAGAAATCATTTTTATGAGAACGCATTGATTTTGACTCCTTTTAGAAGAAATCGTCAGAAATAGAAAATATATTTTTTAAAAAAAATAAATCATACTGTATCGTGAAGAAATAAATGATCTTTCCGATTATTTAATTATATTTTGTCTCAGTTTGAAACAAAAAATAAGATGGATTTTTAAAAAAGTCGAAAAATCGGACTTCTTTAAGCCCAATTCGATAAGCTAGCTGCTCGGCAGAATAATAAGCTAACAAGAGTAAAAGACTTTTAATTAATATCTTTTTAACTAATTGCGATATCAGAATATAAATGATCCAAACATGTATTGCCATCTAAACTAAATGTGTATACAAATTTTCAGTTCAATCGGTTGATGACATTAGCTTCAAAATTGAGTTGCAAGATTTCACCCGAACAAATTACTTTAATTAATATCTATTTAACTAAGTGCAATATGGGAATATAAATGGTCAAAACAGTAATTTTAATCCAAACTATATATAAACGTGTATACTAAATTTCAGCTCAATCTGTTGAAGATGTCAGCTTCAAAATTGAGTTGCAAGATTCCACCCGAAGAAATTACTTTAATTAATAGCTTTTTAACTAATTGCAACATCGGAATATAAATGGTAAAAACTGGCATTGTCATCAAAACTAAACCTGTATACTAAATTTCAGCTCAATCAGTTGAAGACATCGACTTTAAAATGCACTTGCAAGATTCCACTCAAACAAATTACTTTAATTAATATATTTTTAACTAAGCGCAATTTTGCAATATAATTGGTCAAACAAGAATTGTCTTTGAAACTAAACGTGTATACAAAATTTCAGCTCAATCAAATGAAAACCCCAGCTTCAAAATTGATTTGCAAGATTCCACCGGAACCAACTAATTTAATTAATATCTTTTTAACTAATTGCAATTTTGAAAGATAATTGGTAATAACAGGCATTGTCATCCAACTAAACTTATATATAAAATTTTAGCTCAATCGGTTGAAGACATCAATTTCAAAATGGAGTTGCAAGATTCCACCCGAACATTTTACACTTCAAGTTAAATAAAAGCTTCTAATATAGCATACTTTGTACGTATACAGGGTAGAAACATTGTAAAATATCTCATTGTACAAATCAAAGGAATTTGAAAAATATTTTACCAGAAAAAATAATAATTGGAGTCGCGAGGTTTCGATCCCCGTACCTCTCGCATGCTAAGCAATCACCCTACCAATTGAGGAACGGCCCCGGTCGACACATGTAATATAGTAAACATGTTCGCCTTAAAACTTGAACAAGATCGTTACGCTAACTAGGTCGATATTGGAATATAAATGGTCAAAACAGGCATTGTCATCCAATAAACGTGTATGGAAATTTCAGCTCAATCGGTTGATAACATTAGCCTCAAATTTGAGTTGCAAGAATCTACCCGAGCAAATTACTTTAATTAATATCTTTTTAACTAAGTACCGTATGGGAATATAAATGGTCAAAACAGTAATTTTAATCCAAACTATATATATATATATATATATATATATATATATATATATATATATATATATATATATATATATATATATATATATATATAAACGTGTATACAAAATTTCAGCTCGATCTGTTGAAGACATTCACTTAAAAATTGAGTTGCAAGATTTCACCCGAACAAATTACTTTAATTCAGTGTTTCTCAAACTGTGGGGCACGCCCCCTGGGGGGTGCGATAACCTTACGAGGGGGGCGCGAGCATATCGAAAATAAAAGATTTAAAAAATAATTAATTTACTGGAAGGAATTAAAACAAAATACTTTAAAACGTAATAAAAAATGCTCTTTTACTCTGATATAATTTATAGGCGCGATATTAAGTCATCAAAAATAAAAATTTCTTCAATACCTAATTAGCTATCTTTGTTCCTATAACTAAATAAAAAAAACTTTTATTTGATTTATTGTAATCCCATGATGAGATATTTTTTATTACGTTTTCTGTTTAAACCAAAAATACTACTCTTTCAGAGGAAAAACAGATCCCAGACACAGAATCGAAAAAATTTAGGAACATAAAAAATTCATCACTGTGTGCCATTATTTTTGAAATACTGCACATTATAGCTGTAATCTGTTTGGCCTTCTATGTTATTGGTACAGTTAGTTATGACCCCTCTCTTATGTGTTTGTTTCTCATTTAGGGAAGTTGTAAGTAATGTATTTCTCTGTTGCGCTTTTTTCCATGCAAAAGAGTTTTATGATATTTGGAAAAGCACACTTTTTTTGAAGGATTACTTGGCCAAGACTTATTTTTATGAGTATTCCCAAACAAATAAAACATAACGAAAATCGTTTTACGTAATTTTTTTTTAGTAGTAACATACATATTATCATAATGAATACACTTTTTACCTGGAAGTGGTCGCGCGGGACACACAGATCATGAAATCTTTAATTCTGGCAAAACTGTTTATTTGTTACCAAAGAAAAATTGAAAAGTCCTTAAAAGTAGGTAAGTAAACTTTCTCTTAATTAAATTATTCACTGGAATCACTATTTGTATCGTGTGCAATAAAAATAATTATATAGAAAAAGGATTGGGGTGACTCAATAACTCCACTTGACCGTATCGAGTGTGCAAATGCTCCCGGGTTAAAACATGTTGAAGTCTTTTCGATTTAAATATAAAAAATAATACAATTATTCTTCATCGGAATTTTATATTATTTTTCATTATTTAACATCAATTATAAATGCTAATTCTGTGAGGCTTAAAATTACAATTCGCTTAAAACTAATTAAATTTGGGCAATCATTTAAAAAAAATCATTTTATATTTTTGTAAACATTGTCGCGCACTTGGTTTTTCTCTCCTTACAATTCAGCGATTATATCAATAATGTTTTATTTTCTTATAAATGAACTCGTGCAAAGAGCGGGCACTTCAGCCGGTAAACTTTTAATGAACCAGTGCTTCACAGAGTATTTTATAATTAATTAATGAATACTAAATTAAGAACAAGTTTAATAAGTATTAACGACTTCCATGGGCTTGTCTTGCAAAGCAAAGTTTTTATAAGAAATGCTTATGATTAGAAATTGACCATCTGAGTTCTTTTTCTATATTTAGCAGATATCTATATATTGTCTTCTAAGCAGCCACTGCATTTTGCAATACGTCCAATTTAAAAATTGGAAGAAGGAAAAATAACATAATAATTATCCTATTTCTTAATTTATTCATTTTTTTTTGCTTAAAAGTAGTACAGAACATTTAACCCTCTACGCGGATAGCACGGAAAATTGTGTCAGTGTAAAGATGCTTCGAAAATGGACTGCACGGATTTTTCTGCTTTCAAGTAACATTTTCAAAAGCAGATTAGCCGCACTTCTCTGAAATCCTTTTCCCCCTTTTAAGGTTTAACATCTTGAAAGATAATGAGGGACGGAGGAAGCAACACAGCAGGAGTTTTATGGCTCGCAGGGAACCCCGTGTTTTGACCCTGGGGCAATCGTAAAAAATCGAGGGGAATTTTCTTTAGACACAGGAAGTGCTAATTTGTTACCTCGTTTTTTTAAAGTTTTGTAAAGTCCCAACGCATAAGTAAAATATGTTACAATTCCCTTTTGGTTTCATATTAATTTGAAACTGTAACAAGTTGGGGCGTGTCAGTGCAATCTGCTATTTTATATAATTAGACAAATTATCTTTTTTAAGTATATTCTTTCGCTTCATTTTTCTTATTTTAATCAAAGCTTTAAGTTTTTGAAACATGATTATTTTATTATAAGATACCGAAAAAATTAATAAAACACCAAACTCTTTAAAATTTGGAACCTTTTCAATTTTCCAACCACTAAAAATGAATAAATTTAAACTTCATCAAATCATTTGAAACACTTTCTTACACTTTGATAAAAATAATAACGAAAAAAAAAACTAATTAAGAATTATTAGTTTTTTTTTTTTAGATTTCAAAGCCTAAGTGTTCAGGGAAGTTGTGTGTGCCTGGTTATATATTGTTAAAATACACCGAATTATATTTGAATTTTAAGTGCTTGAACTTCAGTTTACATCAAAGACAACATGAATGAAAATTTTCACACATTTATTTTATAACTTGAATGTTTGAATAAATGGTAATCAAAAATATACGGAAACATTTACAGTAGACATTTATGCATATAAATAAACATAAAAATCAATTTTAAATTCGAGCTATTGAAAAACATTCGAATTATATATTGTTCAAAAATATCTATTTATACAAAATACCTCAACATTTATCTTTTTTAAAGGCTAACTGAATAAGTAATTAAAATCTGGATAATTTTTGAAATCTCGACCTTATAAAGCTAGAAATTTTATGTTAGAAATTCCATTTGAAATTTCGAAAAAAAAATGCATCGCACAGTTAAAAATTATTTAGAATAAGTTTAGCAATTGTTTGAGTATAATAAAAATTTCAAATTTTATTATATAGCTTCTTTGGTATCTTTTAATATATTTCGGCCGCGGTAGCCGAGTGGTATAGGTATCGGAACGTGGCTTGCTTTCTCACGAGTTCGAGCCCAGTACCACTAAAGACCCGCCGTGTAGGGCAGCGATGCACGTTAAATCTGTCGAGAGCTGAAACGTCCTCCCGTTGGTGTGGTGTGGTAGTTAGGAGAGAGGGGTGCCATCTCAGGTGTCGTCCACGTCACTTGACCAGGGTTCAAAATTAAGTGGTCCGTCGCCAAAAGCCCTCGTGTAGCTGAACAGTGCGACGTTAATATTCTATCATTCATTTAATATATTTCAAAGATTTCATACAATTCAGTAGAAAACCGCATGCTAAGAGCAAAAAATATACTAAAAAAATTGATGAATATACAATTACAATAAATTCTTACATAGAAGCAAAACTCAGAAGCTAAAGCTTAAGAATAAAAAAATTTGAGTATATCTGAAGTAGTTTTCGAAATATTTATTTTAAAGTTCAGAAAATTTGTGTACGTTATGTTATATTTAATATTAATTAAATGGTTAAAATTATGTGTTAATATTAGTCATGTAATCGTTTGAGGACACATTCATATACTAATAAAAATTATCATGGTCATTGATGCGAATGTCAAGAATTTTATGTAATTTTAAATTCAGACATTAAGATATTGATGTAGAAAATATAAAACGACCATCTAAAATACATGAAAAATGCAGTCTGCTATAAAATGATCTTGACAAACAAAATCCGGCATTTTTACTTACTATGGCAGAGCCGGCTTAGTCAGGGGCGATCTGGAAAAACAGAGAGAGAACCGCGGTTTTGATGGATGCCGCTCTAACTTTTAAAGCTCCCAGGAAAAATTATATATATATATATATAAATTACAAATGCAAAAATAAATCTTGTAATTTTCCATACATTTTTATAACAACGAATTGTGGAATTGGCTTCCAATGCATTGTTGTGTTTGACAATATGTAAGGTAACCAACCCTATTTTAGAT
Organism: Trichonephila clavipes; assembly: GCA_019973935.1. Classification (NCBI taxonomy): domain Eukaryota; kingdom Metazoa; phylum Arthropoda; class Arachnida; order Araneae; family Nephilidae; genus Trichonephila; species Trichonephila clavipes. Next base: position 212,222 of record BMAU01020436.1, read on the forward strand.
AGATTTGTACTACTTTTTCGTAACCGTATTCCTTTTAAAATTAATTCGTGCAGCCGAAATACACCTTTTGTACACTTAAAAATTTATGTAAACTATAACGGTTAATTTTAATTTATGCAACTTGTGAAATGTTCATAATTAACCATTTCCATCTAAACAGTTTACATGAAAAAAAAGTTTGGACTTCCTCATTCATTAGGGATTTATATAAGACTCTAACATTAAATTTTATTTTTCACCGAATAGGATCGAGTGGTGCTTCCACACGACAAGTCTGGGGTTCTATTAATGGGCTGCGCAAGGTCGACTCTGCCTTTCACCCCGCTACATTGGGTCGATAAATGAGTACCTAGCTTGCTTCGGGTCTTAAACACTGAAGGTCTCTCTTCAGACAGACCACCAAATCGGGACATCTGTTCATGCACCTCAGCGTCCAATGGTCACGTGTATTATAATGGGCACAGTAGTTCCTGACCCTCATGGATTGTTGTGCTTCTGAGTTTGAGTCTTAAGTTTGAGGATTACCTCACTTTAGGAATACCCCTTAGATAAACATGTATTTCCACTCATTTGCAGTTAAACATTTTTCTTTCAATTACGTTTATTTCAGAAGGAAGTTTGATTATTCAAATGTATTTGCTTAGTAACATGTATATTTGTGTATTATATTAAACATTTTATCAATCCAAAATTACATGTTTTTAGCTCCTCTAAAAGCTTTTAGGATTTTACGACTGATTTTACAATCCATATACGTTTTATAGTAGTGTATTTAAAAATAATAAAGACATTTTTACGACTGTGTGAGCTTTTATGCCTCGTTTATAAATACAAAAAAATGCATTCAGCTACAGTTTTTAAAATGTACTGAAATAAGTGGAGGAATAGGATATTTACATATTATGAATATTTTTGACTGCAGTAAGATATATTTATATATATTTCAGTTTCTTTACAATTTGAATAGAAGTTGTAAGCCATTTTGCGAATAGTTTGATGTTGAGTATAAACCCATAGGCTTTTTAATATTGTAAAGTGTTTTATTTTGATACCAGCACACACTAAAATAAGGCTCATTTGCAGTTATATGATCAGCTTCATTGATATTTAAATTTTCAAAAATAGTCTACACGTACGAAAACATTCTTTCACAACCGCACACCACTTCTCATACTATATCTTCCCTACAGCAGAAAATATTTGTGTATACTGAAAAATTTAATACAGGATACATTTTCAAGTGTTAAATTTGTTTTTAAAATTTGGTATGAATACATTGTGGAACTGTCGGTTAACTTCACAACAAAATTGTTTTAAGTGTACTGTTTTGAAAGACAAAATTAATTAGGGAGAACTTTTCTCACAATAGAATTTGTAATGACCGAATTGTGTGAAAAAATGTAGTTATCGATGTGACATTTTTCCTTGTAATAAAAGAAACAAAAAGATAAGAAATTTAGCTTGAGTAGAAAATGGTTAGAAGTACTGTCATGCGCATTTGAAGAAGTATATCCCCCATTAAAATTAAAAATTATTGACTGAATGTGTGTTATGTCCATCACAAATGCCGATGTAGAAAAGGAATTTTTATTTAATACAAGAAGTTCGGAAAAGGGAACACTAGGAAAGAAAATTTAAATTTTTTCCGAAAAATATTCAATTAACATAAAAATATTTTTATATGATTTTAATTAAAATGAATTAAAAGTATTGAAATCCTTTTTTATGCTATTTTAAATTAAAAATATAACTGAATAGAGAAAGATCGGTTTTATTTCATAAATATAATCATCGTATGTAATATTTATTGTGTTACTGTTTAAAAATGAGATAGGGCCTTTGCTCTTTTTACCTCATTACTTTTTTAAAATACAGGAAAGTGAGCGCGTTTTCTTACTCTCATATTCTAAAATTAATACAGGATGCTTTTTCTGGTTCAAATCGCAATACCAAATATATATATATATATATTTTTAATTTTTAAAAAATGACAGAAAAATAAATTTTCTTTGAAGAAAATATAATTATTTTTCAACTTCTAACATACTATTTATTTCATTTTTTCCTTTTTTTTTTACCTTTCATTTTTTAATTTTACTGTGACTGAACATATAGGAGAAAGAAACACCGATTCCACTACGCTTTCAAAGAAGGCAAAGACTCCCAAGGCAACTTAACAGCTAGCTGTAAACGATTGATCTCTTGGTTCTTACTTTACAAAGAAACCGAACTGGGTCGTAAAATTGTCCCCGTTCGACCTCCCAAGTTCTAAAAGGGGGAAAGGAAAGAAGTCTGTTGCATTTTGGAAGGGAATCGCAAAATAAGAGTTAAACGCTTTCGGAATAACTTTTCAGGAGGAAGGTATCCAGTTAGAGGGTTAATACTTATGTTATTAATTTGTATGGTTTATAATTAAGATTTCGTATTGTAGCTTTAATGTCAAAGCGCATTATTATTGCATTCAGTACATTATTAATGTATAAGGGAGGGACGCGATAAAAGTTGTAATTGAAAAGGGGGGCGCCAGTATTGAAATTTCGAGAAGCACTGCTTTAATTAATATATTTTTAACTAAGTGCAATTTTGCAATATAATTGGTCGAACAAGCATTGTCTTTGAAACTATACGTGCATACAAAATTTTAGCTCAATCGGCTGAAAACCTCAGCTTCAAAATTGAGTTGCAAGATTCCACCCGAACAAAATAATTTAATTAATATCTTTTTATTTAATTACAATTTTGAAATATAATTGGTCATAACAGAGGCATTGTCATCCAAACTAAACGTGTATATAAAATTTTAGCTCAATCGGTTGAAGACATCAATTTCAAAATGGAGTTGCAAGATTCCACCCGAACATTTTACATTGCAAGTTAAATAAAAGCTTCTCTAATATAGCATACTTTATACGTATATAGGGTAGAGGAATTGTAAAATATCTCATTGTACAAATCAAACGAATTTCAAAAATATTTTACCAGAAAAAATAATAATTGAAGGCGTGAGGTATCGATCCCCGTACCTCTCTCACATGCTGTTATAGTAAACATGTTCGACTTAACACTTGAACAAAATCGTTACGCTAACTAGGTCGATATCAGAATATAAAAGGTCAAAACAGGCATTGGCATCCAAAAAACGGTGTATACAAAATTTCAGCTCAATCTGTTGATAACATTAGCTTGAAAATTGAGTTGCAAGAATCCACCCGAACAAATTACTTTAATTAATATAGTTTAAAATAATTGAAATTTTGGATTATAATTGTTTAATACCGGCATTGTCGTCGAAACTAAACGTGTATACAAAATTTCAGCTCAATCGGTTGAAAACCTCAGCTTCAAAATTGACTCCTAATAATATGTTAATTAAAGTAATTTGTTCACCCGAACACACACACACACACACACACACAAATTACTTTAATTAACATATTTTAAACTATTTGCAATTTTGGATTATAATTATTGACAACCGGCATTGTCACCGAAATTAATTGTGTATAAAAAATTTCAGCTCTATCGGTTGAAGATACCAGCTCTTGAAAATTGAGTTGCAAGATTCCACCCGAACATTTTACAGTGCAAGTTAATAAAAGCTTGTACTTATAGGCAGGTTTTAATTGTTTACACTTTCCTTTTTTTTTAAAAAAAATGTTTTAATTTCTGTTTTAATAATTCCTTTATGCGTTTTTAATTTTAAAAATATTTAAAAATACATATTCTAAAATCGGAGAAAAAATATAATCTATACTACGAACTTTAATTATTTTTATTCTTTGAAATTTATTCAACTAAGTATAATAGTGAAGATCTACAATGGTTGTTTAAAGCATCACAAGGGTTATACTCAAAAGCTCATAATACAATATTGACATAATATTTAAAAACTCATCACAGTTGATGGATTAAGTTTAATAGCTTTAAGTTTAAGCTACATGAACTTTGAATTACAAATACTACTAAATTATATTGATACTAATACTGGTATACATTGTGTGTATATATTGTACAAGTTTTATATATATGCAAGTGTATAATTTAAGTTTAAATGTCCTAATTTTGTTTTTTATATTTTATACATTTCGATGAGAATAAAAAAATTTCAAGTTAAAAAATATCTCTATTTTTAGACTTTTAACTTTTTAGGCAGCTAAATGTAGTGAATCCTCTTAAAATGTCACTTAATTGTTGTTAAATCATAATATAAGCGGAATCTTAGTCTTTTAATTCAAAAACGGCGCTTTCTCCAAGTTCTTCCGAATTTCTCTTTCAACAGGTGAAAGGTTTTGCGATTGGAGATTTTTCAATGTGACGTCAAATTTGAGAATGCGCAATACTGTCCTAGTTTGTTGACTACTTGCTGTGGACGCCGACGGAAGCCAAATGAATATTTTCTTATTGCCGTGAAGGAACATTCCCGAAGCAAGCAGTTGTTTATCGTTATGGGGAAAAGTGGACTAGAGCGATCGGTGAGTTTTGGGATGAGCTTAATCTTTTTTCGCTTTCATTAAATCGAAGCCTTTCGATTGATACTTTTCAAATTCTTTTTTTAAAAATAATGGTTTTAATTTTTTTTTAAATGGTCTCTTTTTGTGACTTGTACGATGTGTAATACAAATCGTGGAAGCAAGTTCTTTTAATTTTAAGTTCAATGACAATATTTTTTTTGCTTAAGCAATAAGAGTAACAAAAATAGTTATTTTGTGTGTTAAATTTTATAATAAAAGTATTTAAGAAAGTAAGAAGGGTATGAAGAAGTTAAATCCTTTATTTTATTGGATATTTCTTTTAAAGTATGTTTACTGAAAAAATACCTACAAAAGTACATTGAATGTATGTAGCTTTAATTGGAATTTACAGTACATATAAACAAATATTTTTTACTTAACAGCATGACGGCAATTTGTCTTGTACACATGTAAAATATGTTTGCACACAAAGCAAAACACAGCAAAAGCTGCCCTGATTTAAGCTTTGAGAAAAATAGTACTCAAAGGCGACTTAAACCTTCAATCGTGCAAGGACAGGAGAACTCGCTCAGCAATGTACGATCTCATATAGAGATCAGTACATTGAAAAATAAACAAGAATTAAAGAGGGAAGATCCAATCCAGCGGAGTAAAAGTCTAGACATTAAAACTAGAAGTGGGGCAGTTGGATTCAAAAGAGAAATAGCAGATCGCCTACCTCCCCCCAAAGGGTCAAACTCAGCTAGCACGACTAATGAGTTGGTAAATCCGTTTTTAGAGAAGCCCACCACTGTATCACGACAAAAACCAAAAATACACCGGCATGCCAGTCAGCATTCATTAGAGTTGTCGGAAAGTAGCACTCGTAGGTTAAATTTACATTATTCGGAGCTGGATAGTCCAATTAAGGCAGGTGTGATGCTTGGAGCGTCCTGCTCAAGCATTCTGAATAATAAAACATTATATTCACAATGTAAATATCCATATCTCAGTCAGTGTAATGCATGGAGAAACCAGTCATGCTCAGAGGATTACTGTAGTGATAGATGTAAAAAATCGAATTTAACTCTTGATAGGAAAAATAAACCAGAACGGTGGTCGCACCAAAGTCAATCCAACAGTGATATAAGAAAACAATACTGGATGAGAGACTCTCCTGGACCAGAAAGACTTAATCAATACAAAGAGCAACTACAATATCGTCTAAAACGTCGAGTTCAATACACGTCGTTTCAGCCCCGCGTTCCTGGAGAAAATTCCGGACATAAATGTTCAATGCATATTAGATTTAGAAATCTATCGTCTAAGCCCTTAGCTTCAACTTCTTATGCATCCGATCAAAAACAAACGAGTTTGGCAGACATAGAGGCAGACTATAAGCTGATTAATGAACGATATACAACGGGTTCAAGTATCCAGCAGCAAACGACGGGAACGGGGAATTGGAGGAGCCGTATGGGCAGGAGGCTTCAAGCTATAAGGGAAAGATTGAGAAAAGCTTTCTCTCGTAATGACCGATTAAATACCTGATAGTGTAAACTATAATTCATTGGGGCACAAAGGGGACGATTTTTAAATTTTAATATAAAAATGGGATTTTTAGTTAGTAGACTAACTCGATAGAATTGATACATAAGCTTTTAAATTTATTTAAGTTTTTCAGTATTAGTTAAAAATTATTTTAAAAACGAAATAGTTGAGGAATTTATCTGATTAGTATAGGCTTATTACAGCGAATGACCGATATTTTTAGTTAAGTAAATAGATTGTTGAAGTGGTATTCATAAGGAGAGTTCTTTTTGAGGTTGGCGTCAAACAAGGAAAAACACGCATTTATATTTTGATACATCTTGTTTTTTAACCTTCATATACCCCATTAGCATTTTCCAAAAATTATATAAATCTCGAAAAAACTCAAAAAGAGCGAAGAATATCGAATGAACATATTCAGAGAAAGTAAATTCGCCTAACCCGTTTTTTGCGAATACATCAAACACAACGATTATTAGTTTAATATATCTTCTAAGGCAATTGTATACTACTACAGTAAATAATATGGGGATAAATCATATAGTTGATGAATCTCGGATAAAACTGAACAAGTGAGAACATATTAAATATGTAAAATAAATAAATAAACTAAAATAAACATGTTATACATATACATTGTGATTAAAATTTTCAAAATAATAACTAATTTGAATGATTTTTGTTAATGACTCACTTTGAAGCTACACTAGGGCTATTTTGCGATGGATTTCACAATTTTGAACCTCGATCAAGCGATTAAAATCGGTTCAAGGGTTGAATTAAACGTCTTCTCCAGGCAACTAATTTAACATAAAAAAAAGAAAGAGAAATGCAAAATAAAGTTTTTATTTTCTGCGTAATAAGAGAAATTTCTACAGCTAACAAGTTGTGAAATTTCCTAGCATTAATATTAGACAGCAGATTTGACATTTAACTTTGTAATTTTTAATATTAATACTACTAAAGTAATTATGAGAAAATGTTAGTGATAAGACAATGTTGAGTTTAAAAAAAAAGTATGAGTTTTATTTAAATAGAATTTTATTTAAATATATATATATATATATATATATATATATTGAAAAATATTATTTTTTATATCCAGTTGATGAAAATAAGGTATTAAGCCAACAAGTAAAAATAAATAATTTTTAATATTAGTTTTCTTATTTTAAAGTATATGTAAAGAAAATTATTGTATATATGGACTAAAATATTTATTTACTGGAAAAGAGTTTATGTTTAGGAATAACATTAAAAAAAAGGCTAGCATTTTATTCTGAATTTAAAATTTTAGTTTATGAAAATGAGAATTATTTTTTGATCAATTTTTTAATTTAACGTTTTCCTGTTGAAATAAAAGTTTAATTTAATTGCAAATATGTGTACATAAAAACAATCAAGTAGATGGTTTTTGAATCAAGAATTTTTTTCACTTCTGGATATTAAAATAAACAAATAAAAATTAACGGATATAAAAATCCGGATATCAAAAAAACTAACAAAAATTATCTGTTCTGTATTGAAGTGAAGCTAAATATGATACATTACAACAACGAAATACTCTAAATACCGAGATGAAATGTTTAAAGTTCACAAGGAATTTTGAGGTATAAGTAAGAAAAAGGTACAAAAAAAACCCCTTTCTTTTATATGCTTTTATTGTAAAAAAATTGATATATTACAGCTAAAAGGTCTTTATTCATTTTTTTGCAATTTTAAAAAACATAAAAAATAGTTACAAAATGGAAATTTCTTAATTTTAACATAATGAAATGTGTTATTAAAGTATATTTATTGTTCTATGTGCATCTATGTATAAAGTTTCTTACGATTTTTTTTCAACAAATTTATTTAAAAAGAAATACGTAAGTTATGCGATAAATCATCGTACAAGTTAGAAGATTAGATTACAAAAATTTATTTTCTATTCTTGTTTATATTTTTTCAGTTGATTAGAAAAAATTAAATCTTGAATCAAAATGTCTTTAAAACTTTATTACGAATTATAAAACAATAATGTTACTTCATAAAATAAGAATGAATTATTTCTTTATTTTTTTAAAACTGTAACTTTAATTTTCAATCCACAGTTTTTCATTTTTAGAGATAACTTAGAAATCTTTTGAATGAAATTTGAAACCATAAAAGTCTGTAATGTTTAAAATTGTATTACAGTTTTATGTATATAAATTAACAGCTTTTATGACTTAAAAATTAAAGCAACTAAATAATTTGATATTTCTTATTCAATAATTCGGAAAATTTTAAGTATTGTTGAATAGGAAATTAACTTGAAATTTTTTTACTGCTTTTCGTTTATTACAAAACGTTCATCCCAAAACCCACTGTCGAATATTCTCTAAGGTAGGTGCAAGTGTTTCCTGCGAGACTAATTGTACAACTGTGTACTCTTTTAGGTATGTATAAAATATTTTTTATTTTTTCTTTATAGGGAGGGAATTATTCAGTAATATTAATGCAAGGTTTTATAAGCTACGGTCTTAAGTTTTTTTGAAAACATTTTATTAGTTTTTAAAAATTATTTAATATTTTGCAGAAGACAATTCAGGTTAATATAATCACACATAGTTTTCTTATATATTTTATTTTAACTTTTTCTTCATTGTTGGTCGCAACACGTGTCCTTTAAACCCATTATAAGACATGTATAGTATATTTCCCTCCAACTTCATTATATTAAAAATTATTTTCCCACCTATGAAATAATAAAATTATATATTATGAAAGATGTTGTTCACACTTTGATCAACTTTGAAAAAAATATGAAATTGAATGACGTTCCCAAAAATGGTGTCATCGAATTAGGGACGTCTTAAGATTCTTTGAGACTCTGGGCCTAGAGGACTCTTAAGATTTTTTGAGGCCCTGGGCCCGTATGCAGAAGTAGGTTGGTTCTACCTGAGTCTTTAAAAGTAGAAAGTATGTAATAGGCTTTTTCAAATACTCGTCCAAACGGTAATTTTGAACAAATAAATGTGCAGAATTCATAATCTCATAAACCTAGGCACAAACCAGCTCGATCGATGGCCGCATTTTGACTAAATAAATTACATGATAGTTTATGGCAGCGGCTCTTAAACTTTTGACTACCACTGATCCCCTTTATGTATCAGACTGACATCGCTGACCCCCAAGATTTTAAACACCTGTCCCTGACTTTATATTCTTGATCGAAGTACATGTTCTAGTGGAGTTTTTCCTTAGGAACAATTTAGTTATCTAGTCTAAGATGGCACACCTTCCAATTTTTTCAAGTGGCGTTTCAGATTTTGTAAACGAAGAAAATCTTAATGTTATGTGAGAGACTCCACGGCCCCTCTATAAAGGCGCTGTAGATCCCTAAGGTTCATGGACCACAGTTTAACAACTGCTGGTTTAGGGTATTAGGCCTATGCCTAGACGTGGACAATGGTAATCACATAATACATTCTTACCAGATTTTGCCATTTGACATGCAATTCATGCTGTTTTTCGGAGAATATATACGAGAATAATATTTGACCACACATTAAAATTATCCGGATCATGATCTTGTTAAGACAGAGTCGAGAACGAAACGAGAGAGAGGCCCTGGGCCTGGACCCGGGTTCAATTGGTCCATGCCTCAAGATGTCCCTGCATAGAATCCTATACTTTCTAATTGATCTGGCAATTGTCGATACTTTTATTTTTTGGAAAGTAGCAGAGATTCAGGACCCCAAGACAAATTATATTCCTTAAATTTCGAATAGAACAATTGATTTCAAAATTATTAAGTTGTAAAAGGAAGGATGACTCGTAAGTTTCCTGAGCAGCAAGAAAACTGTTCCAGATGACGCACGGTTAACTCAAGTTGGTGACCATATGCCAGCTTTATGAAAAGGATGTAGACCAGGCGTCAGTAACCTATGGCACGCGGTATGCTTTTCAATGGCACCTTAAATTACTGTAAAAACTTGTCTATTTTTGAATGTATGGAAATTGATAATTTTAAAAAATGGGGCTTTTAAAACTAATATCCTCAGAATTATAGAAAGAAAAATGTGCGGAATTACGTAAAAATTCTGAAGAGATAACTTTCACTATACACCGAGACAGCTATTTTAAAATGTTTAATGTCATTGCTGGAGAGATTTAATTGTTTGAAGAGAGAAAATTGCATGTGCTCTACTCTCTCATATGATGGTGTTTGTGAGTCATTTGGTTGATCCTCATCGGGCACTTGAAATCCGATACTTTGTGTAATTTGTTTTAAATATTTTTAAAAACTATGCTTATACATTTCTTGATTTGAATAGACCCGATTTAAACAGCAAAATGACTTGGGCAAAGAGCTTCAAATCTACTGTGGTATTCTCATTCATTCGTCTCATCATTCAAAGACTTTCCGGTCGTTCTTATTAATGCTCGACAAACACCGCTAATTAAAATTTCTTTTGATAAGCCAACTAGTTATCCCATCTGATTCTGATTTGATTTTTTTAAAAGTACCATTCTATAGAAATGCGAGGGCTGGTGTCGATGAACCACGAAATTTTGAACTTCGGTCAAATCACAACGACAACACTTGAGCTCTAGCAGCTCCCCTTTTCAAAAGTTACACATCTCTCCAATGCGAGAGAACTTAGAACCTCTGCAGGTTTAACGTACATCAGCGGTCTATGTGGTGGATCTTCAGCGGTAACAGGACTCGAACTCCCGACTCGTCAATGCGGTCAACGAGTTAGCGACCATGACTATTCGGTTACCACGACCATCTAATTATCCCATAAAAAACTGCTTTAAACATATCTGTGTTAAATATCACATCCTGATAAAAGTTAAGTGATATCATTTCCTTATACAGTATATGTACTCTACCCCACTTTAGAGCTTTCAATTTCTTATAAGTTTCAGCCCCTTGTTGTGGCCGTGGTAACCTAGTTATCTTGGTCACGATCTCGTGGCTGGCTCGTCATGAGTTCGAGCCCCAGAACCAATGGCTACCTGCTGTGAAGAGGGGTCGATACACATCACATATGTCGTGGTCGAAGTACTCCCTTTGGAATGGCGTGGTACCTTGGAGAGGGAGTTTCTGCTCCGGTGTCTTCCTTGTCACTTGAACGAGGTTCAAAATTACGAGGCCCGTCGCCAATAGTCCTCGTGTTGCTTTACAATGAGTCGTTAATAAAACACTCATTCACTCAGCCCCTTGTTTATCTGGATGACGAAATCCCAATTCGAGAGAAACCTTGCTTTTATTTCTATAACCACCCAAAGAAGTTCGTAAGCAGGATTCTCAAGTGGCTTTTTCATAATAAATTAATATGTTTTTTTAAAAATTAGTTATAAAATCCAAAATTTTCTGGATCATGTGTGATTAATCTACATGCAGGATGATTTTTTTAAAATTGATACTATTCAAGACACATGTAGCTCTCTTTAGCAACCGCAATTGTATCAAAAACTTGATATGTAGACCCGGGGTGGGCATTAAGTCGTTCGCGATTGACTGGTGGACCTCAAAGACATTTTGAGGAGACCGCCTTCACATAAGATCTAAGACTCGCATACTAAAATAAATATATTTGTTGAATACCAATGCCAGTTAGTCTGGAGTATCGGCTCTTTACAATGCATGCAACTATGCGTAGGTGACACTTGTACCATTATTGGAAGCACACGATGACGCAACATATTCTCTGCGACTATAGAGGGAAAATGCGATCTCAGCAATGCCAGCCGTAGAAATGCGTTTTCCCCACACGCCGACTAAAGGGGAAAATAAACATAGACCAGCTCTTCTCATGATACTACGGGATTGGCAACTGAAACATCACCCCACCGCTCACGCTTCCGCAGGATTGGATTCTTGTATTGATATTATGTCCAGCGATTAAAAACACCCGGCAGCGAACGAGTTAAAAACATACATCAGTTAATGGACGAAGTCAAGTATCCTAATTTGAAAAGGCTGCATTTCATTCAACTTCCTTCTCTTGCATTACCTACCTGTGTAAATCTTCATTTCCAATAATGAATATAATTAAGACAGCATATCATTCCCGTCCCACAGACGACCACTTGAAATCCAGTGCAAGATTAGCTGTTATTAATTATATACCGAGATATTTAAGATTGGGGTGGACATTATAAAGGTCTTCTACTGAAACCGTAAAATTCTAAGAAAATTAACTTTAATGCAAATGATTTATTTTTTTATGAATTTTTTTTTGATAATGCATGCGTCTTATGATATTTTTAAATTTACTGGTATAACTATATTATTATGTTTGTATCTTGCGTTTTTCTTAAAACGTGAGTGCCAAGAAAAAGTTTTTTTATTGTAATTATGTAGGTAAGTGTTTATTCTGTATTAATTGTTAGAATATAAATATTGTTGAGCCGTTTTTGTAACTTGCCACATCTACGCCCCTGGGTTGACCGCAGCACCTTAAAAAACATAGAAATAGACCGTACCATGTAAAAGTCTGCCCACCCCTGATGTAGACTAATAATTAAATAAGAATGATGATTCCAGAAAAAAATTAGTTCTAAATTAGGTAGTATTCCGATAGGGGTATTCACGGCGCTGTTGTAACTTATCAAACGGAGAATCAGCATTGGACAAGGGTATGAAAACAAAATGCAAATTTATGCTTCCAATGCGACGGCCGTGCCAGTAATTTGGCTATAAAAGATGTAGACAACTCCGAAGAAAAATATTCTCAACTGAAATAAATCAACTCAATTGAATGCGTCTCGCATTATTGGTAAAGTTGCATTAGCCATTATAGCTCTTAATGAATTAAAACTTAACATAAGCACCGTAAAGCGCCTTGATGGCATAACACTTTGGAAGGAATAATTAAGAAACAGAATCAATAACAATTCGCCCAGGCAGAGGATGTAAATCTGTGTCAGAAGAGGTGATAACAGATGTTGCAGCTGGAATTGTCGACGGATCACAGGGAACCATTTTGTTAGTACAGTGAGATTCCGCTTAACGCGGGGTATATGTTCCATCAAAGTAGAGCGTAATATGAAACAGCGTGAAACGAGGTTATCTCATCATGTAAATAATGGGGTTAGAAGATAAGTAGAATATTGGTCAGGTATTTTACCATTGAATTTATTAACTGTTTTTTATAACAATAAAACAAAGATTTATTCCTTATAAATATAGAAAAATAGACGAAAATACATATAAAAAATAAAACTCTGAGTCTTAATTTAATGGTATATTTCGTTCAATTTCGACGTCAGTCCATATAGAAAAAAAAGTCGTTTCCCCCCCATTTCCTCAGTTTTATTATTTCTAGAACGGGTAATTCTAGTTGCAAAGCTTGTCGCAATTGCAGTTGCAGATGACAGTATTTTTGAAGTTATACTTCTTTTGAGGCGTTAGAGAAATAGGATGAGGGTGAATTTTTAAGAAGCAAGCGCACACCGTCACGGATGTGAAAATGATTTCTCCAGAAATATTCAGAACGTTACAGATCATTGCCACCTTTGAAATTCTGAGAAAAATATTTCTATCTCTCTTCACTTCTCTGAAGATGGGGATACCCAGGTTTGAACCTGAGACCGCTCAAACTGCTATCGAATACTTTACCGCTGAGCTATACAACCGGGTAAACAAACCTTTGCGTTGCGTTCCGTAGAAACGGATACGAAAATGGTTTGCCTAAAAATATACAGAACGGGACAGATCATTTCCGCATTCGAAATTCTATAAAATAAAGCCCCTCTTCACTTCCCTGAAGAAGAGGACACCCGGGATTGAATCGGAAACCCCTCGATCTCAGTCGAATGCTTTACCACTGAGCTATACCCTCATTGTCAGCGACTTGTGCTTTGCACTGATTTGTGAGTCACTAACAGTAGGGAGAGACCGTCCTTCGCCTACGGATCATCTCAGATGCATTTGTTTGAACACTTTTTGTTATTAAACCAAGCATACTTGCAGAAAAGTTTAAAAAAATTAGTAAATTAATCTTTAAATTGTGTTTCCTGTACATAAAACATAAGAGTAAATATTAATTTACCTATTTAAATAACAATTGCAAGTATATTATTAAGGATGTATATATATATATATATATATTTACTACGAACGCATTGCGATGAGCATAAACACATTTATTACATTGTAGAAAATTATAAGAGCCTTTTGTATTCGTATATTAATTTTTGAAGTAATCTTTCTTTTTGATGTTAGAGAGAAAAAGGATGAGGATAAATTTTTACGATGCGCGCGCATACCGTCACGGATGCATGCGCAAACCTTCACGACTCCGATGCGCACGCGAACACAGTTATCTAATATTTTAACATGCCACTTGTTTGTTGCTATGGGACTGATATTTCGCGGATCATAATAACTATTGTTATAAACTATATCTGTTGGGACGCATCCCCCGTATGAATTCAACCCTCTACAGCTTTTTGGCCAATATCTCGGCACCCAAGCCTCAGAGTCCAATAGGACCTGGCTCATTCGAATCCTTTCTATTTGCTCTTTCAGTTATTATAATTTCATGCTCATAGAGCTATTTATTTCCTTGCTTTTTATTTTAATTGTCTTAAACTTTTTAAAATTTTTTTTAAATTCACAATATCATGGCTCCTGTTCGAGTCTCAGACTTAAGATTCGAACCAAGTTTTCAACTCGTCGAGACCCATCCAGTCATCTGCTTCATTCCCATTTGGGGAACCATTCCATAGGGAGGACTTAAGCACTAAAATATCATGCTCCCATGTTAATCCTATGTGGACTGGAAACAATTCCCACCTAAGTAATTGACCTTGGAACTTGATGTTTGTAGGTCCACCATATTTTCGTATTAGAGCGAGCTTAACGTAGAATTGGCCCCCTCACCCCTACAGGGCTTCTCCAGAAATAACTCGAATCCTATACCACCTTGGTCGACCGCATCGGCTGGATTCCATTTTTCTTCCTATGAGCATCCTAGATCAGTGTTTCTCATACTGTACGGCGCGCCCCATGGGGGCAATAACCCTGCGAGGGGATCGCGAGCATATTGAAAATTAAAGGTTTAAGAAATAATTTTTCGGAATGAAATTAAACAAAATGCTTTCTGACATAATAAAAAATTCACAATTACACTGATATAATTTATATGTCTCATCTGGTGATCATCAAAAATAAAAGATTCCACTTCAAACGCTCATTAGCTTTCTTTGATCCTATAACCAAATAAAAAAACATTTTGTATGCTTTGCTGTAATCCCACGATGAGAGAATTTTTATTACGTTTCTTTTAACCTCCAAAATACTACTTTTGATTAATATGTATTTAACCTTCAAACTTACTGGTATGTTTCACTCCGTCACTTTTTCTTTTAGGAAAGATGTAAATAATACTTTTCTGTTGCTTTTTTCCCATGTGAATGAGTTTAATGATATATGGATAAGCCTATTGTGAGCACTTTGAAGGATTATTTGTCCAAGACGTATTTTTAAGAGTATTCTGAAACATATAATGCAGAATGAAAAGCGTTTTACACAATTATTTCTTAGAACTGACACCGATATTTTTAATTGAATAAACTTTTAAAATGGGAATGGTCGCATGAGGCACTGAGTCTACCCAGGCTCACGAAATCGTTAATTCTGGGAAAACTGTTTATTTTTTAACAGTGACCTTGACAGTATCCTCCTATTTGACAGTCTTAATGGGAACTAAACTGAATTTGTCACAAATATGCCCCTTTTTTAAGAGTTGCAAACGTTTTTTACAATCAAGGTACTTGTTTTGATCGAATTCCCTGTGCAACCGCTTTTGTTCAAAAATATTTTCTACGAACATGCTACACTTTCCCCTAAGAACAACTTGTGGTTTTGATTGCTATGTTGTACACGGACTTATTATGGTTAATAAATGTAAATGAGCAGAATATAAAAACATTGGCATCTGTGATCTCTATTGAAGGAAGTTGAAACTTTTCAAGCAATTGAAGAACCTGTTGAAATAAGGCATATTAATCAAGATAGCGAAAGTAAGTATGAGAAAAGTGATACACATGAAGTGCTTGAGTTCAATTGAAGTTTTCAAATGCTGCCTTAAGAACTCTATGAAGAAAACTATGAATCCATAAATGTAGCACTTTGCCTTGTCAAAAAGAGACAAGGAAGAAAAAGTTTTTTTTTTACCTTTAATTTATTTTTTGTAACACTTTTTACATTGTACAGTGCCAGCGTGGATTTTTGGAACTCTTTTTGTTTTTCACGGAATTCTAATTCCCATGTCATGATCCGTCTCTATACCAAGTTTAGTGTCATTTCTTTTATTAGATCGGGCTACAGGTGTGGTTCTGATTTGTCTCAGTTTATAAAAGATTACCCTGTATATAAAGGAGAAAAACAACTCACTCTTCACGATATCTCAAGAACTATTGCAATTAAAGATGTGAAACTTGACAGACATGTTGCCTTTGTGGATTGGAGGACCGCTAAGAATGGGTTTCGTAAAAACTGACTCCTAAGGAGATTTATGGGTGAGTTATATTGAAAAAATCCAGTACTGAACTATAAAATCTGGAGGCTTGAAATTTAGCAAATACGATTATTTTGTTCAAATCCAATAATAAAGGAATTGCGAAAATCGACTCCAAAAGGAGAGAGGGAATTGATGGGATGATGGGGTATTATCGATGGAGAGTGGTTCTCCTGTTTTTGAAATGTTAGTCTTACAGTTTTATAATTTGGCAAATATATTGTTTCTGTTGAGTAGAGATCAGATGAGAACGGGCCCGCGGAAATTGCGCCCTAAGGGGTTACGGTGGTGTTATAGACAAAAATTCCCTTTATGAACTATTAGACTTACAAATTTGAAATTTGGGAAGCATCTTCCTTCTCTTGAGTAGAGATACGGTAAGAACGGGATTTCCTGAAATTGCCTTCCTAGGAGGTTGTGTGGTTCACGGAGTCACTGTAGGTAAAAAAACCCCCAGTTTTTTGAGTTATTAGACCTAAAGAAATTTGGAAAGAATTTTCTTTTGTTGATTAGCGATCCGCTAAAAATGGCGTTTTCGGAAATCAGTTCCAAAGGGGAAGCTATGGAAGGGTAAAAGATAATTATATTTCCGTTTTAGTAATTCCAGGCCTGACCTTTTTAAATGAAAAAACGAAATGTACAGGGATATTTTTCAATACATTAAAAGTTTGCGTAAAGAATAACTAAAAAAAATAATATGAAAATAATTATGAAAAATCCAGAGAAGCGAGTGGGTAATGGCTAGTTAATCATGTTACATTTAGACATGAAATATTTATTTATGAGTTCATAAGAATGATTATTTAAACGAAAATTTTGAAGGAAACTCGTTTCTGGATGAGCAAAAGCAGATTGTGGGAACCCCCCTGAGTTCCACCCTGGACACCAAGATTAATTTGAGGCAAAGAATCCCTAAGAGCCATTTGTATAATAATAACTTGTATTTATTATCTTGATTCAAACATCAGAAACTCTAATAAATAATATTTCTATGTTACGTCAAACAAAAGGGATTTACCTTTAATATTAAATTAAATTATGAATTATGAAATTAATCAATAATTACGCGTAAGATCAAATAAAGTCTACCGAAATAGGAGGTTCGAGAAATACACGTAACTCGAATTATTAGCTTTCATTAACTTAAACTAATTTTATTAAACTAGCGATTGTTTTAAGCGATAATAAACTATATTATATCACTTGGAAATACTTTGGTATCTTCAAACGATTCCTTCGTAGATTAATAACAGTAACTCTTCACAATATTGTAATCCAATTGAATCTTCCAAACTTGAGGCTACTGCTGCTGGCTCAATAGTCTTCCTCTTTGCTAGCTTACAACGCTCTACTTAAATACCCTATCTACTTTGCATATCCCGTTCGCTTTTCGGAGTTGATTGGAAATATACGCGAATTTATAATCCCCAGAAAGACGCCTAACAATATTAGTGGAAAGGTTCCGTACAGATTCGTCACAAGATGATGAAAATAATGATGACGAAATCTCAAATGGCGTAGACTCAATTAATTTTTTAAAAAAAATATAAATCTGCAAAGTTCAGCAATACTTTTATTTCTTGTTACTACATGAAGAATGTTACTACATCCTGATGCACATAAATATTTGGAAATGGATTCTTAATTAATAAAAAAAAACTTGCTGAATGCTCCAAGCAATAGTTTCGATTCCCAAGCAGAGATGCACCCCTCTCAAAAATAGCATTAAACTGCATACAATAATTTTGAATAATTTTCTATTTCCTGTCTTGGACCAAAAAAAAAATCTTTACATCTCCATACATAGTTTAATAAATGTTTGTAAAGAAACGACATGAGACTAAACTGGAAGAAAAATAAATTGGAGAATACTATAAACCTCTTTTTATATACAGCGACTGAAAATAAAATCCCAACTCCGAGAAAAATTATTCTATACGAATGAAACTTCGACAATACATTTTCTGGGTAAAATACTTAATTGTGTGTGTGCGTGTGTGATTAAAACTTCAAGATGACAGGTTAAACTAAGTGCGAGAAGAGTCATTTCAAACCATTCATGCTTCAGTCAGTCATTTTTGAAATGAGGGTACATTAATAACAAGTGTAACCCCCAGATTTTTAAATGAAAGCTTGCAAAACATGCATGCAATGTGTTGTACAGGTACTGGATATCAGTTTGTGGGAGGAAATTACCTACCTGTTGTTCTTAGTTGGTCAACATAAGAGCACTTAGTCCTGGTTATGGATGACGCTGGAGTTGACGTCCAATGATGTTCCATTTCTGTTGTATTGCAGAAATATCTGGTGTCCTAGAACGCCTAGACAACGCTTCCACACTCTATGGAGCATGTTGGGTTGCAATAGCGGTATGAGAGTGCACGTTAACTTGTTGGAAAAAAGGGAATGTTCATAAATGGCAGCGAATAATGTTCATCAGTTTGAACCTTCAAACAGGCGTAAAATTTTGCAAGCAGTGTATTATGGAGATCCCAAGAGTGCTGCTGCTATCATAGGAGATTACTCTCCAGACCGTAACTCCAGTTGCAGGTCCAATGTGTCTAGGCCACAGAAAGCCTGCCTTATTCTAATCAACATCACTGGGAACAGCTCTCATTCGAAAACACAACACATCGGCACTCCATCCTCCAATAAGCTCTAGCGTGACATGACTGAAGTCACAGTTATCAGCGATTTAGAGCTGGAGTAGGAACGCTACAGGGTGTATAATTCGGGGCTATTCCTCAAACAACTAATTGTATGCAGTTCCAGTTCACTGTGTCTCTCTGGTGGCAACAAAAGCTTTAACTTTTGCTACAGATACACTACAAGACTGCACAAGCATGCAGTGAAAAAGATTGTGTTTTTTTGTCAGTGGGGACACGGGTTGTGAATCCCGATTTTATTGAGATGGTGCCTTTTCGAGACTATTGCTGCTAACAATCATGTACAGTGGATACATTCCTTCCAAACCTTTCTGTAATATCACAGAGCGAAAGTTCAGGTTTTGTTAGGTTCATTATTCGACCGCGTTTAAACTTATTGTAATGTTGATAATGACATTTTCAACTTCTGAAAGGTGTTCTTGATTAACAAAAATTTGAAATGTGAAATCTCAACAATAAATAACGTTAATGAACTTAACAGCGGATATTTAAAAACATCTAATTAGCATAATCAAAATGAGGATACTAGTGGCCCACATTTATGCACCTAATGTGAAAGTTGAATGAAAGTCATCTTACAGATGCATAAACGCATCTTCCAAATTTTATTTATCTAGCATAACTCCTTCTTGGTGTTAGGATTTATTTCCCTCGGAATATATAAATCACATTCCTTTACAAAATTTTCAAAATAAGTTAAATAATTGTATATTTTGAATATTGCATGTGGAAATGAAATTCTATTATAGCGTAATTCCTTTTACAAACTTTTTTTGCGCAAATATTTATTTCACAGCAATGTTCAGAGCTGTTAACGCATTCTATTCTGTTTGGAGTGTTAATAAAATGTATACAAAATGGGGAAGAGAAAAAAAGACTATAAGAATGCAAAAAAAAAAAAAAAAAAAAAAAAAAAAAAAAAAAAAAAAATCCTCAACATTACAATATTGGTTTTTTATTTGTTCTTTTTTCATTTTCAGAAGAAACTATGATCAAACGACCTCTTTTTCGAAAAAGAAGGATTTAACAATAAGAGAGCATTTCAACTGAATCTTGTAAAAAGAATTTGTGGGTTAAATTGAAAATAGGCACACATGTAAAATTTATTCTTTGATTTCTCTATCTTTTGAAAAAAAAGAAGCAATATATATTCATTAGACATGTCGTCGATGAAGCCAAATAGATATTGGGAAAGTAAGATGTTATAATTTACATTTTGAGGTAAATTATTTTAAATTGGAGTAAACCTCTTTCATGATATACAAATGTTCTTCTTGATATCAGCATTTGTTTCATTAATTTTCCAATTTAAAATTACATTAAAGTTGGATACAGTATTTTGTGTCGAATACTTACAATTGAGAGTTTTTTCTTATCTGGCAGTCCAAATACCTTGTGATATTTATAGAATAATAATTCTAAGGAAAAACTCATATTAAACACACAGAAAGTATTTATTGATAAGTAATGATATGAATAAAATGTACAAAAAAAATTTAGATGTTATATATAGTTTTATTATTCTTTACTAAGGTGACAGAAAACATTTGAAATGAAACTAACAGATAATGGAATTAAAAAAATATGGTTTCTTACAGTATTATAAACATTGTTGACCTAGGACAGTTGTTGTACATAAAAATAATTTACAAAAAAGTGAGGTTTAACCAGTTTTGTGGTTAGCCAACCTTCCCTCTTTCTGTTTATAATACCGAGCGAAATCCTATTAAATGTATGTGTAAATGTATATATGTATATGTATATGTATATATGAATATATAGTATAATAAAATAAAAGTGAAGAATAACTAGAACCCACAATACTAAAGAAGTAAGAAATCGGAATTCAGCAAACACAACAAAAGTAGATACAAAAAGTCATAGGACTAAACTGGAGACCTATTATGTGATTTCTAAAGCTGTCGCTGAATTAGGCCAGCGAATTAGGGTTAGCAATGCTCTTTGGATCCACCTTCCCCGTACAGCAGAAATTTTCGACATAATAGGGAAAAAAACCCCAAGTTGAAAAGTTAAGCCTAATAAAGCACGTGGTTGTAGAACCTAACAAAATCGTAAAAAGAAATTGAGAAAAGAGAACAGTAATGAATCTATCAAGGAGAGGAATAATAAAACTTTTTTAATAGAAAAAATATTAGGAAAAACTTACTTGTAAAACAATAGTCTAAATTCTCTACAAATGAGAAATGAACATTTATCAATTTAGTAATCAAAACCGAAAAATTCTGAGATTGTAACAAAACCATACATTCAAAGTTGTAAGGGCACCCCCACCCTCACTCGGGTGCCCTTCTCCTTGATTATCTGCATGAGTTAGAGGTGTAGGCATAAAGGAAGAACTAGAAGCTGCCATATGATCTTAATTTGACTTTATTAAGATCTTAACTTAAACTTCTTACAAATTAGATAATAATAATATGTGAGAAAATCTACGGTGGCTAAACACACAATGTATACAATACCGAAATAGCGTAACCCGGACCACTATCAATAACTAACTCGCCTAAACTCAATTCCAATACTATCACAGATCCGGATATTAAGTAGTCACTTCTACCTTAATGTCTAAAGAAGTAGTGATCAATATAATCCTAGTTGAAGTTGCGGTTCACAGGAGTGTAATGGTATGCACCTTGACCTAAGGGCTCTCTGTCAAGGATAACTTCTGTTGGCTGTCACTTAACCTTTCCAAAACCTCTTCATGCTTAAATCACGGATTATCATAACATTCCTCAAATTGCCACACCACTTACTCTAACTTCTGATATTTAAAAGCTTCCTAATTTGCATCTTTCCTTCACGCTTCACTTCTTGGGTTTGGTTGGAAAAGAGTTGCCATTAATTCTGGTTCCAAAGAACCCAAAAAACAGCTTAATGAAAAGACGCGTGAGCCCGTCACAAGGTTAAATGAGAAAATAAAATTTATATATTAGGTTGGGGAAAAAGAAATCCATTATTTTGGCATGAAGTTCAAGACTTTATTTAACATATTTTGGATTGTCCGGTTCGGCTCAAATATGCGCCGTTTTGTTGCATAATTTGTTACCATTTTAAAGAGAGCTTCATAATGCATCTCTCATAGAAGTCTTGGTCCTTATTGGCGAAAAATTCTAGTAATCGATTTTTCACAATCTTCTCTTGATCCTAATTTCTTATCACTCAGGAAGTTTTGCAATGCGAGAAAAAGGTGGTAATCGCTTGGTTCCAGGTTTGAACTATATGGAGGATGCATTAAAAGTTCCCAACCAAGTTCCCAGAGCTTCTGGCGAGTCAATACAGACGTGTGTGGCCTGGTGTTGTCCTCATGGAACACAACACCTCTTTTGTTGGCCGATTCTGGCCGTTTCTGGTCAGTCGCTAGCTTCAAACGGTCCATTCGTTGACAGTAGATATCTCAATTTAGTATTTAGCCATACAGAAGCAACTCATAATTAATTATTCCTTTCCAGTCCCACCAAGTACACAGTAGAACCTTCCTGGCTGTTAGTCCTGGTTTGGCTACCGTTTGAGCTGATTCACCGCGCTTTGACCACGATCGTTTTCGCACAATATTGTCGTATGTGACCCATTTCTCATCCCCAGTGACCAACCGTTTAAGAAATGGGTGAATTTCTTTCCGTTTAGCCAAGGCTTCGCAGATGAAAATTCGATTAATCATGTTTTTTGGTGTTAATTGGTGTGGCGCCAAACATCGAGCTTCTTTTGGAACTCAACTTTGCGCATATGGTTTAAAACTGTTTTATGGTCGATCTTTAGCTCCTTGGTGATACTACGACTACTAAAATGCTGGTGAACATGGATTATTTATGTGATTTTATCTACATTTTTGACGACGGATCTGCCTGTGCGAGGTGCATCTTTAATATCAAAAATGCTTGAACGGAATCGACGAAACCAAAATTGCACCTAATTAGCTCTTACACCATCAGTACCATAAACACCATTCACAATTTCAGTCGACTGGCTTGAATTCTTGCTTTTATCAAAAAAAAAAAATGTAAAATGTACCGGATTTCTCTTTGTTGACTTCCATTTTTAACACCTTGTAACTCAGAACTGTATGGAACAAACAAAAAACAGCAAAAGAATTTTTTTAGTGTTAACTGTCACCTTGACAAGGAGCATAAATTTGAAATTGTTTGCTCGGTAATTCACGAGATATCGACACTACAGCCATATACCGAAAAAATAATAGATATTTCCCCCTCAACCTAATATATATATATAGGGTATACCAGGAACATTGGGATAAACTTTAAGAGGAGGTGGGGAACATCACAAGGGTTCAGAGTTGCATAGCAACCTATAGTCGGAAACGTTTTCGTTCGGCGATAGGGGGCGTTATTCACAAAACCAGAAAAAAAGTGGATACAAATACAACAAATACAGAATTAAATACAATATTGCTCACATTCAAACGGAGATAATCAATAATTAAAATCATACAATGAGGAAAATAAGAAAACATGATCACAAAAAATTTTCAAAATACAAATACATAAAGCATACATATATATACATACATATATATATACATACATATATATATACATACATACATACACACATATATATATATACATACATATATACATACACACATATATATATACATACATATATACATATACACATACATATACACTGCTGGACAATTGCTAAGGACGGATAACACTATCATCCATAGCAACCACAAAATGAAAGGAAGCAAAATGTGAAAAATTAGAATAAGTACGGTATTTTAGTAAGAAGAAGTATGAGTAAGCAAATTTTTTCCCACGTCTGTTCATCACGTGATAGCGTTCATAAGAGCTTTAAAGGTTTTGACGCGTGTGGACAGTTGTTGTTTCAAGTCAAAATATTACAGGAAAGATTTAATAGACGAACTTAAAATTTTTGGCATGTATTCCCGACATCACATAGATGATTTTATGCGTGGCCGAATTATTGGAAAGATCGAAGAAGGGCGAAAAATAACAGATGTTGCCAGGGAGTTCGACATCGCTCGCAGCGTTGTTTCACGGCTGTGGAAGTCATTTAAAACTACTGGAATGTGTAGTAGATAACACGGGGAGGTCGTGTTAGAAGTACGACGCCTGCAGAAGACAGATATATCGTCCTATCAGCAAAAAGGAACAGGCGCACCACAGCTCAGCAGGTGGTCAATCAGTTTCTTGCTGCCTCAGGAAAGCAGATCTCCCGAAAAACTGTTGCCAGACGTTTGAGGGGAAGAGGACTATACGCACGCAGACCTGTTGTGTGTGTCCCATTGACCAGACAGCACCGTACTGCCCGTTTGCAATGGTGTCGTGAGCATCACAATTGGACTAAACAGGACTGGGCATGCGTACTATTCTCAGATGAGAGTAGGTTCAGTCTGTCATCGGATTGTAGACGCCAACTGATCTGGCGCGAGAGTGGCACTGCTTATCGTCCAGAAAATATCCAGGAAAAGGACCGATATCCGATATGCAGTATCATGGTGTGGGCCGGCATCATGATCAATGGCCGCACGCGCCTACATGTGGTTGCGAATGGGACCATGACGGTCCAACGATACATTGATGAAGTTCTACTTCCTCATGTTCGTCTTTTCCGTGGTGCTGTCGGTGATAAATTTGTTTTTATGGACGACAACGCAACATGTCATCGAACACTCGCTGTTCAGGATTGTCTAGACAGCGAGGGTATTCAACGTCTCGTATGGTCAGCGCGTTCTCCAGATCTAAACCCCATTGAAAATGTGTGGGATGCTTTGAGGAGGCAAGTTGCTGGTCGAAACTATCCTCCGACAAACAAGAACACCTTCATCCATGCACTCACAGAGGAATGGGATAAATTGC
The DNA here is from genome assembly GCA_019973935.1 of Trichonephila clavipes. Taxonomy (NCBI): domain Eukaryota; kingdom Metazoa; phylum Arthropoda; class Arachnida; order Araneae; family Nephilidae; genus Trichonephila; species Trichonephila clavipes. Next base: position 237,253 of record BMAU01020436.1, read on the forward strand.
CTCAACAGCTGCTGGATAATGTTGTGCAAAGTATGGTACGACGTGTGGAATGTTGCATCACACTCCACGGTGGACATATCCCGTACTGATACCTTTCTTTAAGGTTCCTGCTGACTTTTAGATGCATTGTTATATTTCTCCGTACGCAGATCAAATGAACATTTTTTTTCTTTCAGATGTTTCACAGCTTTTGTACTTTCCAGAACAATAAATATGTTTTATTCTAATGTCTGAACAGTGTGGCAACTATATTTTATCCTAATAGGCCTCATGTCTCGCTTAATGTTATGCTACATAGCAATTTGTGATCCGTCCTTAGCAATTGTCCAGCAGTGTATATACATACACATATACATATACACACATACATACATATATATACATATATACATACATATACACATATATACATACATATACACATATATACACATACACACATATATACATACACACAAGTACATACACTGCTGGACAATTGCTAAGGACGGATCACAAATTGCTATGTAGCATAACATTAAGCGAGACATGAGGCCTATTAGGATAAAATATAGTTGCCACACTGTTCAGACATTAGAATAAAACATATTTATTGTTCTGGAAAGTACAAAAGCTGTGAAACATCTGAAAGAAAAAAAATCTTCATTTGATCTGCGTACGGAGAAATGGAACAATGCATCTAAAAGTCAGCAGGCACCTTAAAGAAAGGTATCAGTACGGGATATGTCCACCGTGGAGTGTGATGCAACATTCCACACGTCGTACCATACTTTGCACAACATTATCCAGCAGCTGTTGAGGCAATTTATCCCATTCCTCTGTGAGTGCATGGATGAAGGTGTTCTTGTTTGTCGGAGGATAGTTTCGACCAGCAACTTGCCTCCTCAAAGCATCCCACACATTTTCAATGGGGTTTAGATCTGGAGAACGCGCTGACCATACGAGACGTTGAATACCCTCGCTGTCTAGACAATCCTGAACAGCGAGTGTTCGATGACATGTTGCGTTGTCGTCCATAAAAACAAATTTATCACCGACAGCACCACGGAAAAGACGAACATGAGGAAGTAGAACTTCATCAATGTATCGTTGGACCGTCATGGTCCCATTCGCAACCACATGTAGGCGCGTGCGGCCATTGATCATGATGCCGGCCCACACCATGATACTGCATGTCGGATATCGGTCCTTTTCCTGGATATTTTCTGGACGATAAGCAGTACCACTCTCGCGCCAGATCAGTTGGCGTCTACAATCCGACGACAGACTGAACCTACTCTCATCTGAGAATAGTACGCATTCCCCAGTCCTGTTCAGTCCAATTGTGATGCTCACGACACCATTGCAAACGGGCAGTACGGTGCTGTCTGGTAATGGGACACACACAACAGGTCTCCGTGCGTATTCTCCTCCCCTCAAACGTCTGGCAACAGTTTTCGGGAGATCTGCTTTCCTGAGGCAGCAAGAAACTGATTGACCACCTGCTGAGGCTGGTGCGCCTGTTCCTTTTGATAGGACGATATATCTGTCTTCTGCAGGCGTCGTACTTTAACACGACCTCCCCGTGTTATCTACTACACATTCCAGTAGTTTTAAATGACTCCTACAGCCGTGAAACAACGCTGTGAGCGATGTCGAACTCCCTGGCAACATCTGTTATTTTTCGCCCTTCTTCGATCTTTCCAATAATTCGGCCACGCATAAAATCATCTATGTGATGTCGGGAATACATGCCAAAAATTTTAAGTTCGTCTATTAAATCTTTCCTGTAATATTTTGACTTGAAACAACAACTGTCCACACGCGTCAAAACCTTTAAAGCTCTTATGAACGCTATCACGTGATGAACAGACGTGGAAAAAAAATTTGCATACTCATACTTCTTCTTACTAATATCCCGCACTTATTCTAATTTTCCACATTTTGCTTCTTTTCATTTTGTGGTTGCTATGGATGATAGTGTTATCCGTCCTTAGCAATTGTCCAGCAGTGTATATACATATGTATATTCACGTACAGAAAACATTAACAAACACACAAAATTTAGAATTTAAATAATACAGGGAAAAAAGTATGTGTGTACTTATATACGCACGTAAGAAGTTATACTTCTTTGGCGGAACAAGATTAAAATGTTTCTAAAAGTCTTTAGAAGGACAAGGTGGGCCAAGGGTGAAAGGCGATCACGAGCAGAGTTCAATGATACTGACCTTCAGTCAATTGGACCAGAAAAACCTGAGATAATCACGATTTAAATAAATTTAAACACCCCCACACAGGGACTATATGACCAATAACATGAGGGTATCAGACTGTATCTGGAGATGAAGTGAGCCGAATGTGACATATGAGACCTCATATTGAATGTCTCGGCAGGAAGAATCGTTCATGAGAAAATTAAGACATCCACCTGAAGAGCCCCCGAGTTATGGTCATTTTAAAATAATTAAAACATTTAAAACAATTAAATAAAATAGAAGCAGGGCACACAGCAATTCGAAACTTGGCCTGGTTGTGAGCAAACACAAGATGAATCTATTAGAACTAGTCAGGAGTCTGTAGTTGCAAATGGAGCGGATCTAGCTCAGGAAAAGAAAACGAAATTAACTCCCCCTCCGGAGTGGAACAACTGTGTCGTAAATGGTCACGTACATCCCAACGATACATAGAGTAGTAGGTGATCCCAAAGTTACATCCTTCTATCTCTGTAATATCGTTACGTCATCAAAAGATCGAACCCCATAGGAAAAACATGGGATTCTAATTCTATTAATAACGCCCCCTAAGCCCACTATCTACACAAGAATTATAACAGATGAAATAGCTCAACGAGGAGAACCTATGGTCCGAGATTCATTAACAAATCTCAAAAATCCTCGGAGCTATGCGGGATTTAAAAGCAATTATAACTTTAAAATAATTTTAAAATGTTAAATATGGGTAAATAAATGGAGCTGTGGTCCTGAAAAAATATATCTAGGACAGTGGTTCTCAAACTTTCACTACTGGCGACCCAATTTTCAAACATAATTTTTATCGCACCCCCTCCAAATAATTATGAATTGAATGTAATAATAATAGACTATGGGGCCGCTAAAGCTACAATACGATAAAAATTATAAACCGTACAAATTAACAAGATAAAAATAACATTTTGCATATGTTACTTTTAAGTAATATATATTTCTATTTTTTCCCTTTTTGGTTTGATTCACTATAAAAGCGCGTTTTTTAGTTTTTTTTAAAACTAAAATTCATTTTATAATTATTTTTATTATACATGATAAAAATCACAATTTCGGAGAATAATTTAATTAAGAGAAAATATACTTACCTACTTTGAAGGACTTTTCAATTTTTCTTTGATAATTTGAGAAAAAACCCAATAAAACTAAAGAAAATGTTCCAAATGTTCGTGACTTTAATAAAGGACATAAATCACGGACACTTTTCGCTAACAATACAGGAACGTTATTTTCCAGCAAAACTGTCATATTTTGTTCACGTTATTGAAGTTTCGTTGTCGTTTGATGTTCTACCAAAATATCATTTCGAAGTTTTTCTTCCTTGTGTCTTTTTGACAAGGCAAATTGCTACCTTTAAGAATTCATAGTTTTCTTCATAGAGTTCTTAAGGCAGCATTTGAAAACTTCAATTGAACTCAAACGCTTCATGTGTATCACTTTTCTCATATTTACTTTCGCTATCTTGATTAATATGCATTATTTCAGCAGGTTCTTCAATTGCTTGAAAAGTTTCAACTTCCTTCAATAGAGATCACAGATGCCAATGTTTTTATATTCTGCTCATTTACATTTATACACCAAAATAAGGCCGCGGACAACCTAGCAATCAGAACCACAAGTTGTTCTTAGGGAAAAGTGTAGCATGTTCGTAGAAAATATTTTTGAACAAAAGCGGTTGCACAGGGAATTCGATCAAAACAAGTACCTTGATTGTAAAAAACGTTTGCAACTCTTAAAAAAGGGGCATATTTGTGACAAATTCAGTTTAGTTCCCATTAAGACTGTCAAATAGGAGGATACTGTCAAGGTCACTGTTAAAAAATAAACAGTTTTCCCAGAATTAACGATTTCGTGAGCCTGGGTTGACTCAGCGCCTCATGCGACCGCTCCCATTTTAAAAGTATATTCAATTTAAAATATCGGTGTCAGTTCTAAGAAATAATTGTGTAAAACGCTTTTCATTATGCGTTATATGCTTCAGAATACTCTTAAAAATACGCCTTGGCCAAATAATCCTTCAAAGTGCTCAATAGGCTTATCCATATATCATTAAACTCATTCACATGGAAAAAAAAGCAATAGAAAAGTATTATTTACAACTTTCCTAAAAGAAAAAGTGACGGAGTGAAACATACCATTAAGTTTGAAGGTAAAATACATATTAATCAAAAGTAGTATTTTAAAGGTTAAAAGAAACGTAATAAAAAAATCTCTCATCGTGGGGTTACAGCAAAGCAAACAAAATGTCTTATTTTAATTGGTTATAGGATCAAAGAAAGCTAATGAGCGTTTGAAGTGGAATCTTTTATTTTTGATGATCACGAGATGATATATATAAATTATATCAGTGTAACTGTGAATTTTTTTATTATGTCAGAAAGCATTTTGTTTTACTTCATTCCAAAAAATTATTTCTTAAACCTTTAATTTTCGATATGCTCGCGACGCCCTCGCAGGGTTATCGTGCCCCTCGGGGGAGGGGCACCGTACAGTTTGAGAAACACTGATCTAGGATGCTCATAGGAAAAGAAATAGAATCCAGCCGATGTGGTCGACCAAGGTGGAATAGGATTCGAGTTATTTCTGGGGAAGCCCTGTAGGGGGTGAGGGGGCCAATTCTACGTTAAGCTCGCTCTAATACGAAAATATGGCGGACCTCCAAAAATCAAGTTCCAAGCTCAATTACTTAGGGGGTGAATTGTTTTCAGTCCCCATAGGGTTAACATGGTAGCATGATATTTTAGTGCTTAAGCCCTCTCCATTGAATGGTCCCCTCCAAATGAGAATGAAGCAGATGACTGGATGGGTCTCGACGAGTTGAAAACTTGGTTCGAATCTTAAGTCTGAGACTCGAACAGGAGCCATGATATTGTGAATTTAAAAAATTTTTTAAAAAGTTTAAGACAATTAAAATAAAAAGCAAGGAAATAAATAGCTCTATGAGCATGAAATTATAATAACTGAAAGAGCAAATAGAAAGGATTCGAATGAGCCAGGTCCTATTGGACTCTGAGGCTTGGGTGCCGAGATATTGGCCAAAAAGCTGTAGAGGGTTGAATTCATACGGGGGATGCGTCCCAACAGATATAGTTTATAACAATAGTTATTATGATCCGCGAAATATCAGTCCCATAGCAACAAACAAGTGGCATGTTAAAATATTAGATAACTGTGTTCGCGTGCGCATCGGAGTCGTGAAGGTTTGCGCATGCATCCGTGACGGTATGCGCGCGCATCGTAAAAATTTACCCTCATCCTTTTTCTCTCTAACATCAAAAAGAAAGATTACTTCAAAAATTAATATACGAATACAAAAGGCTCTTATAATTTTCTACAATGTAATAAATGTGTTTATGCTCATCGCAATGCGTTCGTAGTAAATGCATCTATAATAATACACTTGCAATTGTTATTTCCATAAGTAAATTAATATTTACTCTTATGTTTTATGCACAGGAAACACAATTTAAAGATTAATATACTAATTTTTTAAAAATTTTCTGCAAGTATGCTTGGTTTAATAACAAAAAGTGTTCAAACAAATGCATCTGAGATGATCCGTAGGCGAAGGACGGTCTCTCCCTACTAGTAGTGACTCACAAATCAGTGCAAAGCACAAGTTCGCAGACAATGAGGGTATAGCTCAGTGGTAAAGCATTCGACTGCAGATCGAGGGGTCCCCGATTCAATCCCGGGAGTCCTCTTCTTCAGGAAAGTGAAGAGGGAATTTTTTTTTAGAATTTCCAAGACGACAGTGATCTGTCCCGTTCTGTATATTTTTAGACAAATCATTTTCGTATCCGTTCCTACGGAACGCAAAGCAAAGGTTCGCTTATACGGGTGTATAGCTCAGCGGTAAAGTATTCGATAGCAGTTTGAGCGGTCTCCTGTTCATATCCGCTTATCCCCTTCTTCAGAGAAGTGAAGAGAAATACTTTTCTGAGAATTTCAAAGGCAGCAATGATCTGTAACGTTCTGAATATTTCAGGAGAAATTATTTTCACATTCATGACGGTGTGCGCGTGCATCGTAAAAATTCACCCTCATCCTATTTCTCGAACGCCCCAAGAGAAGTATAACTTCAAAAATACTATTAATGTATGCACAAAACGATGTAAAAGATGATTTGCCTTGAACAAAGGCAGAAAAAGGAGGAGGCCATACTATGTTGTTCTTTTGTAGGGAATTCAAGAGTGTACGTCTTTCCGAAGAGAATTTAGGACAAGCAAGAATCAGATGCTTGGCATTCTGGATTGTGTCACTGGAGCAAGAACACTGGTCAGTAGGCGACAAATTGAAGCGCTTTAAATTGGCGAATACATTTTTTTACACTTTCAATCGATTTAAAATAAAAGCGTGTTTTTTAGTTTTTTCAAACTATGATTTTTTTAAAATTTTTTAGTTCGATCCACATTAAAAGCATGTATTTTTAGTTTTTTGAACTATAATTTATTCATACACTTTTTTTTTTTAAATTTTTGGCCCGCGACCGAAAAAGTTTGTCCATCCCTGAGTTAGAAAAAAAAAATTCTTTTTTTCTCACATGCACGAGTCTTTTTTTATTCCTATTTTCAGAAAGACTGGACAATTGCTTATATTATGATAAGAAATTGCTGAAGGAAAAAAGCGCGTTTTAGCTGTTAAGGTTACTTCTAATCTTTTCGTCGCCAAATCTGAACATGTGAAATGGAACCTTTTGCCAAATCTGGAAATGGTATAATGAATTAGTCGCCAAATATGGAAGTCGTTATTCCTGATTATCCTGTTCAGGACAATGGAACAAAATAATGAAATAATTGTATTGTCATTGGTCCTTGACATGTGTGTGAGTTCGAGCCCAGTACCACTAAAGACCCACCGTGTAGGGGAGCGATGCTCGTTAGATCTGTCGAGAGCTCAAAACGTCCTCCGGTTGGTGTGATGTGGTAGTAAGGAGAGGGGGTTGCCAGCTCAGATGTCGTCCACGTCACTTGACCATGGTTCAAAATTACATGGTACATCGCCAAAAGCCCTTGTGTTGCTGAGCAGTGCAATGTTAATATTCACTCACTCACTCACCCTTGCCAAGTGAGCAAAATTTCGAATTAATCTGACGTTTTAAAGTTTGCAAAAATAGAGTTCAAAGATTCCATTACATGCCAGTGAAGCTTATAAAAGCGTGTGTCAATTAGCTCTCCACCCATGAAATGGTCGCTCCTCCACTGTTATTTGTTATCAGTAACCGTTACAATTGCAAAAAGAAAAAAAAAGATGTTATCTCGCAATTCGTACCAGCAAGACATTGATAGGAAAATTGATATATTTGATTGATAGAATTTTTCGATAAATTTTTGGTGCATTGTTGTCAAATAATTTAATTTATTAATGCAGCGGGCTATGGTCGGACCCCTCAGAAAGGTCCGGTGGGCCACATGCGGGCCCGCAAGTTGAGTATCGTTGCTATAGCTGAAGCATACAAAAGCAGAATTTATAACATGAACCACATATTAGAATTTAGAAAAGATATTAAAAATTATAAAAATAAAATATAAATTAATATATATATATATATGGATGCTGCAGTATTATATATAAACATTGCTGACTTAGGACAGCTCTTATATATAAAATGATTTATACTAAAGTGGGGTTTAACATGTTTTCTGGCCAGCCAGCCTTCTTCCCCCTTTCTGTTGATGTGAAGTGAATGTGAGTTTTAATGGCGCAAGGGCCAATTTTGGCCAAGCTGCGCCAAACACATGTTAAAAGAAGATGTCATTTTTAAAAAAATATATAAGTAGAAAAGTATATGCCCTTTCTGTTGATAATACTGAGCGAAATCTTATTGAAAATAATGGTTAGAATATATAAATCCATTACAAGAAAAAGGTAACTTACCTAAAATTGCATTGAAAAAGGCATATATATGTATATATCAAATATGAAAAGAGTATTGCAAGAAAAGTCAACCACTGCAATGTTTTTCACTTATGTATTTCTTACCCTAATAGAAAAATTTTGCAATTTATTTCTCGCAAGTAATTTCAGAACAATAATTTTATAAGAAATCTTGTTATGTCTGTAGATTTTATTTCCACGCGAATTGAAATGTAATCAGATGCCAATGATTCTCAGAATTGGAATTAAAGAATAGGTAGGGCAGAAGAAAAGAAATCACGTAAATCTATCAATTCAGTATTGATTTTATTTTTCATGAACTGTTTTTCTTGGAAAAGCTACAAAAAACTTCGCGCGCGCGCGATATCTGGATCTTCCTAGTAAAAATACTCTTCTCTAACAAAAAAAAAAAAAAAAAAAATAGGAATTAACACAGTTGTCTGATATTAAATTTTTCCGCAGCCTTATAAAGGATAAATTAGTGATTTATTGAATTTAAAATGCATGGAAAATCTAATTGTAAGTTGTTTCTGTAATTCATAACCTTCAAATATTATTTAAAAATTTAGAAAAAAAGCACTAATTTTACAGTATTTTTTTATACATATAATTACATTCTGAGTTCATGCTGAAAATTTTTAAGTTATCTGACTACAGTTGGAACCGCGATTTAAAAAAAAACGTATAAATAAATAATTGTTATGATATTTCAAGTCACTTGGATTAGAATACACGCATAAGATTATTTTAAGAATATTATCAGAATAAAAAAATTACTTAAATTCAATATTTTGGCAAAAAATGAACTTAGAATGACCTTATTTTAAAATGTTCTCCTTTTATAAAAAATACTTCTATCTATAATAATAATAATTTTACTTATATAAAGTAAAGACTTCTCCACAGAGTCTGAACTAGGATTTTTGAAATTTTATTTAAAGAGTTACCACCAATTCAAATAATGATTGGTGTTTTTTTCTTAACATTTCTTTCCTCTGTTGTAGTTAAATATGGATAAATCCACTTCTAAATTATATATTTCAAAAATTCTAGTTCAGCCTCTGTACAGAGGTCTGAGCTATATGTCGGCGAAATATTATTATAATAGAAGTATTTCCCATAAAAGGCGAATGCTTTGAAAATAGGTCATTCTGTGCTCATTTTTTGCCAAAACATTCCATTTAGATGATTATTTATACTAATAATATAAAAAAAATTTCATACATGTATTCTAATCTAAGTGACACTAAATATCATAAAAATTATCCAATTATACACTTTTGCAAAATAACAGTTCCGAACGCAGTCGGATACCTTATGTAGAGAAAAATTTCTTGATGTTCATACAAACAGTACTTTTATAAGTTATACCTTGATTTTAAAATAAGTTCAAAAATAACTTATAAATTGCTATCTCTTGAAATATACATTACAGTTTATTAAATGAATACTAGGAAAATATGAATCAATCTGATAGTTTAAAAGGAGGACTCATAAAAAAAAACTCAAAAAATGGATTTGCAGGAATACCCATTATTTTCTTGAAAATGAACTAAAAATGTAACAATAGAGATGGAAGGATACAAAAAAAACTTAGGTTGAAGTTTTCAAATTACATTAAAAATTTTTTTTATGTGAACTGCAAATTAAGACTCCAAGGAAAGAATAATCCCCAGTTAAGTGATTGCATAGATATACCTAAAATACCCTATCTTTTTTTCTGTGAAAGAAGGAACATAATAAAGGTAAAAGAGACGACAAAAAATATTAAGAGGGAAGTTCAAAATGGATTTGTTTTTATTAATTATTGGTAAGCCAAAATAATAAATCAGCATGAAATTAAAAATATTAATTTCAATAAAAATTTCAAGCAATCACTTGTGGATATATAATATTTTTTGATTTTACATTTGGTGTGTAGGTTTTTAGATTACCAACAAGGGGACATCTTTGGTCTGAAATTAAGAGTGGTTATTTTACATTGTCTACAATTTTTTGCTTTCACCTCTGAATATCAATGAAAAAAGCCTATTCATCTAAATCTCAGCGATACTCAACCTGCGGCCCACCGGATCGCGTTGCACTAACAAACCCAATTATTTAAGAACAATGCATTAGCAATTTAGCGAGAAATTATATCAATCAAGTAATCACATATATAAATTTTGCTATCAATGTCGTGTTGGTACGAATTGCGAGATAACCCTTTTTTTCTCTTTTATATTTGTAACGGTTAGTGATAATAAATAACAGTAGAGTAATGATATATATATATATATATATATATATATATATATATATATATATATATATATATATATATATATATGCAGCCGCAAATAGAAAAGTACATATAATCCAAAATATAAAAATACACAGATAGTTATTGAACCTAAGATAGCTATACTAAATAGGAAGAAATAGGCACAGTAGTACACTACCAAACTCCTGGCCTTCGGAATCAGTAAATGGGTCCGGCTGTCAAGAGAAATGGCACCCCAGACCATAACGCCTGGTTGAGAGTCTGTGTGGCGTGCAATAGTGAAAGCAGGATCGGTGCGCTGCCCTGACACGTCCTCGACAATTGTCAGGACACAGTTGGAAGCGGGATTCGTCGCTAAACACTATACGTCCCCAGTATTCGTGATTCCAACCTGTTCGAGCCAATTGCCACTGTAATCTGGCTCGACAGTTTGCAGGTGTGAGTGGCAGTTGGCGTAGGTATGAGCTTAAACTTCGCGCTATCAACCGTCTGTGAATGATCATGATGGACACTCGTGTGCGGGTCGCACGTCTATTGGTTGATAACGAAAAATCAGGCGCTGCGACAGCTGATGTGACAACCAATCTGTCTTCCCGATCTGCTGTGGCTCTAGGTCAACCGCTATCATCAAAGCGCTGAAATCTGCCATTGTTCACCCATTCTTGCCAGCATCTTCTAATGGCCTCATCGCTTCGATCCATATGTTGAGCGATTTTACGATTTGCCCTAACAGTCGTCCTAAAAGTTTGTCCAAACAGTTGCTCGTAATGAGCTCGAATCTGGTGGCAAGGCATTTTTCATTCGTTGAAACTATCCTAAATCCCAATGGCACAGAAAATTTGAACATGCGATTAAGAGTCGATTCTTATAGACACATACTGAGTGCGCAGTTCCGATGCGCTGTAGCTCCAGCTATTCACGTTTTCATTGGACACCAAATTTTAATCATTTGCATGTTCGGTACAAATGTCTTTGCATACGATATATCATTACATTTGTACAACTCCTTCTTGGTGCGCCGTTTTTCTTTCTTATAGAGTGTATATCAAAATTTATTGAATAAAAACTTTTGAAAAATTTGTTTATTGCTATTGATTAATAATGTCTGTTATCAAGTGATTAATAATAAACAGACCAACTGATTGATTAATTTGTTGTCTATTATTATTTAGTCGTACTCTAACATATTCTTTAATAATTAGTTGAGTGAGATCTAAGAACATTTGATTAGTTGTATTACACTTTCTAGTTTTGAAGATTTTCTTAAAAAGAGTATTGCATGATCGCATAAATTGCATTTTAAAAATAAAATAAATAAGTTATTTTAAAGAAAGGAGATTAAGAATATAAAGAAATTTTTCAAGAAAATAAATCACACACACACACACAATTTTTTCGTATGATGTTCAAAATAGTATAACTGTTTTTATGTTATTTTGAACCGAAACAAGGTAATTACATCGTATATATATTGTAATTAGTTTTCTTCAATTATTTTTTATCTTCTTAAAATATAATTTGTTCGCAAAATCAGTAGTCAAACTTCATTGTTCATGTCCTTTAAAGTAGTTATAAAATTTTAGTACATTTGTGAAAACTAATGTGTTCACTGCAACGATTTGATCTATGTTATATCTTAATTTAAATATAATTTCTTTCAGGCTTAGAAAGATAAGATTGAAGTTGGACTTAAATGAAATGCATTCATTTTCTGGATCAGCAGCTTTTGAATTATTGTGTACTGATGATCATTTAAAATACTACAACAGGAAAGAAAAAAATGCAGAATCTGATTTACTGAACTTTACAGTGTAATGAGAAGACCTTATTCACAAGTGCTTTTAGGTACACAGCATGCAGAATTCAGTTCCCTTATCTGCAGCCTCGAGTGGCAAGGGTGACTGTAATTTGGGGCAAAGTCGACAAAACGATGACAGATACGTCTACATTGTATGTGACTCAACTCTAATTCAAAGTTCATGAATTATAACTAGCAAGTGGTGCCATATCCAGTCCTTTAACAAAAGCTACATGCTACAAAATGATCTTAATGGTTGACATGTTTTGCATACGTTTTGGATAGAGCAAGAGTTAACCCCGTTCTGTATTGATGGAGATTAGGACATAACGGACAAGATGCAAACATACATTGTCTTGATAACAACCAGCGTCACGAAGTCTTCGGAAACAGAACAAAACTACGGATCTGAATACGTTAGAAATGCGACAACGGCTGTCCTTATTACCGTTTTAATCTTGAACTAACTATTTTGGGGTGCTGTAGTTTCTTCAAGAATTAAAAGTCTCCCACACAAAGAACAATTTGTTTGTGTGTTACCAAAATATTTTTCATGGTTGAAAAAGAACACTTTTTCATTGATTAATGGCATAAGAGAAACATAACAATTCCTTCTTAAATTAATGATTTCTAAAATGTAGCAGTTTTCTTCATGAAGTGATATATCTTCCGGAAAATAAGTTTGTTCCCCCTGTACAAACGGCTATAGGAAGATATTTTTTTTTCATGGATTAGTAGGTTCTGAGAGACGAACTAGTTACAATTAGTTACCATGAAGGAAATATCTGTAGTTTTCGTTCTTCGTATTTTTGTGTGCATTATTCTGAAAACTTACTTCATTTCTGTTGTTTATGCGTACTTCCCAAATTGAAAGACAATCAGGATTTATGAAGAAATGCATTAAAGTGGAGTATCTGTTTCAGTGTTCCTTCATTGATGTGCAAAAAATACTTAATTAAAGTTTTATTTCAATATAATACAGTAGTTACTTCAACAGAATACATAGTTTGTAATTTCTGCTATAAATGATTTACAAACATTATGAAAGAAACGAACTATATTCGAGAAGACAAATACTTTCGATTGCTTATTTAGGAATCATCATTGTTTTCAAATGTACCAGAATCATTGCAGAAATGTAATCTGAATGTATAGAATAAGGTGTGCTTTTTTTCTGTTGTTACATAGACTATATTGCAGTTATCTCTGCTAAGTTGATGAAGACATTTGAAGCTCTAGTTGCTAAACAAAAAAATCCCAAACTGTTTGTAAAATACTGCGCGCAGCCATTATGCTAATAATACGAGTAATAATATTATTAATTGTAAATGTATGTGTTATAGTGTTCATTATCCTTGCAAATAATTTTAATTACAATTTAAAAACATTGAAAATTTTGGTGAACTATACAAGAAAACCGAAAAATTTAAAATTTCTTTGATTTAAAAATATTGCCCAAAAGAAAATTGTGTTTTTTATGTCATTCTCTATGTCATGTATTAAGAGTCAAATGTTAGGTCCCGTTTTATTTTTAATTCTACTGAATATGTAAGTTTATTTTAAAAAATTCTGTGTGCTTTCTGCCCTATTTTGTCTTATATTCATGTATTGATAATTGTATGCATTAAAGTCATATTGTAGATGTCTTTTAATTTTTAATTTTTTCATTTGCATCCCGTTTCACCCTTATTCCTACTGAATATCATAGCAATCAATCTTTATTTCAGCTGAGAATCTTACTGCTTTATTTATAGCATTAATTGATATAATAAAGCTTCATACTCTTAACGATTAACAAAACATTAAATGGAATTTATGGTAATATCAAATTTGTTACTTTTGAAAACTCTCTGCTTTTTATTATTTGTGATTATTTACAGATATTTCTATCCCATTAACCGTATCATGACTAAGGGAACCATTTTTCCTATTTTAAAATTGCGATTGTCTTGTTTAATTATAGCTTTATCAGTATTTTTATACACAATGTCAAAATAGAATACAATTGAAAAAACTGGAACGTTTAGGGGGAAAAACTGTTTAAACATTTGGTGCCAGGGATGAAACATTTGTGGGCTGTACTCCATTATTTATTAAGTTTATTGCGTCGTGAAATAATATACTGCATAACATTGTTTATGTTATTTGGCAGTATAATTTTTTGCAATAATAACGAATGCTTGAAGAAATGCCTGATAATGGCAAATAATTCTATGTTATTCCTGTTTCAATAAAATAAAAAACATAATATTAAAAACTACACACATTGTAATGAATTTTTCTTAATGCTGTTTATTTTATGACTAAGCAAAATCAAATAAACATTTAAATACTAATATTTACTCTTACCCAACTTATGGTCCTGTAAGGGTTAAAAGAACTGTCTAGTACAATCAAAGTAATTGAAATTATGTTGAAAATTAGAGATCATCTAGGGGGCTGCGGTAGTACAGTGGTAAGGGTATCGGATCATGGCAGGCATGTCATGAGCTCAGGTGTCGTCCTCGTCACTTGAACACGGTTCAAAATTACGAGGTCCGTCACCCAAAGCCCTCGTTTAGCTAAGCAGTGCGACGTTAATATTCATTCACTCACTAGAGCTCATCTACTTCAGATGAAAACTTTAAAAATAGTTTTATTTAGCCCGCAGTTGTTACCATTATTTAACACGATGATTTTTCGTGAAATTAGGGCTCGAATAAAGATATACGAAAAACAAAACAAAAAAAAACATGTTTCCTTCCAGTGCCTCAAAAATAATGTTCAAAAACCCGAGAAGCCAGCAGAATTTTTAGAATTGTGGTTAGTATTGGAATCACACACAACAATTGCTTCAAGTTATGATTGGGACCACAGAAATGTAATCAGATAAGGCAATTATAATTAATTAAAGTTACATGATGTCCAAAGTTGTTTTATAACTTAAAATTTGGAAAGACTACAAATATTGCTGTTCTTATGATGCATTATTTTGAAACTTTTCAGAATCTAAAATGAGGCAAACAAGCAAATATACAAGGGAAAGTCAAAAAGTAAAGTGCAATTTCCCGTTCCAAGGTTTAGCAACAGCAATAGTATCCAGCGCTGAATCAGTCAAATCCTTTTTAATTTTTAAGTCTGAGATTCCATAACCCCACAATGACTTTTATAATTCAAAGATTAAGTCTTATAATATCAGACTTGCAATTCTTTCGAAAAACTCGATCAGGTTTCGATAAAAAATTATTTCTTCTAAAACATTCTCAAATAACTTTATAAATTTTGACTCTATTTAAAACATTTACTGGGTTTTACATTGGTCTTTCACGTTTATCAAATCTATCTTTCATTTGAAATCCCAAAAGATGTTACTCTTAAATTCGTAAAACACAGTAAATTTGAAAAGAAAATTAAAAATAATTGAAATATATCTACACGGAAGATATGGTCCCAGATAAAGCGTTGAAAAAGAAAATGTTATAAAAGGAATATACTATAAACATTCTTCAAAAAAGAAAAAAGATGAAATAATTTTACTTTTTTTAAAAACGTATAAAAATTGTGGAAAAATCAACTGTGTAAGTTTTTATTCATGTGCATTTACATTTATATATGATAAAAATTTATATTTTTAGCATTATTATTATTTTCATAAAAGTTTCAAGTAGTGAAATTAATATATATAACTAGCTGGTATACCCGTTCTTCGCACGGGTGAACTGAAAAATTAAACAACACAGATTGAAGGATAAAGAAGTTTTTAATGAGTTAATTTTACGTGGATTGCAAATTAAACAAAAAAAGCTTTTTGCGTAACTCAGGTAACAAAAAAAGAGAGAAATAAAACACCTTTGTTAAATTTTAAGTATGTAGGTCTAATAGCTGATAAAAAGGGGTTTTTTTTATTTATAACTCCCCGTAACACTCTTGAGGGTTGATTTTTGAAAATACCTTCCTAAGCTGATCTCTGCTCAGCACACAAAAAAGTAACACATCGTTAAAAGTTTTGTGTAATGAACGCTTAAAATAGTGTAAATAATTTTTATCTGAAAGTATAACACATTAATATTACTTTCTGTAGTATTTATTTTATGTTAAAACTGTAATATTCGCAAGCAACGCCGTTTCTTAAATTATAATGACGATCCAATGAAAAGCATAGCGAAATGTTAACGATAGAGTCAAGTTGGCAAATGCCTAGCTACTTTCATAACTCGAGATTTATTAGAGCTTTGTAAGACCCGCCGTGTAGGGGCACGATGCACGTTAATACTTTATCCAACAACATTATGATTTACTGCAGTTTTTTTCATACAATATTTTTTTTTGGATCGCTACATTTAAAATTAAAGGATATACATAAACAAAATACTCCTCTTTGGGAAATTTAATCCGTTAGAGCTAATAAATTAAATAAAGATATTCCACTGTAAAATTAATTATATATACCGTTCACTTAAAATAAGTAGTCAAATCATTTTCTAAGGTCTTCATTAACATACAAAAACATAAGACACTTAAATTTTGACAAACTATTTTTTCCGCTAAAATACTCATCATGGAACCCGTGCTGCCATATATCTTGGAAGAGTGGATTTCAAAGAATATTCCTGCTAATTATTGGTAGAATATTCCTTCTAAGTTGGTGTGGTGTTGTAGTTAGGAGAAAGGGATGCCAGCTCAGATGTCGTCCACGTTACTTGACTATGGTTCAAAATTACGTGATCCGTTGCCAAAATCCCTCGTGTAGCTGAACAGTGCGACATTAATATCCACTCACTCTCACACTCCAAAAAATACAGTACAGTAGTTATTGCGTTTTTAAGTATAAAAATAATTATATCTGCCTATTCAATTAAAATTATAGCGTTATAATTAACTACTAATCACAAAGAAATTTGAAAATTTGTCCAAATGATGCTGTGTGAAAGAGAAAGCTAATTTACTTTAAGAATCAGAACTGATAAAAGCATTTATTTGAAAAAAGATCAATTTCTTACTACCAAATATGCATAATAAGATGTTAAAAAAAACATTAAAATAAAGAGAGATTTATAACAACCTCTCCCTTCAAAACTTAGTTTGATTCTGAAATTAAAAAAATAGGCATTATATCAGAGGAATTAATTACAAGCGAGCACCTTGCGTAGCCAAAACAAAAAAGCTTTTCAAAAACAAAAGATAGATATATGCAGACGTGGTTTGTTTTGCAGCGCATGCCAGAATTGCTAGCAGAAGACAGAATTTTTTCGTACTTACTTGACAAATAACTTTATATTTTTGACACTTCCCCAAATCTTTATAAATTATAGTCTATGCTATAAATTATAGCCTATGTGCTATTCTGATGTATAAGCTATATTACTGTAAAATTTCATTAAAATCCATTCAGTAGTTTTTGCGTGAAAGACCAACAAAGAGTTTCACAAACTTTCACATTTATAATATATATTAGATACAGACATATACCATCGAGTCAAAACATTATGAATAACTTCCAAATTTTTCAATTAACACATCTAGATGATGTGAAAGCCAAGTGACTAAGAAAGAACAGTATTTAACCTAAACGTACCATAACAGGTCAAAAGACAGGTGTTTCCATGTTAGGAATAGGTATGTATTGTCGGTATGTTTAGTGTTAGCTGCTGCTGGAGAAGGTAAGCTATCATTCTTGCAGCTAATTTTGAGAGTGAGCTGAAAGGCGACTGGTCTCAGCGAATTTGAATGAGGGCAAATTGTAATGGCCTGAAAACTCGGAACGTGAATCTCTGAAACAGCATGGCTGGCAGGTTGTTCATGTTCTGTTGTTTTTAGTATTTATGCCAGGTGGATAAATAACGGGGAAACCAGAAGTAGATATTTAGTGGTTGGACGTCCTCGCGTTATCAAAGACAAAGAGCGTCGGAAATTCTCCCACTTGGTAAAACAAAATCAGCACCAGACAGTGACTCAGCTGACAGCTCAGTACAATGTAAGTACTAGTGCAAGTATTTCGGAACATACAGCACAGCGGACACTGTTGGATACGATACTTCACAGCAGACGTCCCGCTCGTGGGCCTACGTTGACCAAGTGTCATTGCCAACTACACATAGATTCGGCTCAGAAACATTGAGAGTCGACAATAAATAAATGAAAGGGACTTTCCTAGTTGGGGATGAATCCCGATTTCTCCTTCATCACGTCTACGGCTATGTCGGGGTACTTCGTCTTTCACAGTCGAATAACTTCTCTTTCCTTGCTCACAGACTGGGGATGGCGATATTCTGCTTTGGAGAATGTTCTCGTGAATGACTCTGGAACCCTTAGCTCTGTTAGAAGAGATTATGAAAATTGTAGACTATCTGAGCATAATTAGTTGCACCCTTATATGGCGTCTGTTTTCCAATTGGAAAATTAATCTTCCAGCAGAACAGCATCCCCTTTCAAGATGCTAGAACTGTGTTAGAAAAGTTCGAGAAGCATAAAAAGGAGTTCTAATTTATATAATTGTTACTAATCTGTACGGAATCTTTCCACTAATATTCTTAGGCGTCTTTGGGGGATTATAAATTCGCGTATATTTCCAATCAACTCCGAAAAGCGAACGGGATATGCAAAGTAGATAGGGTATTTAAGTAGATCGTTGTAAGCTAGCAAAGATGAAGGCTTTTGAGCCAGCAGCAGTAGCCTCAAGTTTGGAGGAATCAATTGGATTACGATATTGAAGAGTTACTGTTAGTAATCTACGAAGGAATCTTTTAAAGGTACCAAAGTATTTCCAGGTGATATAGTATAGTTTATTTTCGCTTAAAACAATCCCTAGTTTAATAAAATTAGTTAATGGAAGCTAATAATTCGAGTTACCTTTTTTTCTCGGACCTCCTGTTTCGGTAGACCATATTTGATCTTACGCGTAATTATTGATTAATTTCATAATTCGTAATTTAATTTAGTATTAAAGGTAAATCCCTTTTGTTTGACTTTACATAGAAATATTATATGTTATTAGAGTTTCTGATATTTGAATCAAGATAATAAATACAAGTTATTATTATACAAATGGCTCTTAGTGATTCTTTGCCTCAAATTTATCTTGGTGTCCAGGGGAGTTCCCACATAAGGGCTACCTAACTCTGCGGATCTTTATCTGATAATGCACAATTGGGTTTTCATAGAAAGGCAGCTCAGAGATCAACCATCTTCATGTAAGAATATTTCGGCTTTACGTGACCAGTACTTAGACAACTGGTAAACCTGTCTCCAGTCATTTACCAAGAACTTGTGGTATCCATGCCAGGGTGAGTGGCAGCTATTTTGCAGGTAGAAAGTTGTACAAGGTGTTATTGAGTAGGTGTTCATAATGTTTTGCTTTTCCGTGGATATTACATATGCATTTATAAGCAAACAATTAAAATATACGTGCATATATACAGACATACATTGCATCGGGAAAGAATTAAAACTTTAAACTAAAAATACTACAATAATAGTAATAATAATATATTCCTTGCTTCATATCGATAACAATTTATTCATGGTGAAATGAATCAAGGTTTCTGTACATGCTATCAAGTTCTACCATTTCAACTATACTTGATTATTACGAAGATTTTAATTCGGTAATAATATTCTGATATATTAACTACTAGCTGGTATACCCGTTCTTCGCACGGGTGAACTGAAAAATTAAACAAAACAGATTGAAGTTTTTAATGAGTTAATTTTACGTGGATTGCAAATTAAACAAAAAAAAAGGCTTTTGGCGTAACTCAGGTAACAAAAAAAAAGAGAGAAGTAAAACACCTTTGTTAAATTTTAAGTATGTAGGTCTAATAGCTGATAAAAAGATTTTTTTTTTATTTATAACTCCCCGTAACATTCTTGAGGGTTGATTTTTGAAAATACCTTCCTAAGCTGATCTCTGCTCAGCAAAAGTAACACATTGTTAAAAGTTTTGTGTAATGAACGCTTAAAATAGTGTAAATAATTTTTATCTGAAAGTATAACACATTAATATTACTTTCTGTAGTATTTATTTTATGTTAAAACTGTAATATTCGCAAGCAACGCCGTTTCTTAAATTATAATGACGATCCAATGAAAAGCATAGCGAAATGTTAACGATAGAGTCAAGTTGGCAAATGCCTAGCTACTTTCATAACTCGAGATTTATTAGAGCTTTGTAAGACCCGCCGTGTAGGGGCGCGATGCACGTTAATACTTTATAAAACCAAATTATGATTTACTGCAGTTTTTTTCATACAATATTTTTTTTTGGATCGCTACATTTAAAATTAAGGGATATACATAAACAAAATACTCCTCTTTGGGAAATTTAATCCGTTAGAGCTAATAAATTAAATAAAGATATTCCACTGTAAAATTAATTATATATACCGTTCACTTAAAATAAGTAGTCAAATCATTTTCTAAGGTCTTCATTAACATACAAAAACATAAGACACTTAAATTTTGACAAACTATTTTTTCCGCTAAAATACTCATCATGGAACCCGTGCTGCCATATATCTTGGAAGAGTGGATTTCAAAGAATATTCCTGCTAATTATTGGTAGAATATTCCTTCTAAGTTGGTGTGGTGTTGTAGTTAGGAGAAAGGGGTGCCAGTTTAGATGTCGTCCACGTTACTTGACTATGGTTCAAAATTACGTGATCCGTTGCCAAACGCCCTCGTGTAGCTGAACAGTGCGACATTAATATTCACTCACTCTCACACTCCAAAAAATACAGTACAGTAGTTATTGCGTTTTTAAGTATAAAAATAATTATATCTGCCTATTCAATTAAAATTATAGCGTTATAATTAACTACTAATCACAAACAAATTTTGAAAATTTGTCCAAATGATGCAGTGTGAAAGACAAAGCTTATTTACTTTAAGTATCAAAACTGATAAAATCATTTATTTGGATAAAAGATCAATTTCTTACTACCAAATATGCATACTAAGATGTTAAAAAACATTAAAATAAAGAGAGATTTATAACAACCTCTCCCTTCAAAACTTAGTTTGATTCTGAAATAAAAAAAATAGGCATTATATCAGAGGAATTAATTAGAAGCGAGCACCTTGCGTAGCCAAAACAAAAAGGTTTTTCACAAACAAAAGATAGATATATGCAGACGTGGTTTTTTTTTGCAGCGCATGCCAGAATTGCTAGCAGAAGACAGAATTTTTTCAGTCTTACTTGACAAATATCGTTATATTTTTGACACTTTTCCCAAATCTTTATAAATTATAGTCTATGCTATAAATTATACCCTATGTGCTATTCTGATGTATAAGCTATATTACTGTAAAGTTTCATTAAATTCCATTCAGTAGTTTTTGCGTGAAAGACTAACAAAGATTTTCACAAACTTTCACATTCATAATATATATTAGATTTTCTGAAATATTTTCTGGAATTGATCAGTTTTTAATGAAGAATCTGTTGTTTTTAATATATATATATATATATATATATATATATATATATGTATGTATATATATTTTGTATATATATTTTTTTTGGATTTGCAAGCTTTTTTTTAAAAAATTTTGTGTGTTACCTTCCTAAGTAAATCTTCAAATCCTACTGTAGTTTTAATGACTACGTCTACATTTGAAACAATATTTAAAAAATTATTTCTCAAACTGTTAAAATCAGAGTCAAATTTAGGGGCTTCGGGAATTAAATATCAGTTAAATGATAAATTTTATCCTTATCTTTTTGCTTCACAATAACTTGCTTTAAATCATGTTAAAACAAATCAGCCACGTAAACTATAGGAATTATAATTACTAAAAATAATGATGATAAATAATGTAAGAAAAAATCAATAGTTTATTGTCCCAGCTCTAGCCCCGATGCAAGCTACCCGGTTGAATATTTAAGTGGAGAATTTTGGTGGATGTCCTCCTGTTAGTTTTCCTATCATACTCTTCAACACCCTAATAATTGGATGCTTATTGCAGACAAGACAAGTATCACTATACAGTTTTTTTAAAACTATATCTCCAAAGATTTTTTTAAATTAATTTCTAATGGGCTGCAAATTGGACATTAACCATTGCAGACCTAGTACATCCCGCAGTAGCTGGTATCACATTTTAGTGCGGTGCCCTACAGACGGATACCTATCGCCGCAGGTAATTTTGACGCCCAGTTTCCTCCCTAGAGGGAGGCACCTGAGCTCTAACGATGCGAACCTGTACCAGGATTTAATTTTGCCAAGAGTATCAAGCCAAACATACTCTCTAGGGATCTTTTACATGCCGTACACTCATACGCATGACCGTTGTTGATTTTCTTCATCACGAAAATCCACCGACTTGGGCCGGGGTCGATTCCGTTACCTTGGGTGCAGAAGGCCAGAGACAAACCAACCACAACACCCAGCTGCATATCTCCAAAGATCATGATGTTCATTTTAAAATTATCCCGTCACATGTGAACATACGAAATGGCGGATAAACTAGCAAAGGAGGTTGCAGCTATTTTAACTTATCTTCTACTGCCC
Source organism: Trichonephila clavipes (assembly GCA_019973935.1). Classification (NCBI taxonomy): domain Eukaryota; kingdom Metazoa; phylum Arthropoda; class Arachnida; order Araneae; family Nephilidae; genus Trichonephila; species Trichonephila clavipes. The sequence continues at coordinate 259,924 of BMAU01020436.1, forward strand.
TATTCTAGAATTATATTCAAAAGAGAAAAAGAAAAAAAATTGCCAAAGTCGTAAGAGAACCTCCTTCCCATTATTTGTTCATAAAATGCCGGGACGGACTCTTGATTTTTCATGCTCACAGAGCCGCTCAAAACACTATTTTAAGGTTAGCCAGCTGTTTCATTAACAGAATAACTTTTTCTGAGAACAAAAAGGTTTTTGCAACCTGCCCTACATGCCATAGTCATGAAGCTTCTGCTGAGCATCTTTTAGATTCCATGGAACTCACCAGAGAAGAAATGTATTGCAATCCTCTAATAGTAGTTTATTTCTTGAAAGAATGATTTCATTGAGCTCATGTGACTGCATCAAGCAATGAGATAGAGAAAAGGATGAGTCACGAGGCTTCTGCTAAGCATCTTTTAGATTGCATGGACCTCTCTAGAGAAGAAATTTATTACAATCCTCTAATAGTAATTTATTTCTTGAAAGACAATGATTTCATTGACCTCGTCTGACTGCATCAAGCAATGAGATAAAGAAAAGGATGAGTCATGAGGCTTCTGTTGAGCATCTTTTAGATAGCATGGACTTCACCAGAGAAGAAATTTATTGCAATACTCTAATACTAATTTACTTATTGAAAGTCTTTGAATTCATTGACCTCGTCTAACTGCTTCAGACACTGAGATGAAGAAGAAGGACGAGGAACAAGATAAAATTCGTGAAGAGGTGAAAGGAATATTTTTGCTTACCTTTTCTTGAAGTTGGAAATATCTTGCCACGATGAATACAGTGAAAAATTTCATTTTAAGGTATACGACTACTTGCGAAATTTTTTTTCGAAAATTTAAGATAGGGGCTTTTTTGTGATTTTTAAATTTATTTAGTATATTTTAAGAAAAAAATCTTAAAATTGAAAACAGAATTTTTTAAAAATTATTAAAATAGAAAAGAACTGGGGAAAATATATATATGCACAAAAAATTACATAAGCGGGCCCGCTCTCTACAAAAATTTTATGAATAAATTCTCAATTTTTTAATTTTGATGTGTTCCTCGTTATTCATGTTTGAAATGACCTTCAGGATAAGAGATATTTTAATTTTTACAAAAACTAGAACACTTTATCTTAGTTATATGAAATTACTTTTAAAAAACAGGGATTATATTCACATATATATATAAAGGACTGTAAATTTTAAAATAAGACAGTGATTGATATATCTGAAGGTCTCAAAATACTTCGACTATTATACAAAACATACACAAAAAATTTCAGCAAATTATTTTCAAAACTTTTTGAGCAATCGTTGTCTCCGTTTTAGCTTTTCGAGAAAAAAAACATTTCGAGTAAAACGCATTTTAAAGTTTGACATCTTGCTTGAAGTAGTGGCATCTACTTTTACCAAAACACTTGTAGTTTTTGTTCTAGTGAATATAAAATAAAATACTTGGTATTTTTTTATTAAGCTAATAGCTTGGCCTTTAGAATAAAATCATAAAAAATTGTTAATTTTTGAAAAAAATCGCGATTTTAGGGGGTAGTCGGATATCTTAAAATAAATAAAATAAAAAATTAAAATCCCACTTTAGTCACCAAATTAATCAAAAAGATAGATGATGAAAACTTAAAAACTTATTTTTATTCAAAATATTTTAATTCAGTCCTTTTGCAGTTTTTAAGTCAATGATAGAAAATTCAGGTAAAATAGTTGCAGTTTTATTTACGTAAATAATTTAGAGGCCAAAATTCAGAGATCAGTTGAATATAATGAATCTCTTGTGTTCTGTGGATCCCAAGGAGATATTTGGAAAATTTAAGTAAAATCCACACACAGACTGAAGTATTATCCATCTCAAATCGATCTAGTATTATTAGGATCTAGTAAAGTAAAATCTTCTATGAAGTTACCACGTATATTTCATTGAAAAAATTAAAAAGAGATATTTTTAAATTTCAAATGTTTAGCCTTACGAAGCGGTGATTCATGAAAATAAAACTCTTCACGTTATAGAAAAATTTAATCTCTTAAAACATTGCTGAATGACCCGGCAGCAAGAGCGCCCCCCTCCCAAGCGTTCTTTTTTTAACTTATGAAGATTGAGTGAAAGCAATTAAAATTTTAAGTGATTTATTTTTAAAAAAGAAATTTTAATGCGCATACTAACCGTTTATCAAATTTAGAACCAGTTCGCAAATCAAATGACGCGTCCTCTTTAAGAAAATTGTTCGACGAAATATCAGTACAATGAAGGAGTCTGAAGTCCCTTGAGATTAATTCTAATTTTTATGGTTGTTTGTCATTACCTATTTTATATAAAAGTATCCTGAATAATCTTGTTTTGCAATTCCACAGGGAGCGAAAAACCAAAACGAAATAGAATGATGTTGAATAATTTGTTAAAGTATATATAAAGAGATGAAATTAAAAACACGTGAAAATCTTTATATATATATATATATATATATATATATATATATATATATATATATATATATATATATATATAAGGATTTTTCACGTGCTTCAATTTCATCTTTTTATATTTATATATATATACTAGAGGACCCGACAGATGTTGTCCTGTACACACATCTTAAATTCAAAATAAAAGATTTTTATATATTCCAAATTGCCGGATCCAATGTAAAACATTCCAAGATCAACAATTTTTAAATAAAAAATTAATTAAATAAACATTTCTAAACCAAATTATAAATCTAAACCATTCTCGAGTCTACTGGAACAGACAAAAACTTTCATCAAAATCGGTCCAGCCGTTTAGGAGGAGTTCAGTTTCATACACACGCACAGAAGAATTACATATATAAAGATTATTTGAAAAGATAGTAATTAAAAACGCTAAAAAGCGTGAATCGCGCGCGTCTGCATTTTCGTAGCAATAAAGACCGGGTTTGGCCAGTTTGGCTGAAAATCAATTTTCGACGCCAACTTACGTCTTTTTCTATTCCTACTATTAGCTCACGATCTCTATACATATTTTATTTGTTTAATGTTTATTTTTTTATTTATCGTGGTGAAATTTTCAATCCTTAATAAAATACATTTTAAAGCGCTCAATTGAGCTGAAATGTAATGTACATGATTATTTTGGATGACAATACAATAATTTAATTATAATTAATAAAAATTAATTGATTATAAATAATTATTTAAAAAATTACAAACACAGCCACGTTGGCGACTTAGCAACCCTTTTGGCGACTTATGTCAAAATTTGAAAAAGTTTTTTTCTCACGTGTTAAATAAAGCATTCAGTTGAAAGAAAATTTTATATACACGATTGTTTTGGATGACAATACGATACTTTAATGATAATTAATAAAAATTAATTAAAACTTAATGTTGTGATTATGTCATATGTATAAACATATTTATATTAATTGCAACTATTTAATAAAACGTAGCTAAAATAAATTTTTTCTTGGTTGATCTAAGTAGGAATTGATTTTATATTCTTTTTATATTACTTGTTTATAACAGTAGCATTGTTACAGCAATGCAGGTGAATGTTGAGTTGTATTTTTTGAATGTTTTTAATTAATATCTTTTTAACTAATTGCGATATAGGACCGAATTGTGAATCTAAACTATTCTCGAATTTACTTGAACCCCCACAAAAAATTTCATCGAAATCGGTCCAGCCGTTTAGGAGGAGTTTAGTGACAAACACACACACAGAAGATTTTTATTTATAAAGATATATATTATCATAGTTTGCATTGATAAAGTACCTGGTAACTATGCTGTGATTTGTAAGTATTTTTATTATGATATGCTTAATGAACACTTTCTAAATAATGGATCTTTTAAAAAATTAGATTTATCACATAATGAAATTAGTAATCATATTAATGCTATTTATAAAAAATTAGGTTTTTGTATTCCTAAAATTAAGTATCCATATAAATTTTTAACTCCAAAATTCCATAAAAGTCCTGTTAAAATTAGAACTGTGACAAATGGTTTTAAAACATATATTACTACTGCAGGCAAATTACTTTATAATATTATACAAAACTTTATTAATCAGCAAAGTAAAAAAGCTATAATTAAAAATAGTAAAGAGATTATAGATTTTTAATAATAAAAATATTTATTCTGTTCATTGTTATATGACTTTGAAGATCTTTTCAATTCCATTGATATATATGATATTATTAAAGTAATTTTAGAAAACCACAGAGAGTACGTATAATCTTAATATTAATATTAACAAATTTAAAACTCTCATAGATTTTGTCTTAAAAGAAAATTACACTAATTTTTTTTAATGGTTCTTTATATAAACAAAAGAAAGGAATCCCACAAGGAGGCCCAGCAAGCAATAGTTTGGCTAATTTATATTTACACTTTTATGAATATAATTATTTTATTAATAATGACTACTATATTTTTAGACATATTGATGATTTAATTATTTTTGGTAGAAATGATAATTTAAATCCCAATATTAATTTTTGTCCGGCTTACTTAAACTTAGTTAAAATTAATAATAATCTTATCAAAACTAATTATTTAGATGTAACACTGTATATTAAGCATTTAAAATTACACAGTAATATTTATGATAAAAGAAATGCCTTTAATTTTAATATTATCAAAGTGCCTTACTGGAATTCAAATTTATCAATATCTATGTATAGAAACATTATTTTTAACTATATTTATCGTAATAATGTATTAGTTAGCGATAAAGCTAATATTTATTTAAATCTTAATAAATTTTTTAATCATTGTATTGGACATGGATATCCTGCTAACTTTCTTTGCAATTATATTTATAATGGTTTTTAATGATAAAATTTGTATTACTGTCATTATGTGTTTTTGTAAAGATTTCTTAAATAATTCTACAATTTTTAAATAATTCTACAATTTCCAAATAATTCTACAATTATTAAATAGATGGCGCCACACATGCTTAATAAATTTTTAATAATATATTTTTGCGTATCATTTATATTTATATGAATATATTTTTATGATTTTTTAAAAGTACATATATATATATATATATATATATATATATATATATATATATATATATATATATAAACTTCTTAATATCCTATCGTAATTAATTTTATGCGGATCTGTTTTCATTCCCTCGTATTTGGCGGGAAACACATAACTTGTTGTTGCACTCCCGACCTACGTATAGCTATTATCTATGTTAGCGTTGTATTATATCTACACAGCGAATAATAGTAGGTTATATATTTTTTGTTCATATTTTATTAGTTTAATGATTTTTTAATATTTTAATTCCTCATATGTAATTCTTTCCTTTCCTCTTGGTACGTAGTATGACAGACTACAAGTGAAGGTTGGCTGGCCCCAAAACATCTTTTAAACCTGCAATTCTGGTTCCTAAGGCCAGGAGTTTGTCATTGTACTACTGTGCCTTTTTCTTCCTATTTATAGTTATCTTTAGGTTTATAACTATCTGTATATTTTTATATTTTTGTTTATATATATATATATATATATATATATATATTTATATATTGGATTTTATATTTTGGATTATATTTATATATATATAAATGTATTTTCTTCTAATTTAAAAAACACAAAGTCCTCAAGGGTAATTCTATATAGGTAAAATTAATCTAAATAGTTTATTTCTTATACAGATTAACCTTCTTTAGCGTGCACATAAGATACTTTAACAGAAAATAACTGAGCATTCTATTACGAAAGGCACAAATCTAAAATTTTTGAAATGCGACGAAAAACTTCGTTACATGAACAAGCTAAATATTTCTGATGCTACAAGCGGCCGCTGTAACCTAGTGGTTATGGTCACGTACTTGTGGACGGCGTATTGCTGGTTCATGTTTTGGTGCCATTGAAGACTCGTCGAATAGATGGGGTCGATGTACCTTAAATCTGTCAAGGCTTACTATCCTCCCGTTGGTAGGGTGCGGTAGTTTGAAGAGGATGGTGGCAGGTGAGGTGTCTTCCTCATCTCTTGACCACGATTCAAAATTAAGATGTCCGTCTCCAATAGCCCTCGTGTTGCCGTATAGTGCGTCCTTAAGAAGTCTCAGGGGTGTTAATCTCAGATTTTTTCAAATTTTCAAAAAAAAAAAAAAAAATATGTTGTTCCTCATTTCTCATTTTCTTTTGAACATTTTGATACCAACCACGTGATAGTACTACAAAAACTTCGAAAGTTATTCGAAAAAATCCAAACAGCTATTTAGTAATAACAGTGTTTAAATGGACACATGCCACACCCACTTATTCTTGATTTCCGCATACGTTTCATCTTTCTGTTTTTAAAAAGCGTCATGAAATATTTTAAACACTTGGGTGAATGAGAAGGAAGCTTGCAACTCAACACATTCTTTCTAATGTGTTTTCATTCTGTTTTGGTAATGCTGGCACGTTGTTTAAAATAAGTTATTGAAATTCAAAACAACGTTATTTAAAATCGTTTATCTAAATTCAAAACAAGATTTCTCTTGATTTGCAATGGAAAATACACATTGTAGACCTTCAGGTAAACGTCCTAAGAAAAGAGAGAGAGAGAGAGGGAACCAATTCATGAAGGTATATCCTCATACAAATGTTGCAGAAAGGAGAGATACAGGTAAGTGTGCTTCCAGTAATAAAATCTCAGGAATTCAGACTTCATTAAAGTCAAATCTTATAAAGGTAAGTGAAAACTCTCTCTTCAAAGGATATCGTATTTTTGATTTTATTTCAACCTTTAGCTCTATTTTGTCAGTATCATGTTGTTTAAAATGTCATAAACCATTAACAATTAATGAAAAGTCCACTCGTGGTTTATGTCCGAATTTTGAGATACATTGTAAAAACTGTGGGAGTGTTTGTTATTTTTCAAGCTGTGAAAACACTGGGAATAAAAATAATGCTCCATAAATTAACGGAAGATCTATTTTAGCAATGAGATACAGAGGCCAAGGTTTAGAATCATTAAAAACAATTTGTGTGCTGTAATGAGTCTTCCTAATCCTGTTGAATAAATATCATATGATGTTATTAATAATAAACTTTCACTTGTTATGAAGGAAGTTGCTGAAGAAAGCATGAAAAGGGCAGCTGTCGAAGAAAATTCTTCGTCACCTGATAACCTTTTAACGGTAAGTGGTGATGGTACCTGGAAGACGAGAGGACATTCATCGTTGATTGGAGTATGTACTGTAATAGGGGCCGAAACAGGTAAGGTTTTGGATAGGGAAGTGTTGTCCTCATTTAGCAAAGGATGCAACAGTTATAAAGGGGTAAAGTTTGGTATCAAGTACAATAACTGGCAAAGAGCGCATAAGATTTCATGTAGAAAAAAATATTCTGGCTCTGCTGGTAAGATGGAGGTTGACGGGATGTTGAGGATTTTTAATCGATCAGAAAAGCTTCACAACCTGAAATATTCGAACAACATAGGAGATGGCGACACAAAAACATACAATGCCCTTTCTGAAAACAAGCCATACGGCGATGACCATCTTATTCAGAAAATATAATGTGTAGGTCATGCGCAAAACAGAATTGGTACAAGACTTAGGAAGCTTAAATTAGTATATAGTAAAAAGAAATTATCTGATGGTAAAACTATAGGCGGTAAAGGTAGGTTAACTGATAGTTTAATTGATAAACTTGCGCATTACTATGGTAATGCTATTCGATGCATTTCTACTAGTGTAATTGAAATGCGGAAAGCCATTTGAGCTGTTTGGGGTCATTCTTGCAGCACTGATGATGAAACGATGCACTGGTTTTGTCCTACAAATCCAAATACATGGTGTAAGTATAAATCTGTAATTAATAATAATTTACAAAATTATAAACACAAACCCTCAGTTGCTAAAGCTGTTCTAGATGTAATTAAGCCTGTATTTGCATACTTATCTCATCCGGCACTCCTGAAGAAATGTTTAGGAGGTAAGACACAGAATCCTAATGAAAGTTTAAATTCATTAATTTGGAAGTTTTGTCCTAAGACGATTGGTTCTAGTCTTCAGATGCAAATCTAGAACCAGCGTTTTTAATGATGGAAATCAAATACTTATTACTATTTTAGAGAAATTTGGCTTAAAAATTAACAGAAATGTTTGTATGTCCCCCTGGCTGAACGTGACAATCGTCGAATCTTTACGTCAAGACAGATAGGCGCTTAGCATCATCTTTTGAAGCTCTTAAAGCCAAAAAATTAAAAGGACTAAAGAAATTGAGCTGTTTGAGCAACAGGAAGGCATATCTTATGATCCTGGAGCATTTTAGCATGTAAGTTTTAAAATTTATTTCTCAAATTCAATTTAAAACTTTAAAGCCTTTTTTCTCAGTTTGTGTTTTTTTCAATTACGCGTATTGCGTTTCAAAAACTATCATACTTTGATGTATACAACTTTACAGAATTATAAATTCTATCCTAATCTTTAAATCCTAGCTATTTATAGTATTATATATTTTTAAATTTTGAAAAATTTCACCAAAAATTGAATTTTTTAAAAATAATTTTTAAAAAATGTGCTTTTTTATTTTTAAAAGTATTATTTTTTATTCTATTTATATAAGATAGGCTACAATGTAATAAGGATATATTTGACTTTATAAATCAACTTATTGCTAGTAATTAGAATAATTATTGCAGAAAATATAATGCGCGTCGTAAAACTTACTATTTGTTTCGTACAAAAATTTTTCTTATTTTTATGTGCTTATTATTTTTAAAATTATGATTACATTTTAGATATTTTATACATTTTTGAAACGTTTTCCTTTATAAGAAATGTGTAAAAGAATCAAATTATTTCATTTTAACCTCAAAGAATTATTTCTAGTCGAAAATTGTTTGTATTTTGTGCTGTCGAAACATTTTTAACACCCCTGTGACCTCTTAATATAACTCTCACTATCTCTGATGTTACAAAAGGGCTTATAGTACATCTGTAAATATCAAATGTACACTGTTACTTTAGGTGCGGGGGAAAATGCTTGAACGAACACAATACAAAACGCTACTGTAACAACAGTTTGTGTGTGAAAAGTCAATTCTTTCCTTCTCAATTTAGGGCTGCGGTAACCCAGTGGTTAAGGTGTCAGGCATGTCATGAGTTCGAGCCCAGTACCACTAAAGACCCACCGTGTAGGGGAGCGATGCACGTTAAATCTGTCGAGAGCTCAAACGCGTCCTCCCATTGGTGTGGTGTGGTAGTTAGGAGAGGGAGGTGCCAGTTCAGGTGTCGTCTTCGTCACTTGGCCATGGTTCAAAATTACGAGGTCCGTCGCCAAAAGCCCTGATGTAGATGAACAGTGTGACGTTAATATTCACACTCACTCATTCCTTCTCAATTTTTGAGCCCCAGGAAAGCTCAAAGTCATGGAGTACTTATTTTCAGACCATACGTTGTAAAATGATTGGTCCGCGGCAGAAAGGGGTAGACGGATACAAGTATTTAGATTTTGCAGTTGCGAAGACATTTTTAAACAAAGAATTGGCTTAGGCGTAAGAATTAGAGGTGAAGGTCCAGGAAGAGTTCATTCCATTAACAGGAGATGAAAGTACTTTAATTACATCTCAGAATAAGGTGCGTGTTTTATTATAGAACAGTAATGGCGATTTAACGATGTCCCTAGAAGTGTTAAAAACGGAAAGTAATTGCTCTGGTATGTCAGTCTCCCTAGTTCTGAACTGCGCGATGAAATTAAGAAAATAGGGACAAATTTATCTTGTTCTCCCAATTATTTAAGTAGGAGAGAAACCAAAATAGACTAATCGGCGCGCGGATTATTATTATTCAATTATGGCGGGAAAATTTAAGCGTATTACATCTACTGGAGTTTTAATGGATTTGGATATACTTAACATGGACGATATTCTACTAGTATTAATTCATCAAATAATTTAGTAAGTGCGGTGCATTTTTCTATTTGGGAAAAAAATAAATGTGATAAAAAAATTAATTGAACTTTAAATATTTTGGGATCTTGAAATTTTAGGAATCAGACATGATCCAATCGCTAAAAAAATTGTACTTTAAGAAAACTTAAAAACAGTTTGAGGAATCCGTTAGTTTCAAGAATAATAAGTAGATATCCCATGAAATTTGATAATGTTTTTCTTCTGAACAGCCATAATCTTGTAAAAAGGAGATTGTAAGATATGTAAAATTTAGAGATCGTAAATTTTCACTGAAAAAATAAAGATATATTTTTTTGAAAATTTATATAAATTTGTTGAGAGGAAACTAAAATATTATTTTAAGAGCTTAAATATCTTCAATTAAATTAATTTACAGAAACATTTTGATCTTTCTTTTTTTAACAGACATATGTCTGACTCATCTCCTTTTAATCTCCTTCATTTCTGATATATTTCATCTCTTAAATTATTTAATATTTCATTGTTAGAGAAAATATTAACTCCTTTTTGGGGAAACTACAAATAATTTATTAATCAGAGCACAGTTGCATACAAATTACAATTTGAATACATATTAATAAAACAGTAATTTAATTAATAGTTGAGCAAGGTGGCAATTTATTATTTATGGTTCTACATAAAACTGGAAGAAAGACGAATGTAACTTATTTTGAAATGGCTGAAATTTACATTTTCTTGGTTAACCTTAATATTAATATCTTGTTAAAAAAATGGGTGAATTACAAACTAATTTCCCAACCCCAGAATAGATGATCATAAGTAAATACTTCTGTGAATTGTCAGTATTCATAATAATGTAAGAAAACAAAAGAATTAAAAGAAATAATTTATTTCCAATACTCCCAGCTTTGTAACCTAGAAATAAATAAAAAAAAAGAAAGGGGAGAAATGTGTGTGTGCCTTCCGTTGAACAATTCATTTGCAACAATTTCAGATTTGGTAGAATACTTAATTTAAATCCAATTTAATGCTAACAGACGAAATCCTATTCTCTTTTTCTCTCTCTCTCAATGCTATTATGCCCTTCATTTTCCTTAATGAAGATCTTTCCTAGAATTGGTCTTGTGCTCCTGTTCAAATATCGAAAGTCAAGGGAAAGTATTTCTTTGATTAATTTATGTGTTTAGAAATCCAACTGACGAGGACTTAAACGTCGCATGAATTTATTTTGTTTTTATTAAGAGAACATTCTTTTTCGCATACTTCTTAAACATTCACTAATACATTTTCTTATTTCTTTTCGATGCGTACCATTGGTGTCGATTTAGAATGGATTGCTGTTTTCTTGAATAAATTGTTTGAGGTGAAAATAAAACAAATGTTTTCTTAAGAGAATAACATTTTATATTTAAGTGTTCTCTCTGAAGCATTTCCATATATTTCATATTAATTAATAATGTTTAAATTTAAATGAATAACCAGTTATTCAGTCCAAAACTTTTGAAGAATGAATTACAAAATATCAAACCAGAAGCTCAAAAATTTAAATTAAATGGTTCTTTCAATATTTTTTTATTAAAAAAAAAAACGTATTTTTGATTGATTGGTTTTGTTTTAGTTATTAATCACATTTATTCATTATTAATATTATTTTATTAATTGATTTATTTTGTTTTAATTAATTTTTTCCCTTCATATGTTTTTTTCGAACTCCTTCCTTTCTTAAAATCCCATTATAGAATCATAGCAAAATATTCAAAGCATGAATTTAAGAAAACATCTTTGGTATAATTAATACAGGGTAATATAGGGGAAGGAATTATTATAGCAGATAATTTTTGTGTAGGAATATTTGGGAGAGGAAGTGATGAATAAAAGGACATGCGCCAAAAATGAAACATGAAAAGGAATCCCATTTCTTACTCACAGCATCGTTGCAAATCCTTTTACAGCAGTTTTTACTATGAATAATTTTATTATGATCATTTACAATAATTACAAGTTTGACAACTGTGAAAGGGAGCGGAGTCGACTGGTAATGTTAACGGTAGAGAACTAACTTAAGTTGTGACCGCCGTGATATGACGTACGAGGAAAAGGAGCATATGAAGGTTTCTGAGCAGCAAAAACATTTCTATGATAGAGTATCCTCTTTATTCACATGATTTGGCCTCATGCGACTTTTTTTTATTTCCTACAATTAAATCTTGCTTAATGAGAACCCATTTAACCTCAGTTGAAGAGGTTCAGGAAAAAACGGAGACCCTCTTGAAGGACTTGCCGAAAATCTCGTTCCAGAACTGTTACAAACAGTGACAGCAGTGGAAGCAGAAGTGTGTGAATGCTGAAGGGAACTATTTTTAAGGTGATAGTGCCACGGAGAACTGATTCTGTACGTACAATGATTTATTGGAACAGTATCATTTCTTTGTGTTACACCTCGTATATACATATATATATATATATATATATATATATATATATATATATATATATATATATATATATATATATATCATATATTTATGAGCTGGTATACCCGTTCTTCACACGGGTGAATTGAAAAGTTAAACAATACAGATCAAAGGATAGTTTTTAATGAGTTAACTTTACGTAAATTGCAAGTTAAACAAAAAAAGAAGGTTTTTGCACAAAGGGAGGGCACGACTAAGGAAATTCATTTGGTGACGATACTTTGAGTAATAGTAGTACTCCTTTAGGGTGTTCAACACTCAGTGTAATTCCACCGGATGGTCAGTCAGTCGGTTCTGGTTTCTGTTCCGACCAAAAGAATGGTTTTTTCCGGTTTTCGGTTCGGTTCCGGTTCAAAGCCGTGGAAAAAAGGATCAATTAACTATCATGTTCTACTATCTTTACTTTTTCCCCTGTATTTTTTCCTGCGCAAGTTTTGTCTAAATTAGTGATATCTTGGGCGATTAACAATTTTTTTAAACCAAAAAGCTGAGTATAAATCATATGTTATTTTATCCTTCTTTTTTCGTTTTATGTATTACGTCCCGATTTGCAGTGTTCACGAGTTTCCACTATCAACGATCTAATATTTTCTTTCATTCGAGAATTTTAAAAGCATTTCACATTATGTATTTCCTATATTCTCTCGTTCATAACTGGCATGCAACTTCCTGATTTATCCATTGAAAGCAGACGCGAACACGCGTAGCAATTTCGATTTGTCAAACAGCCCATTTAAGTCAATAAAACGTTCCAAATAACTGGAACTGCAACTGTGCAACATGACCGTGAAGCCACAATGAAAAATACCTCTCTAAAGCTTTCTTAGAAACACGTCTTTTCTATTCAATCGCAATTCAATTTGAGATAGAAAGGCCACTAATTTAATTTTCTGTGTCTTGGAGTAGGTATGCAAAGTTACCTTTATTATTGCTTTTGAATAGAATGGGCTCTTTAGATGTTCACTCTTCTGCGAAGTACGATACAGGTTATTTAAATACAAAATAAAAAGGGGGAAGAGAGGAATTATCCCTCAGCGAGATAGGATGCATTTTTTACCGTGTTTTTCTCGAAGTGAAAATCAAGGATGAGTAATTTTACCAATCTTGATTGAAATTTCAAAGTCGTAGATTTCTTTTCATTCGTATACTTCGCATTTTATCCTTTACCCTTGATTCAAATAAAAAATCAATAAACTGCTACAGAGAAAGCTTGAGACCTAAAGCTGTTAAATCACGTGTATGATACTTACTGGATATGGTGAAGAAAATAATCCAAACTCTTAGCTTTAATTTTACAAATTCTTATCTACAAATGTTTTCTAAATACTCATTTGATTATCCATTTCAAGCATAGTTTTTCTTAGATTTTCAAAGTTTTAAATTCAGTCTTACAGTTTTATAACCTAAGTCAGTGCTTCACAAACTTCCAATACTGGAGCCCCCCTTTTCGATCACAATTTTTATCGCGCCCCCTTATACATTAATAATGTACTGAAGGCAATAATAATGAACTTTGACGCTAAAGCTACAATAGGTGATCTTAATTATAAACCATACAAATTAGTAACATAAGTATTAAATTTTGTATACTACTTTTAAGCAAAAATAAATAAATAAAATAAGATAATTATTATGTTAATTTTCCTTTCTCTAATTTTTAAATTGAACATATTGCAAAATCCGGTGGCTGCTTAGAAGACAAAATATACATACCTGATAAATATAGAAAATGAACTTAGAGGGTGAATTTATTATCATAAGCATTTTTCTTATAAAAACTTTGCTTTGAAAGACAAGCCCATGGAAGTCATTAATACTTATTAAATCTGTTCTTAATTTAGGATTAATTAATTAGTTATAAAATACTCTGTGCAACACTGATACATTAAAACTATACCGGCTGAAGTGCCCGCTCTTTGCCCGAGTTCATTTATAAGAAAATAAAACATTATTGATATAATAGCTGAATTGCAAGGAGGGCAAAGCCAAGTGCTCGACAATGCTTACAAAAATGTAAAATGATCTTTTTAAAATGGTTGCTCAAATTATAATAAGTTTTAAGCGAATTGTAATTTTAAGCCTCACAGAATTAGCATTTATAATTGATGTTAAATAATGAACAATAATATAAATTTCCGATGAAGAATAATTGTATTATTTTTAATATTTAAAGCAAAAAGACTTTAACATATTTTAACCCGGGAGCAGGCACACACTCGATACGGTCGAGCGGGGTTATTAAGTCACCCCAATCATTTTTTTTATAATTATTTTATTGTACACGATACAAATCGTGATTCCAGTGAATAATTTAACTAAGAGAAAGTTTACTTACCTACTTTCAAGAACTTTTCAATTTTTCTTTGGTAACAAATAAACAGTTTTGCCAGAATTAACGATTTGTAATCTGTGTGTCCCGCGCGACCACTTCCGGGTAAAAATTGTATTCATTATGATAATATGTATGTTACTGCTAAAAAAATTGTGTAAAATGTTTTTTTTTTCATGGAAAAAAGCGCAACAGAGAAATACATTACTTACAACTTCCCTAAATGAGAAACAAACACGTAAGATAGGGGTCATAACTAACTGTACCAATAAACTTAGAAGGTCAAAAAGATTACAGCTATAATGAGCAGTATTTCAAAAATATTGACAGCGATGAATTTTTTATGTTCCTAAATTTCTTCGATTCTGGGTCTGGGATCTGTTTTTTCTCTGAAAGAGTTGTATGTTAGGCTTAAAAAGAAAGCGTAGTAAAAAAATCTCTCATCATGGGATTACAGCAAATCAAATAAAAGTTTTTTTTATTTGGTTACAGGATCAAAGATAGCTAATTAGGTATTGAAGAAGTTCTTATTTTGGATGGCTTTATATCGCGTGCCTATAAACTATATCAGAGTAAAAGTGCATCTTTTATTATGTCTGAAAGTATTTTGCTTTAATTCATTCCAGTAAATTAATTATTTTTAAATCCTTTATTTTCGATATACTCGCGCCCCCCAAGGGGGGTGTGCCCCACAGTTTGAGAAACACTGACCTAAGTAACAATGTTTAAAATTCCTTCATTATTTAGGAATGGTTATTGAAATCAAATATTATCTATTATTCTCTATTTTTATAGATTTTCTTAATATTATTAAAATGTAAACTTATTTTAAATTATTTTTTACTTATGATCAGATACTTTTTACAGAAAATCTACTTTTAGGTTTTAATTACTACAAAATAGCTAAACAAAAAAAATTCTTGGATTTCAAAAATCCCCAATTCTAGCACAAACATTTTGAATAAGTTTGAATCAAATATTTAATAATGAGAATACTAATGCGGAGAAATATGAGTTAATATCAGTTTTCATACTGTAAATTTTTTCTTCTAATTAGTTAATAATCATAGGAATCTATTCATTAAAATCCAAGTAATCTTTTGAAAATAATAAGAATACTACTCCATATCAATCATGTAAGTCTTTATTTCATCTACATCCCTTTCTGAACTACCTATTTCACATATACATTTTTTCTTATTTTGTAGTTTAATTAATTAATTTGTAGTTGACATTTCTCGACAAATTCACAGTTGCTTAATATTAATCCACTTTTATCAATTGCAAATAATTCCAAACTTTAGTTCTGAGATTTCATTTCACAAACATCCGTTTGTTCTTTCTTGAAAAATGAATATACAATTATATATATTTTGATCTACAAAAAATCAAATTAAAAATAATATAATTCTTGAAATCAGCAATATATATAAGTTCAGATAAAAAACACCCTAAAAACACAAAATTAAATTTTAACAATAATTCGCTACGCTCCAACGATCAATTCTTTTTTTCATTCCTTCATAACGGTTTTATGCAGCTTCTGTTCCAATTCCACAAGAAAAAAGAAGCCCTCTCATTATTTCAAACGAATCCTAATTTGGTAACATGAAATAAATTTATCAAATAAATCAATTGTATTTTGATTTTCTGAGCAATACAGAGAGCAAAAAAATTCGTACATCAGAGGATTAGCAAGATTTGATAACGGAAAAAAATCTATCTAATGTTCATATAAAAAGCTTATTAAAACAGATTATTTTATAAGTAATACCTATACATATAACTTTCTAATTACCTACCTAAAACAAAACTTTATAGTTGCGATGCAATACCAAAGAGAGTAACAAAAAGGTTAATTAAAGGACTTTTTAAAGACTTTTAATCTTTTACAGATAACAATAAAAATTAGATTCTACTCGTAACAACATTTTATATCCAGAAAGCAATATTAAAATAATTCAAATTGATTATTCTTCACAGGTACATTTGTAAGAGAGGAAAAATTTACCGTGTGTAGTCCTTAGTTCTTTTTACTAGCGGTGAAAAAAGTCTACTGGCAAGTCATCTAAGCAGGAGATTGTTTAGAATGTTTTTACTAACAGCACTCTTCGAGTTGCAGCGTTTCTACAGTGTTCGTGAACATAATAGTTGGGCCTTGGATGGCTGGAAAACTGCTGCTTGGTCAAATGGGTTACGATTCCAGTTGATTACCACTGATAATACTATTCAAATGTTTCACAGACTACAAGAAACTGTAAACCCAAGCTGTCAAAAAAGTACTCCACAAATTAGATCCTAATGTTGAGCTGTTTTTACCTGTCATTCTTTGGTCAATCTGAACCAATCATCCACTGTAAAGGGTTATCTTCAGTTTTTTGTTTCATGAACTTAACAAAGATAGAGTTATTCCGATGGATAATATGCCGTCCCCAGGAAACCACATCGTGATTTGCTAAGAATGATTTAGGACAGGGGGGTAGGGCAATCTTTTTGGTGATGGAGCCACTATCTGAATAATTAAATAATTATGCTCGCCACTTCCAACTTTTCCAACAAACAAAAAGATAAATAAAGGTGAAAAAATATTACTTATTGGCTTATGGCATTTTTACGCAAATAGCATTTTTTTCTAAGTAGTGAAAATTTGAATATAATAAATACTTAGGTCTTATTGTTAATGAACTTTTTACTTAATTTGTATAAACTTTTTTAGGCATACAAAATAAAAATGAGTTACTTTAAACATTTAACCCTAATTTATTATTAAACAGTCAGTACTTTCTCAATGAGGCTTTTGAATTTAGCTTTTTTGCGAAGTCATTTTTATTAGGATTAGTTCTTGAAGATGCTAACAAAATCAGGTTGTTTTAAATGTATTTTGAGCGGTATTATAATTTTATATACATTATGTTCGTAATGTAAAACATTCACAAATGTTGATCCAAAACTACAACAATATCTGACTGCCAAGTCATGTAAATTTGGAAAATTTCCTGTTGATTCAAATTTCCAACATTCAATCTAATTTGGATCTCCTGAGGTGAAATAAATCTCTTATATTTGCTTTCAAGTCTAGTATGGTGTTGTAGATTAATAATTCCGATTTGGATTTCAGGTGGGTTATAACTAGCGTCATGTAGAAAAGTTAAAAATGATTTGTGAAAAGATCAGCATTTTTTTTATCATCCAACCTAGCAGTGAATGAATTCTGCAAAATGAATACTCAATTTCTAAATCTATTACAGCTCGGAGCATTATTAACTTTCATAGATAGTTAATATAATGCTGTTTTTTTCTTCAAAATAGAGATAACGGTGCAAAAGTTTGTTAACTAAAGATGTATGACCAACTAGGGTAGGATTAAAATGCAATCTTTTCCCTCTCTAATACAGTGTTCCTCAAACTGTAAGGCGTCCCCCCTAGGGGGCGTGATAACCCTACAAGGGGGGCGCGAGCGTATCGGAAAACCGAAAATAAAGGATTATTTAAAAAAAATTATCAATTTACAAAAAGGAAACAAAACAAAATGTATTCTAACATAATAAAAAAATACACATTTACTCTGATATAATATTGTGACATCGTCTATTGTCGTGAATCCCCATCTTTCGATAAGTGTTATGGTTTCACCAGCTGTTCAAGGACAAGTACCACACCCATTGATTGTCCCTGAATTTTTACGATCAACCAGCTGTGGAATGACCAGTGCACGTGGCCATGGGGCCATTGTTTATTGTCTGAACTCAGGGAGTGAAGAGAGACAGACGGGTCGCCATAATAGTAAAGTAGAGCCGGCGTCCCATTGACAATAGGCGAAGCCTATCTTAAAATAATCATGTCATCTTTTCTAGGGTTTTGTGAAGGGGATACTAGAAACAGGTGGCGTGATGGACAAGTGTGTCCAGATGTGGACAAGGAACTATGGCGCCTTGGGCCAGATGGCTCGGGTGTGTTTTGGCGTGTTATGCGCTAATAGGACGAGGGAGGAGAAGAGAGACTTTGGTGACCTGCGAATAAGAAGGAGCGAGGGGGGCGGGTTGTGAACACATCCCTGGTGTTTAAAAGGGTTCTTTTTCAGGAGAGGAAAAGAAAAAAGGAGCAGAAAAAAGAGGACAAGAAAGTCCGGGAGAGAGAACGGACGGAAGGAGGAGGAGAGACGGAAAAGAGAGAGAGAGCATACGGAAAGAGACTCAAAGAGAGTCGGAGAGAGAGAGAGTGAAGCCCGCCTTTTGAATGGAGAAAAGGGCTGAGTCCGAGATTGGAGTGAAAAAAGACGATGAACGCCGGTGGCGTTGAGTATGGGAATATGAACTGACTACACCGGCTTGTCAATATTACTTCATTAAGAATTGTTTATCAAATAAACAATGTTTTTTATTTCTATATGAAGCTGTAACTTGATTTAGTGAAGGATAGCTACTCACGACGTTACAATATACTTATAAATGTATCAGTACGGTACAATATATTTGATACTAAGAATCAATACTACACTGGTGTGCAAAAATTAAGGACGAGACGGTTTTTTCAATATAAATTTGTACAAAAGCTTTCCAAATCAACACTTTTAATACCGTAAGATCCCCAATACGTAAGGACATGTGTGATGTAAGCAACACTTACTAAAAAGAAATCAGAGGGATAAAAAGAAGCTTGATTGAAAAAGTAGCATGGAGCGCAATGCGACTGAAGGCCGAAGCATCCCTGTGATGGGTGTCCAGCAAGAAACATCCGGTCTTTAGTAGGGGATATGATCTCCCCTGACTGCTAGGCAGGTTTCACAGCGTCTGCCCATGCTGAGAATGAGGGTGCCAATGAGTTGTTGAGGCATTGCTGCCCATTCGTCTTGCAGCGCCAATCAAAGCTCCCGAACCGTTACTGGTGGTAAGGTACGAGCTGCCAAGCGTCTGCCTAGAAAATCCCATACATGCTCGATGGGATTGAGATCCGGAGATCGTGCCGGCCAATCCATACGTTCAATATCCTCACTCTCTAAGAGCTGTTCGGCAGCTACTGTGCGATGACATGGTGCATTGTCGTCCATGAAAAGGAACTGCAGACCCATAGCGCCTCTAAAAAGACGCACATATGGAAGAAGAATCTCGTTACAATAACGGGTCCCGTTGACTGAACCTGCGTCGAAGATGTGAAGGTCTGTACGACTACCAAGCACGATGCCTCCCCAAACGAGATCACCGCGACCTCCATACCTGTACTTTCAATGATGTTCGAGGGATGATTGCGGCTTCCCCGCTCTCTCCAGATGAGTATGCGATGAGAATCACTACTCAAACTGAATCTGCACTCATCTGTAAAGAGTACTCGTCCCCATTCATTGTCTCTCCAATTCCGGTGTTCCCGGCACCACAGACAACGCCTTCTCCGATGGGCAGGCGTTAAAGGTACACACCGTACAGGGCGTCGTGCAAACAGACCACAACCGTGCTGTCTTCTGGCCACGGTAAAACGCGATATATCGGTCGTCCAGTCGCCTGTGTCGTGTGTCTAGCGATTTCTCCCGCTGTCTGCCGCCTGTTTCTTCTGGCCTGTAAGACAATGTACCGGTCATCTGCGGGTGTGGTTCCTCGTGGACGACCACTACTGAAACTTCCGGATAGCTGTTCCTGTAGTTTGAAATTGTCTCCAAAGTCGTGAAACGATGTTGTGAGCAATTCCGAACTCTGCAGCCACACTTGTCACACTGCGGCCTTCCTCCAACTTCCCAATGATTCGACCTCGGGTAAAAGCATCCAGATGTCGTCTAACAGATTGATTATTCGCCATTTCTCGCTGAGGCAGCAACTCTCGGTGTGATTTTAACTGCTATACGGCGTGCAATCTCTTTGCCAGAAATACTGATCTTACACCGACAACATGCTTTATACTACTCAGACACTCCCCCATTACGTCTACTTGCATATCTGCGCATGTGCTACCGTACATCACCTTACTTAATCTCCTGATTGGTCTTTCTGCCCGATCTGCCTCTTCGTTCAGCTGATATGCTAATTTTTCGACTTCATCCTTAATTTTTGCACACCAGTGTAAGTTAATAACAAGTTTAATAATTACTAGTGAAATTTTTCAATGGGCTTATCATACACAAAATCTAATACTTATCTTGATACTATGTACGGTTTAAAATTAGAGGCGTATTTTAGCTTTAGCGTCAAAATATTACACATTATTACTGCATTCAACACATTCTTACTGTGTGGGGAAGGGGGCGCGATGAAAATTCTAATTGAAAATTGGGTCGCAAATATAGAAAGTTTGAGAAGCACTGCTCTAATAAATTCAAACTGTTTAAATGTCCCATAATATTTGTAAGGAAAGCTTAATACCATAGCCAGTATTCATTCTTGAGTAGAAAGCACTCAACGAGCACAGTTCATTGTTTTCTTTCCGATACTTTTAAACACGCTCCCTCAAATTCCAAAATCTTGTGATTGCACTTCTTTTGGAAATCCAGAGCACATAACAATGAAGAAGTATTCTTTACGTGATAATTTTCTGTTGTAATTCCATTAAGTAAGTGTATTTAAAAATAAATTTTGAGTTTTTTAATCTGAGGCAATCAATTTTAATAAAATTATATAAAAAATGTTTTGTTTTTACACACAAGCTTTTATTTAACTTGCAATGTAAAATGTTCGGGTGGAATCTTGCAAATCAATTTTTAAGCTGATGTCTTCAACCGATTGAGCTGAAATTTGGTATACACGTTTAGTTTGGGTGACAATGCATGTTTGGACCATTTATATTCCCCGATATCGCAATTAGTTAAAAATATATTAATTAAAGTAATTTGTTCGGGTGGAATCTTGCAATTCAATTTTAAAGCTGAATTCTTCAACCGATTGAGCCGAAACTTTGCACTCACGTTTAGTTTGGAGGACAATGCATGTTTGGGCCATTTATATTCCGATATCGCAATTATTTTAAAAGTTATTAGATCAAGTAATTTGATCGGGTGGAATCTTGGAAATAAATTTTGAAGCTGATGTCTTCAACCCATTGAGCTGAATTTTTGTACACACTCTTATTTTGATGACAATACATGTTTTGCCAATTTATATTCCAATATCGACCTAGTTACTGTAACGATCTAGTTCAGGTGTTAAGGTGAGCATGTTTACTGTACAAAACGTATCGACTGGGACCGTAGCTCAGATGGTAGAGCGCTCGCTTAGCATGCGAAAGGTACGGGGATCGATACCTCTCGACTCCAATTATTTTTTTTTCTGTAAAATATATTTGAAATTCATTTCATTTGTACAACGAGATATTTTACAGTACTTTTATTTGTATACGTACAGAGTATGCTATATTATTACAAGCTTTTATTTAACTTGCAATGTAAAATGTTCGGGTGGAATCTTGCAACTCAATTTTGAATTTGATATCTTTTAACCGATTGAGCTGAAATTTTGTGTACTCGTTTAGTTTGAATGACAATGCCTGTTTCGACCATTTATATTCCGATATAGCAATTAGTTAAAATATATTAATTAAAGTAATTTGTTCGGGTGGAATCTTGCAACTCAATTTTGAAGCTGATTTCTTCAACCGATTGAGCTGAAACTTTGTGTTCACGTTTAGTTTGGAGAACAATGCATGTTTGTGCCATTCATATTCGGATATCGGAAATTATTAAAAAAATATTAAGAGTAATTGGTTCGGGTGGAATCTTACAAATCAGATTTGAAGCTGATGTCTTCAACTGTTAAGCGGTTTTTGGTTTTAATATAGTATTATAGTAAAAGCCCCCCCCAAAAAAAAAAACGGAACTTTAATATTTTTTCCATAAATTTTGCGTTGTCTAATGTTGTTTTAGTCTTACAGTGTTTATCTCCCCCTCCCCCTATTATTCTCTTTTTGCGGCCCAAATGAAATATCTATAACATAAACTTGGCCTGGCGGGAAAAAAAAGACTGAGCTAGCCTGCTCAATATTAACAGGTAAACGACCTTACAACAATGATGCGTTGAATGATATGAACAGACTGAGAAACCTGTACTATGATAACTAAAAAGTAAAAAATAAATTTAAAGTAAATTTTTTTTTAAAAAAACAAGCTTTTATTTAAATGGTCTAAAAAGAATAAAATAAATTATTCTTTTTAAACTTTTAGTGCTATCAACTTATAACGTCATTACACAATTTATAATATAAAAGCTTGTCACGAGATTTACCTGTGTAGATAAACAAGCAAATTAAGGAACTTGATCTGATTAATTTTAATTTTTCAAAGTAAATACGAGTACTTAAATTTTGCGACAAGCTTTTATGTTATAAATTGTGTAATGACGTTATAAGTTGATAGCATTAAAAGTTTTAAAAGAAAAATTTATTTTGTTCTTTTTAGACCATTTAAATAAAAGCTTGTTTTTAAAAAAGTTTTTTTTACTGAAAATTTATTTAAAATTATATTTAATACGTCTTCAACGTTACAATTCCTCTGTGCTACACAGAGGCACGCGTGCTGTGGGTTGGCCACCCTTGTTCTAGGCAATTCCAACGAATAATTTGTCTACCTAGATCAAGGGTGTCTCAAAGGTTAATTTGGGCAAAAAAAGTTTTATTTTAGGCGGGCCGCAAAAAAGTCAATATTCATAGAAAAGTAGGTTTATTTCGTAGAATGCATTATAACAAACATATATAAAAGAACAAGAAAAATGTCATGTTTACGTCCTTAAACTGTATATCATTTCTCTGCTACTATCTTTCTTATTTCGGGAGAAATTTTCTTACTTTATTATATATTATTGCGTGGCAATATATTGGCCGGATCGCAAAATTGTTCGCTGTGGGCTGCGAGTTTGACATCCCTGACCCAAAGCGTCAAACATGAATTTCATCAAATATATATAGTACTTGAAAAAAACACTAGTGATGGCTGAAGAGGCAATATTATTGAATATTTTTTCAGAATAGTTTCGATGACTAGCTAAATCAATGCTAAGTCGAGTTATTGCAATTCACAGAGGCACACGTGATGTTCCATAACTTCAGTATACATATGAATGCACACATATACAAGTAAAAGACAACATAATAGGAACACTTGTGGAAAAATGAACTTTTTATCAGTAAAGGGTTAGGCCACCTTCGGTCTGAATGACAGCTTGTATTCGACGTAGGATTGACAAATAAAGATGTTGAAAAAAGTTCATCGGAATTCGAACAAATTTCTTTTTGCAGAGCCGTCTCAAGTTCAGATAGTGTGCGTGGAAGAGGAAACCGAGCACAGACTTTGCTCTTTATAAAATTTCACAAAAACTCAATGATTTTCCTATTAGATGACACAACACGTTAAATGTTCCACTTCATCACGCTCATATACCCACATTTGAACACAACTGAAAGTGTGAATAGGGGCGTTGTCATTTTAAAACATAGGACGTTCCCCTGAAGCGTAGGGTGAAGGGGATCCGCAAGAATGCTTCGATAATGGTCGTCTGTGATCATCCACCTTAAGGCAATGAAAGGCCCCAATTCACGGTAAGGTATTGCCTCCCCTCCCCCACCATCAAACAACCCTCTTCACGTTTCATGGTTGGAACCAGACCGTCAGCATGAAATACTTCTGCTGGTGTTAGCCAGAGCACACGTCAGATGGTCCGGAATAATGCAAATGAGGATTCATCAGACAAGATGAATTGTTACAATTGCAGTTGTGTCCAGTTTAGGGGGTCTCGGCACTACTGTATTCCCTTCATAGAGCATTACATGTCAAATCTAACCTTTTTGGAATAGCTAAACTGCCGTGAATGTTCGTAGTATGCGACTTCCGTTGAATAACTTTCATGGATACGGGGTTCTGAAGGTGGGAATTCATCTCAGATGTCATCTGCGGGAGTGTAGTATTGCGTTTTCAGACGACTATTCTCTTCAACACCCGATATCACGATCCTTCAACTTCAACATTCGCTTGCTGCTGTGCTTCGCAGAAGACACCTTACCCAAGTTTGTGTGTGTAGGCTATTATAAATAATGACACAGTGGTTCTTGAAACGACCACAATGTTGGTTGTTCTGGACTCGGATGACCCAGCTAGACGAGCTCCAATAATCATACTTCTTTTCACGTTGTAGAGTTCGGACATAATCACGCTTTGTTACAAACAGAATTTTTTTCATGCAACTTTTCATTTAGCCAAATGCTAGACTTGTGACGGGCTCACGCGTTTTTTCATTAACATGTCCTTTGGGGCCAGAATAAATGGCAATTCTTTTCCAACCAACCCGAGAAGTAAAACGTGAATGAAAGATGCAAATTAGGAAGCTTTTAAATAACAGAAGTTAAGAGTAAGCGGTATGGCATCAGAGGAGTTTTAGGATAGTCCGTGTTGCAAATGTGAAGATCATTTCGAGAAGTTAAGGGAATGGTGGACCTTTAAAATGTCAAATTTGGGTCAAATTTGCGATTTTGATTTTTTATATTAATAATATTCCTTATAATCCATAGAATAATTCTATCAAAGGGTTTTTTCATTTTAATTATTTATTATTATTAAATTATATTTTTCTTATTTTACTCAAAAATGCACTTTTCTTAGTTTGTAAATTTTTCTTTTTCATTGTTACGTAAAATTCTCCTTGCGTTTCAAATTATGTCATATCTCATTGAAACTTTCATAACTTATGAAAGACTAGCTGCATGGCCCGGTGTTGCATGGGCTTTCTCTACTTTTATAAATTTTTTCTTTCCTTCACAAAATCAGCATTTCTAACACTCTTTTTCAAAATGACTTCCAACCCCCTCCACCACTTAGCCCGGCGATGCTCGGGCTTTCTCTTTTCCTCATGACGCCAGTATTTCTGTGTGTGTGTGTTTGTACGAGCACAATGTGAGTGATTTCTAAGATTGTGTAAAAAAAATTCCCTTTTTCGAAATTTGTTCCCTTCCACTTATTTTTTTTATTTAAGACAGGTTTCTCTCCCCTCTCTATAGCCCGAATACTTTTTTACTGTAAAATTATTGTTCTATCTTCATCTCCTTCTCACAGATAAGATATAGCTTCAAATTTCGATGTATGACTTTCAGCGAGCATACAGACCTACACCATGGAGCCCGTTTCGGACAGTCTGAATTTAAACCGTGGTGCCAGTAGCCGAGTGAAGGTGTTGTTCGAGAAGAGTAGCGTTCATATTTCGGTATCTCCGAGCCGTTAACACTAAATAACGATCTTCATTGGGCGTCGTTGCCCTTCTACGACCTTGAACTGGTCTTCCGTCTGCACTTCCAGTCTCCAAAAAACTGTTCCAGATCCTGGAAATCACACTTTGTGACACTCCAATGGCTTGCGCTACTTCGGCTTGAGTTTGGCCCCCTTCTAACCTACCAACAACTCTCCAAGCTTCTGAATCGGTTAAATGACTTCGCTGAGACATCGTACTTATCGAAACAAAGCAGTCACTGAATGCCTATCATTCTTGTCTTCATTTCAGTTGAAAGTCAAATTTCATTCGCTGACGCTGAAGCGACGTTTTTGACGTCCAACTCAAAATTAGCATACTCCCCAGTTTGAAAATCAGAAAAATTTGCATTTGTGATTCTCTTCTTCCATTTTCGGCAGAAAAAAAATTCGCTTATATCTTTATTTTACATAAAACTTACAATATCCTTTAATTGTTTTATATATATATATATATATATATATATATATATATATATATATATATATATATATATATGTTTGTGTGTGTGTGTGTATATATGTATGTATAAATCAATTAAAAATTGTTATTATATGAATTTTGTAATACTAAATCTCATTTCAAAATATCAATGGCGAATATAGAAAGTAAATTACCAACGTTTTTTCAAACAAAATTAAAAATTTTATAAAATAAAAATATATAAAATATCCAAGTGCAACCTCGGACTTAGGACCAATAAGTGGGGTTAAACTAGTTTAATGGTACCTACCTTGCCCTTGTGGCAACTTGGTAAGTTAATCGGGAAATATCCAATTCTCAAAAATTTAAAATTTAAAATAAATACTTAAAAAATTAAACTATTCACCATCGCATTCCGAAAGATATTATAACATTAAAATATTAAAATAATTAGGTGCGCAATATAATTGAACCTTCTAACACCAAAGATGATGCACCCATCTTTATAATAGTTGTATAAGAAGAAAAAATATTTAAAATCCAAAAATTCAAATTAAAAAAACCTAGTATATTCA
The DNA here is from genome assembly GCA_019973935.1 of Trichonephila clavipes. Lineage (NCBI taxonomy): Eukaryota > Metazoa > Arthropoda > Arachnida > Araneae > Nephilidae > Trichonephila > Trichonephila clavipes. The sequence continues at coordinate 286,790 of BMAU01020436.1, forward strand.
CAAATGAATAGCGTAAATCATCAAAAACTCACCCAAGAGCATCCTATCATTACTTCGATTTTTAATTTCTTAATCGTTTTCTTCAAACGATTTCTCATACTTCCTACAACAACCAGCACTCCTGTATTGCTCATAGATCCCACTAATGCCATATCAATCCAAATGATCCATATTTTCATATTAGAGTTTAACTATTTGGTATTAGATGCAAACCAGATTGCATGCAAAAAAGTTGTTTGATTGGTCATAAATAATTTTAAAGTGTAGTCATGTAAATATTGATCTATGTGTGTATTAAAATGTATCCTGTGTGTGGAATGCACATATCCTTCACAGCTGGACCACTAACAAGCTGACTTTGTGGACCTAATGTTGTGTGGTGGATTTGTGCATTTCCTAATGTCCATCGTAAACCTTCACAAATTTGCAATTTTTTGAGTTTAAAAATATTTTTAAGAAATATTTTTGATCTATGTATTTTCTCAAGAAGTTGATGGGATAATCATTCTGTATGCAACCAAATATAAATTTCTGGATGTTTTTAAATTTATCAATATTGTGTGTAGTTAAATAATTATTTCTCATCAAAAAATTTACAATTATATTTCTAAATATTGATATATGTAAACAACTATTGAAGTTCGGTATCTTTATAGCATTGAAGTTAAATGCTTTCATTTTATCATAGATATCGCTATGTAATTTGTTGTCAATAATATTTAAATCTAAATCTAAAAATTCAACTTTGTTCGAGTTAAAATTTGTCTGTATTAATTTTAGGTATTCCGGATAAAAATTAATGCTAGGTTTAAATTCCCTGTCTATGTATCTTAATAAGAGGCAAGATGGTTCATTTCTTCGTTTTGATTCATAGTGGTGTAAATACAGGTTAGCGAGACTATTACTGGTAGCCCCACCCTGAGGCAATCCTTTGATTTGTTTATAAAGTTTGTTATCAAAAATAATGAAGTTCTCCTGTATTACAAATTGAATTAGTGTATTGAACTTTTCAAAACTAATGTAACTATTCAAACCATATTTCTCATATGTACCTGAAAGTACCTCAATTATGTCTTTTATTTTGATGGAGTTAAATAAATCTTCGAAATCAAATCCATGCACTGAAAATATATATTGTTGCTCAATCTTCTTTATTACATCATGGCTATTTTTTTATAATAGAAGTATCGTTAAATTGTCTATTGTATCTTGTAATATATGGTCTGTAAAATTCTTCCCGATTTGGATAATAAGTATTGAACCCATTTGTTATACTGCGGAATTTGACTGGATTTTTATGAAATTTAGGAGTCAAAAATACATGGGGATATTTAATTTTATTGCTAGAAATATCTAATTGTTTACAAAATGCCAATAATCTGTTAATTTCTTTATACTAAATTTACTTACTTCATATGCATTATTATTTTTTATATGATCATGTATTAACTTACTAATGTAATATTTGCATATTATTGCATAATTTCCTGGGACTTTATCAATATATACTATCACAAAGTGTTTTTGTAAGTTTTCTATTGGTCTTTTAATTTTTCTATAAGAAACATCATTTTTTGTTCGAAAATTAAAATTCATTAAGACCCTGAGGACATAAAAACCATATTCCTTAAAGGCCCGAATAGGTAAATTATATTTTATTGCAATATTGAGAATAAATTTGTTAATATCTTCTGAGAGCTGTTTTTTTACATTTAAAATGCTATTCGAAATAGTTAATCGATAACCACAGTACCTTTGCACATAATTTCTCTTAATTTCTGATCTGGAACTATTTCTAGGTTGCCGGTTACTACGTGTCCATGATATTCGTCCACGTATTTCCTGTAATCATTGCATCTGCATTCTTTTTTATCTACCACTTCCTTAATAATATTATAGTTGAAAATAGATCTACCGATTTTTTTTATTGTACTTAAACGCTTGCTTTATCAACACATTTCTCACCAGGAAAAATCCACGTGTTTCTTAAATATTTGGGGAAAATGTATCCCATTATATGATTTATTCATATATAGCTATGTGCAATATTCTACATTACAAACATCTTTAGAGTCTATCTTTATTTTTAATTTATTAGCAATATATTTGCATAGATCCGTAACTAAGTGGGATCCGTGATTATCTGTTAATCCAATACTTTTTAATAAATTTAAAACTATTTTATTCTTTCCTTTTTATTAAGTCCAAATAAATACTTTATTTGTCCAACACCGAAATTTTCCTCAAAGTCTTGTAATAATTTATTTAATTCTTTTTTAATTGTATCTACTCCTCTTTTTTCTCGCTTTTTGCGTCCACCTTTTCCAACCATTATTTCTACCATAATATATAGACTCCCCTGTTTTCAAAGAAATTAACGGCAAAAACTAGTCTTTTAATACATTGCTGAGAGATGGCAAATTAATTCCCAGTGAAATAACTAGAGTTTCAGTTGAGCTGAAACTTCTGCACCACATAAAAGTTTTAATACCTAGATATATCTTTTGGTTTCTGATTATTACATATTAAATTGCTTCAAAGCAATCAGCTCATAAAGTAAACAATGAAATTGCCCTTTTCATACTGTACATATATAGTGTTAAATATGCTTCAGTTCTTCCGAGCTTAAACTTATTTGGAGAAATGCATTGACATGTTATTTCATTATCACTGATATGCAACTGAAGTATCCTTTTATATATAACATTAATACTTTAAAAAAATGGAATATGAAACGACATCAGAAAAAAAGGTTCAGAATTTTCGCTCAGAAATTTAATGTTTGAAAATATAATAAAGTTAAGACTAAATTAATTAAAATCATTATTAAGTTACCAAAGTTTATCATTAATAAATTAATCACAATTTGTACTAATTGTAAGCAAGATTCTTTTACCAGGGCAATCCAAAGTTTCATGAAACTTCTCAGCTCCCCAAATTACACATGAGAAAAATATTAAATTACTTCAAAGTTTCTCTAAGAAATCTAAATCAGTGCTCGTACCATTCCACAAATTTTGGAACATGCCTTAAACTGCGACTAATTATGACAAACAAAAAGACATAACAAATTAAAAAAAACAATTACATCACATTATTATTGTTACTGTCCTCAAACGTGATCAGGAACAGTTTCTACTATTGGCTGTATATCGCAGCATTTGGCAGTTTTTTTATTTAAAGAAATTGGTCGATATTATACAATACAAGCACCTCAAATTTGTACCTTAAACATACGTTACACAAAAATATCAGTGATTTTGGATGATAAAACACATATTTTTGAAAAAATTCTTTGAAATTACCTTTTTTTACTGAATTCTTCATGAATATAGATTATTGTTAACAGCAATGTCAAGTTATTCATTTAAGGGTAAATAGAGAATTGAAAAAGTTTATATTAAAATTCTGAATATTTTCATTGCTTTTAGAAAGTAAACACCCTACAGAAAATGTCTATAGGTAAAGTTGTATTTGGTTTCATGATCCTAATTTCCCATAAATATCATCGAACTCATTTAAGTACACTTCTTGGGTCAATATTTGTAATTAACTCAATGCGACAAATTTATTTAGGTCTTAAATTTATTAGCAGGATAATATCAATATATATGAGCATTTAGACTTTAATACTTATGCAAACAAATCCAGAGTATTCTTATGCTTAATGCATTTCAGCTGGGGTTGCACAGATTTCTTTAACACACAGTGTTGATATTTCAATATCAAGTGTAAAGTCTTTATATGAATTTTATCAAAATTATTGAAGTTTACATTTCAATTGTGCAAATATGAATAACTGCATATTTGTTATCCATAGTAAAAAAAAGGTACATCTGTGTGAGAAAAATTTATATCAGTCAAATTCTGGAAAACAGATGTGTTAAGAAATCCTCACATAATAAATAGATACCACACAAATATTTAATAATTATTTTTTTTGTCAAAAAATTATAAATTTAAAAATGACTTTTTTATTTTGATCATGTACAAGAGAACAGGAATTTAATATTCAATATATGCACACAATTTTATATTCTATAATACACACATTTTAATGCCTTAATTTTTTACCACACTCAGAATGTAATTCTCGATAAATTATATCTTTTTACTAAAATAGTACTGAGAATACAGACTTTCAAAATGTTACATGATTTTTGTATATATAATTTTACAAATGATAATTTTCATTTCTAATGTTTGAAAGTGGTATAAATTATATATATATATATATATATATATATATATATATATATATATATATATATATATATACTTGTTTTAATATGACATGTATGATTACATATCAGATTTTTGTGCTCTTATTTTAGATAATTAAATACAGAAATATCTCTTTTAACTACTCTGAAGATGTGTAAAACAAATAAAATTTAAGCTAACTTTAAGTTAACTATATATTTTATCTTTTTATGTATCTTCTCTATATAATTTATTTTAAAATAAACAATTATTTCCATTCCTGTAGACATCTATCCAAAGTTCGATTGGATTGTTCGGCCACTTATCCTGACAAGTTTTTTCTTGCCAAAAAAATCGTAGGGTTTCTACTCCTAATCACAACACACAAAAATGCGCCAAAATGGCGATTTTTCAAAATTTATTAGACTGATTTGATATGTTAAGAAGTTTCTTATGTGAACAAAAAATAGTAAAAATGGAGTTTGGTTTTTGGTGGCGACGATTTCTAAATGGTTGGTATTGAAAACAGTTGTCATTCTTATCCATGTTTACAAAACACTCGAATTTTTACCGGGATATTAAAAAAAGATTTTTTTCCCCACAATCGACATCTTTTATTATAATTGAGCAACCCCGTATAGTCAAATACGAAATTTTAGCGGGTATAATGTAATTGTGCAAGAGCATAAATAATAGTAAACAGAAAAATGTTTGGGGGTACAAAAACGAAAACATAATCACATGTCCTCTTTACGATAATAGCGATAAAAATTCTAGTTGTTTCCATGGTTACATTTTATAATCACGTGAATCCATCAACCAATCACCCGATTCTCATGTAAACGGGTCGAAAAAAAATACCGGTATAATCCCGGGTTTCATCCACATTTCGAAATTGCTGGTATTGCGGGTTTCCATGTAAACGGGGCTAAAATGGAGTGAAGTTGTCTTTACTGACGAATCACGCATCTGTCTGCAACACCACGATGGTCGGATTCGAGTCTGGAGACACCGTGAAGAGAGGATGCTGAACAGCTGCTTTATGCACCGCCACACTGTTCCTGCACCGGGTAATATGTTATAGGGCGGTATTGGATATCACTCTCCCACCCCTCTAGTACGCATTACCGATACTTTAAACAGTCAGCGCTACATCTCCGAGGTGTTAAAGCCAGTTGCCCTTCCTTACCTTCAGGGCTGGGCCACAGTCCTATTTCAACAGGATAATGCGCGACCACACGGGGCACGCCTTGTCCAAAGGTGCTTCGTTAATCATCAGATTGAATTGCTTCCCAGGCCGGCTCACTCTCCGGATCTTTTACCGGTAGAAAACATGTGGTCCATGGTTGCCACACCAGATCAGCTTTGGCAACGTGTGGAAGCTGCTTGGTCTGCTGTACCCCAAGAATGCATCTAAAGTCTGTTTGAATCAATGCTGAGACGTGTGGCAGCGGTGATCTCCAACAATGGCGGCTACTCCGGCTACTGATTCTGGCAGGAACCACACTTCACAGAAGTCGATTAATTTAATCATTTGATACTTGGTCAACATTTTATCTATAAAATAAATTTTATATTGCTATCTCTTGTCTTTCTTGGTGTTGCATTTACGGTGGTCAGCAGTGTAGTATATCCAGCAGCATTAACGGTTTCACTTTTAGGAAGAAAATTCTAGAAGCAGAATTTCTTGTATATTTCAAAACACACTGTTCATGATTTTTTGGGTTGCATTGATGCATTGAATTCTTGCTTTTTGAGGGATTCTGTGCTTTTCCATTTGGTTAACTGTTGTTTCGATTCTGAGGCCTTGACAAGTACAAGTTGTGACGGGCTCACGCGTCTTTTCTTTAACATGTCCTTTGGGTTCTTTGGGCCAGAATTAACGACAACTCTTTTCCAACCAAATCCAAGAAGTGAAGTGTGAATGAAAGATGCAAATGAACAAGCTTTTAAATATTGGAACTTAGAGTAAGCGAAGTGGCAATGTATGGGAATTTCTGATAGTGTATGGAAATTGACAGGTAGCTGACGTCTAATAGAAGAATCGTGGTTCAAGTCAGAATGAGTTTTACCTGAAGTGAATAGAAGTTATTAGTGATTGAATATAGGAAGGTCAAGTTGCACACCAGTGCATACAAAGACAATATTAAGCATAGGACAAGATTGATAGTTTCTCCAAGTTGTAATAAGGTAGGATTGATTATTTAATATTAGAATCTGTGATTTGGCGGTTCACTTATTGATAGTGGTCTGAATTAGATTAAGTCTTATTATAAATATATGTATTGTGTGATGCGTATTTTTCATCGTAGACTCTTTCACATTAATTATTTTGATTTAATTTGTTAAAGGTTTAAGTTGAATATCTTAATAAAGTCACATTAAGATAATGTTTGATTCTAGTTCTTTCGTTAATTCTACGCCTCTAACTCACGCTGATACTTCGAGAGATGTTCTTCCAAGGGGAGGAATATCACAAAGTCTCGTCCCTATTCCCTAATGATTTAAAAATGCTTCTTTTTCACCGTTGTATCGGTTAACGAAAGTCAAAGCACTGTATCTTTTGTATACATCTGTATCATTGTTTGGTACCAACGGAAGCACAGCTTACCATAACTTCAGAGGTTGGATGCAATTTCATGCAAAACAGTTTTTAGAGTTGAAATAAACTTCATCAGAAAACGTCTACATAGTAAAGCTGTGTTCCTGCGAACTTTTAGTCAACTTACCTTATCAAATTGTCATTAAAAACAAAGGCTGTCCTCTGTGTGCTTCATCGTACTCATTTGTCCGCCCTTTTCTAAGCTGCCTAACCGACTTTTCCAACATACTCGTACTATCGGCTATATTACTTTCACCAAAATTCTGAAGATGAATTTCAGCAGTCTTCCCGCTTTTTGTATTCAGAAAATGAATTACAGCCTGAATCTTGCAGTCAATGTGTTTTTAGTAGCTTACACCTTTTCACGGATCACATCAAACTGAAAATACAATGCAGATCGACGTTATAAGGGCGTCAGTGGAACGGAGAGTAACAAGGAGATTTTAGTGCACGAAATCGAAAGTACGAGTCTCCCAAAATCGGGTGGGTGTGGCAAAATTTTAAGGCCACATCGCTTTGATTCCTCAACCAAACTTCAAGATGAGCGAGCAAGCGCATTGTCGGCTAAAAGGCAAACGCCTTTGCTGCACTTTTTCTTGATCAGAACATAACTAATTTGTTCAACAAAGTGAATTAATATGCAATAGGGATGGTTGCATCTTTTTTCAGGTAATTAAGATGATCCTACGACAATCATCCAAACCAAACAGTATGAACTTCCATGTAGTTTTTCTGTACTTAAGCGTTCTTTGAATGAGCAGAATTGGCGTGCCTTCACTCCTAGGTCTTTTTTAAATTCCTACTATTAGCTCACACTCTCTATAAATTTATTTATTTTCGTGGAATTTTAAACCGTTAATAAAATACATTTTAAATCGTTCAAATGAGCTGAAATTTTATATGCATGTTTATTTTGGATGACAATACAATAATTTAGTTACAATTAATAAAAATTAATTCATTAAAACTAATTATTTAAAGAATTATTAATACAGCCACGTTGGCATCATTTTTGGCGACTTGTGTCAAAACTTGAAAAGGTTTATTTATCACGTTTTAAAGTATTCAGGTGAACTGAAATTTTATATACCCGATTGTTTTGGATGACAATACGATACTTTAATGATAATTAATAAAAATTAATTACCACTTAATGTTGTGATTCTTTCATATGTATATACATATTTATATTAATTGTAACTATTATTAAGAAATAGCTAAAATATATAAAATTTTACTTTGTTGATCTAAGTAGGAATTGACTTAATTTTTTTTATGTTACTGGTTTTATTTGTGGATCATATTCATAGATTCGAGGTATAGCCACAGTTATTAAGCAATCTGAAATTCCACATCGTCTTTCTCCAAAAAAAAATTCAACATCTGTCTTGGAAGGTTACAGCATTTTCTTCTGAAAAGTAGTAATAGAAGAATCCATCGCACTGACACTTTTTACATGTGGAATTTTTAGGAATTATTTTCCAAAGACGCTGTAATTAAGTCCAGTGTTACTCATGATCATTTGGATAGTTGCTCTTCGATCGAATATGATAAAATGTTCCACTTTTTTACAGTGAACAGCATCGCCTGGGAGCATTGCCGTAACGTCTCTGCAAATCCGTATTGTGGGGTATCCAGGGTTCTAGGGGGCCAACTGCCACCAAGTACCAACCCTTTGTAAAATCCAACTTGGGAGCCCAAAACCTGACTTTGCAGGGGAACTCAAACGTTCTCCGCTACGCCATTGCCTGGGAGACATGCAAACAGTGTGAAAATCCCCCTTTCACACAGCGTATTTAGACGATGTAAGACGGAAAAACGGCTCTGAAGCACTGCATAAAAGAAAAGTTGTGTAGTGAATTTGTTATTTGGAAACAGTTTTGCAAGGTCGGAGTTTGCTCAGAATCGTGTTATCCCTCCAATAAGAGGGAGAAATGCTTACCAGAAAAAAAAGTGTACGAATTAAATAGAGGAAAGATCATTGCCTATCGAAAGTGTGGATTATCGTTAGGGATATCACCCGTTGTACTGGTCGAAATCTAACCATTGTCATACAAATATAGAAGCAATGGGTTGCTGAGGGTCATACTGAACGGCATGCAGAATCTCCTCGCCCTCCCATGACTGAGAGGTCAGACATATTGGGAGGTTGATCTTACAAAGCCGTACAACCACATCGCGGATTATTAGTCAGGAAATGGGCATGTTTGCAGCATTCCCACTATCCTCTCGTAAGGTGCGACGACGTTTTCAGCAGAGTGGACTGTCAGCAAGGCAGCCATTATCCTCGCTTCCCTTGACAATGCAGTATAGAGAAAGAAGGCATCTTTGGTGTACCGAACGATAAAGCTGAATGCAGAAGTAGCACAATGTCGTCTTTTCATACGAGTCCTAATACTGTGTACATTATTCTGATGGTCTATACATGTCTGTTAGCTCCGAGGAGATTGCTCGTTGCCTTCTGGCATTTGATATCGGCATCAGATTGAATCGATGGTAATTTGAATGCAGATTGGTATATTTCGGTCTTCTTATCGCCAGTGATTGTACCTATCTTCGAGGCCTGGCGAACCCCATCATCCAACAAGATACTGCAAAAATACATGTTGCACGTCATGTTCTGACCCTTTGTACACAGGGCATTCTATTGTTGCCCTGGGCAGCATGATCTGCATATCTGTCACCCAATAAAAACATCTGGCCATGGGTTGGTGAGATATTGGCCCGCCACCCCTCCTCTCCAGCTAATACGGTTGATGAAGTGTAGCATAGACTTGAAGCTACATGGAATGAATTGCCCTTTTCAGACATTCCAGCCTATTTCAACTCTATGCGAGCCGTTTTAGCTCGGGGGAGGGGGGCAGCTGTCTCTACTAATTTCGCACTCCTGTAAACCCGAAATTGCTTGCAAATTTAATTATTTAATCTTCATGCCATACTGTTAACGTACAATAAATATCTCTTTTTGTATTTGCTTTCCTTCATGGTGTTGCAGTTCAATGTATTTATATCAGTATTTGTTATATTTTACAATGTGTTTCTTGTAAACGTTCTAATTAGAAAATGATTTTTTTCACATTACCATAGCCTAAAATTAACTCTTATTTTAATTATAAAAATATTTTAATTATTTATGCAAGAATTTTAATTTTTTATTTAAACGAATGATTTGAAAAAATGCAATATTTATTTAATGATTGCGTTTGTATTATTTCTCCACCTTTACGTGTACTCATGGAATTTGGCTTTTGCAGAAAAAGTTTTAAGAGCTGCAACTATAAATAAACATAAGTGAAATAAAGTACTATGAACTAAGCTCGAAAGCGAGAATGGAACACATGAGACAGAAATTGAATAAAAAAATGTTTTAGTCAATGTATGTCAAATTATAAAAGAAACGTAAGATTGGACAGCCTTTCTTAGAAAATAAAAGCAAAGTTGTAGTCGAAAAAAGAATTATGTTATGAATAAGAAGAAGGAAGGCAATTTATTTGTTATTTTGAGTTACAAAATAAAATTATTCACCATGAAAAAAAGTAACCTTTCTGAACTCTGTTCTAACATAAAAGTTACTTTTCTCTGCAAAACCATATTTCAAGTGCAGAAAAAAAATTAGATAGTCTAATTTTTTTCTTTCAAAACTGATTTTACAAGGGATTTTTTTAATATAAAAAAATGAGCTTTTTCATTACATTTTTTACGGTGACATGCATAGATTTCATAATTACGTTTGATTTAACAGTTTCATGAGTTCTAATAATCAATAAAAAATTGAAACCTTAAGGTTAGTTATTAAATTCTTGGGACTGTGACTTCTTCGAGGGGAGTGAATTCCCATCTTCCGATTCACAATAGGTTTTATGGTTTCACCAGCTGGTCAAGGACAAGAACGACACCCATCGATTGTCCCTATATTTTTATGATCAACCAGCTGGGGAGTGACCAGTGCACGTGGCCATGGGGCCATTGTTTATTGTCTGAACTCAGGGAGTGAAGTCAGACAGACGGGTCGCCATAATAGTAAAGTAGAGCCAGCGCCCCATTGACAATAGGCAAAGCCTATATCAAAATAATCATGTCATCTTTTCTAGGGTTTTGTGAATGGAATACTAGAAACAAGTGGCGCGATGGACAAGTGTGTCCAGATAAGGACAAGGAACTATGGCGCCTTGGGCCAGACGGCACGGGTGTGTTTTGGCGTTGGACAAGTGTGTCCAGATGTGGACAAGGGACTATGGCGCCTTGGGCCAGACGGCTCGGGTGTGTTTTGGCGTGTTATGCGCCAATAAGAAGAAGGAGGAGGTCAAGAGAGACTTTGGTGACCTGCGAATAAGAAGGAGCGAGGAGCGTGTTGTGAACATACCCCTGGTGTTTAAAAGGGTTCTTTTTCAGGAGACGAGGAGACCCGGAAAAAAAAAGAGGAGGTGACCCGAAAGGAGAGGTCGAGGAAAAGAGCTCGGAAAAGACGAGGGCTGGTCGTTTGAGGAAGCGGAGAGGAGAATCCCAGAGTTTTTGATCCGTGTTGCTGTCCAAGAGTCAAAAACGCGGATGAGAAACAACGCCTTGCGGACTGGACCGAGACAAGCTGTGAAGAGAGCGGTTTCAAAACGGGGATACCATACCGGCTATAGGCACGGAAACTATTAACTTTACAATTTAACTTAAATCGATTATCCTATTGGAGAAAAAAATTAAAAGTATTTTTTACTCCCACAACCTTGCTGTGATGTATTATTTTCACGCTACCTTCTGACGACGTTACAGCAAGATCTAATTTGGTGGCAGCGGTGGGATAGGCATTTCTGTGAATAGATGCCTCGAACCCTTTATTGAGAAGAAAAAATAAAACGCCAGCCCTATGGAGTTATGCCCGCCTGATTCTCACACAACTTGTGAAAGAAATGTGTTCCATCGAATTACATGCAACAAGAAGTGACCGGGGTGCCTTGCTCGTGCCCGTGTGTTAAGGAAGCGTGCCCACCTGAAAGGTTTCCCGGAATTCCTGTGTTTTCCTGCTTGTGAAGAGTGCCCGCGAAGTGCCTGCCTTCCATTTTTTCCCGGAGAAGGATGAGGAAGATGTTTCCAGTGTTTCCACCTGCAATGCTAAGGTCAGTCTTTTTCTTTGAGTATCGTATCGGGGCAGCAATACATTATTTCTAGTTTATGTAAAATTTTGTAAGGAAAGTAATGTTAGATAAAGTTAAAAGTCTAGACTGAGAGACTACAGAAATTATTAAGTTTGTTTGAAGTGTATTGATGTGCTATGTTTGTATGTGTGTTTGTTTATTGAGTTAGTTCGTAGTATACAGTAGTATACTTGCTTCGTTAGCACAGTTTTGCGTATTGTATTGTCACGTTACTCTGAGTATTTTTATTATTTTGTGAAATATAATTAAGTCTCAGTCTAGGGTACTGTTAGTTATGCTAGTCATGAGTATAATTTTGTGAAGTATAATTAAAGTCTAGGTTTAGTGTACGGTTAGTTACGCCGGGTAGTTGTATAAGTTTGTGTAGTACAACTAAGTATATTGTATAGTGTAGTGTTGATTTGCGTTGGATATTTGAATTTTTTTTTGTGACAATTGAGATTGGATTTAGTGTTGCATATTATTGCATGATGACTTTCCTTTTAAGGTTAAGAAAAGGTGATTTGCTAAAAGTAGCAAGGGAATTAGGAGTAGAAGTCAACGGCAATCAAACAAAAGTAGAAATTAAGGATATGATTTTACAAAATGATAAAAATGATGTGGAAACGATCAAAGCGGTGATGGAGGGAATTTTAGAAGAAAAAGAAAGGGAATTTGAGGAGCGAAAACAAATTAGGGAATTCGAGTTAGAAAAAATGAGAATTCAACTCAGAAATAAGTTAAATGAAAATAAATTGAAGGCAGGGAATAAGATTAACGATCTCGCAAATGTTTGTATTTTGTCAGGAAAACGTACCGCAGAAGTTAGTGAACCGGTTAATAAGTGCAGGCCTTTAATTAACCCGGTAGTTAATAAAAGCGCGGAGAACGCTACGTCTTGTGATTTTGAAAAGAAGAATTGTGACCCCCCAGTGAGGTGTACGAACGTTTCCCACCCATCTGAAGTAGGAAGGAAAGAATTCAACGTGAATAGGAGTAGTGATTGTGACGTGGAAATGAAAGTAGGGGTATGTGAAGGAAGGGTCAAAACTGTGGCGATGGATGCACAGCGGGTAATAATTCCGGATAATGTTGTAGGTGGCTCTTTTGAATTGAAAAGAGATAAGGGAGTGGCGAACCCTGAAGGATTGATTTGTGAGAATAGCTGCGAGGAAAAATATACCCTTGGGACGTTAATGGGTTGTGAAAAGCAGTTAACAGTAAATCGGGAAAGTTTTCGAAATCATACAATAGCTAAGATAGCAGGACCGTTAAAAGGGAAGGAAAACACGTGTAAAGCAGATGTGCGGAAATGCTTGGAAGACAGGTTAGCAATGCGATTGCCTCTCTCAGAACCAAGGGAGATTTATAAGGATAGTTTAGCGACGGACAATAGGTCTAACATCGGTTCAGAATTTACTTTCGAGATAGATTTACCCGGAAAAAGAGATCGCAGTACCATTTATCGTCTTAATTTAATAAAATTGCACCGTAGAAAGCCGGAATTGGCAAATTTGGTTATGGAGAATAGCTCAGAAGGAATAGATTCCGAAACTCTCTATTCGGTAAAGCTATTTATGGATATTGGTTTTCAGGGTAATTTAAGGAAAAGTCAATTGTATTTTAAATTACCGCCTGATCGAAGTAGCTATTTAAGGATGATTAACGCTAAGAAGAAAGAAAGGTTTCTACCAGGTTCTGGGACGATGGTTTTAAGACAGAAGGATATTAATTTGGTTACGGGAAAGCCATTTAGAATTAAAACTTGTTGTTCATCCCAGATGTTAATTAATTCACTACGAGAGGATACAGAGTATCTTTTAGATTTAGGTGTGAACGGGATGGGGCAGTCAAACCGTACTCAGCCCGTTGTTTGGTTAGGAAGAGTGAACCGATACCCGTACCCGCGTATCAAATGTATAAAGTATAGGAATTTGAACCAGGTGACGCGAGCCGAGATTTATTTTTTTTTAAGAAGGGAAAGTTTGGTAGAAAAGATCAACGCAGCATCGTGGGTGACTGTATTGGATTTATGGAAGTGGTATTTTCGTAGTTCACTACTGATGAATTATCAGAAGCACACCACATGCGTTATGCCAGTTGGCATGTACATTATTAAAAAATCGAGGTTTATGTTTCTTTGTGCTTATGATGAATGTAATTTAACGACTCGGATTTTAAGGTTGTTTGAGCCGATTGAAGTACCGCGAATGGTCGATATAGACATTCTGATGGAAATTTGGAAAAACCGTGTAAAGAAAATAGACTTTGTGTTAAAATGGTTGAGTAGGGTTGGGTCGGAAGTCGGACTGACTAAAGGTAACTTAGAGACATGGGCAAGTTTGTTCCGTGTTGACGTAATGTAGATATAGTGAAATTCATTGCATGAGCTACTGAGGCTTGTTAATTATATTCCCAATTAAAGTGTGTTTCCTCAATAACTAACGTAATGGAAGACAATACCATGAATTGTGAGTAACCTGTTATGATGGTTGTGATAATGCTTGCTGATAGCCATAATTTAATTAAATTTAAAAAGTCTTAGTTTAAACTTCTTAATTTAAAAATTTGGTTTCTATGTTTTTTGCAAAGCTTGGAATTTATAAATGTTTATTTTGTTTATTTAATATCGTTGGAAACAACGTTGGAATAAGTAGATGGGAATGAGTAATACTTTAGGACTGTGTACGCTCACAGATGTTTACTTCTGTAGTCATGCGCGATTAAGTGTAGATGGTTAGTAAGAGATTGGCATTTGACGCATTTTGTTTAAAAATTATAATTTAAAGGTGAAATGTAACTTTGAGTAAAAGAATCCCAGATTCGGATTTTAAGATCTAATTGTGTGAAGTGTACATTTTTTTTTGAAATTTGATTCATGTATTATGTTATTTTTTTTATTGTGTTTAATAACGAGATTGCTACCCTGATCAATCTCATTGATGGGACGATCTTTATGTGTGTGATTTCTAAGAACTGAATCCAACTAGGACCAGAGCAGTCCCGTGAAATGAACCTTTTTTAGGGGGAAGGAGTTGTGACATCTTCGAGGGGAGTGAATTCCCATCTTCCGATTCACAATAGGTTTTATGGTTTCACCAGCTGGTCAAGGACAAGAACGACACCTATCGATTGTCCCTGGATTTTTATGATCAACCAGCTGGGGAGTGACCAGTGCACGTGGCCATGGGGCCATTGTTTATTGTCTGAACTCAGGGAGTGAAGTCAGACAGACGGGTCGCCATAATAGTAAAGTAGAGCCGGCGCCCCATTGACAATAGGCGAAGCCTATCTCAAAATAATCATGTCATCTTTTCTAGGGTTTTGTGAATGGAATACTAGAAACAGGTGGCGTGATGGACAAGTGTGACCAGATAAGGACAAGGAACTATGGCGCCTTGGGCCAGACGGCTCGGGTGTGTTTTGGCGTTGGACAAGTGTGTCCAGATGTGGACAAGGAACTATGGCGCCTTGGGCCAGACGGCTCGGGTGTGTTTTGGCGTGTTATGCGCCAATAAGAAAAAGTAGGAGGTCAAGAGAGACTTTGGTGACATGCGAATAAGAAGGAGCGAGGGGCGTGTTGTGAACACACTCCTGGTGTTTAAAAGGGTTCTTTTTCAGGAGACGAGGAGTCCCGGAAAAGAAAAAAAAGAGGAGGTGACCCGAAAGGAGAGGTCGAGGAAAAGAGCTCGGAAAAGACGAGGGCTGGTCGTTTGAGGAAGCGGAGAGGAGAATCCCAGAGTTTTGATCCGTGTTGCTGTCCAAGAGTCAAAAACGCGGATGAGAAACAACGCCTTGCGGACTGGACCGAGACAAGCTGTGAAGAGAGCGGTTTCAAAATGGGGATACCATACCAGCTATAGGCACGGAAACTATTAACTTTACAATTTAACTTAAATCGATTATCCTATTGGAGAAAAAAATTAAAAGTATTTTTTACTCCCACAACCTTGCTGTGATGTATTATTTTCACGCTACCTTCTGACGACGTTACAGGGCATAATAGAATAATTGCATTTAACGGCATTTTAAAACCACAATGTCACATTCCCACGCGATGATTCACTTTAACTTGCCAGTAGAGCCGTTTTTAACCTTCCCAGTGCCCTAATCACTTCAAATTGTAACCCCCCCCCACGCACAGTTTTCAGAGCACCCTCTCCAATTCTTACCCTGCCAGTTTTGATTCGGGAGAGATTTTCCCTCAAAACTCTCTTGCTCTTTTTCCTTTATTTTTTTCTTTTTGGAGAATCTTTGCATTACCCTGCACCTATGAACTCACCGTATCCTGGACTGGTAACTGGAAGCCGTAAAGAAAAGAAAGTGGCTTGGTTTGGGCTCTCTTGTTCATTTCTTACCTTACGGCAGGGGTGGGCAGACATTTCCAGGGTAGTGGCTACTTTTAATTTTTTCAAGGTGTTGCGGTCCACCTAGCGCTAGTGGGGCACACAAGGGTGGGGAGGGGTCCACGGGCCCGGACCCTCCCTCACAACCCTTGACTTTTTTTTCTTCCGGTTGCTTAGAATCCAATATAAATAGTTCATAAATTGTAATTAAGTATTTTTTATTAGTAATTTTTTTATTAATCAATGCTAATTAATTATTCAGTAATTTATTTTTTACTGTTTTTTGTTCCAGCCAAAAGACAAAGTCAGAAAAGTATGTTTGGCGGCGTATTGGAGTATGATATAAGAATGGTAGACTCTCGACCTCCGGAATACATACGGAAAATGTACTTACCTTCAGAACTAAAATAATAGTAATAATAATAAAAAAAAAACTTTTAAGACCACGTTTAAAGCGAAAAGCAAGATATAAAGTTAATAATAATAGCTACAAATATAATTGCATCAAATGATGCATTTATTACGAAACAATTCAAAATAATCTAACAATAAAACTTTTTTTATCTAAAGTTAGTTTTCGTTGTTATAGTCAGTAGAAAACTTAGTCTGCGTATTGTCAGCCAATCTTGAAGTTTTGATATATAATTACTAACTGCTAAAATCTTCAGGCGGTAATCCCAAAATGTCTTAAGGGTCCAACGGTCGATCGCGATCGACGTAATGCCCACCTCGACCTTACGGCATCACGGATTACCCTCTCAGCTTCTTGTAAATTAGTTCAGTGAATAAATGATATCGTTTGCAATTACAGTATAGAGTACACATTATTGTATGAACTGTTTTCAACATGTTTATTAACATCTTTTCCATCGCTTATCTCGTTCTACTAACTTTTACTTTTAGACATCCTTATTCTTTGTTGAGTCACTCTGTTACTGTACTTATACAACAAAAGTTTTCTTTGATCTTTGCAAAATCATTATGATATCATTGTAATCAATTTCCACTATCGTTTTGATTGCGTAGCAACATCAATCTAATAAGTTTTTCTTTTTCCATAGGGGAGAAATAATTCTCTCGTGACTCGCTAAGTGGTAGTAATTTGCTGCATAATTTTAGTTTTTTTCTCTTTTTCTCCCTCCAATGTTTTGTGTCCTATGCATGTACCTAGCGTGCTTAAGGCTGTCTTCGGTGAATATTGAATATTGTAGAATAGGACCCGAATTTGGAACATTTTTTCAGATATAAAAGAAATGAAAAATTAATATTATATATATTCTGGCTTCACTACCCTTTAGAGCCGGGGTGAACATTAAGTCGATCGCGATCGACTGGTGGACTGTCAAGACATTTTGAGGTGACCGCCCTTAATTAAGACCTAAGACTATTGTAGATGACACATTTACCATTACTGGAAGTTCACTAAGACGCTTATGGGGGGTACATGCGAACAACAAAATGCCAGCAGGAGAAATGTACTTCCCCTCACACGCCGACTAAAGGGGAAAATGAACGTTAGCCAGCTGTTTTTACGATAACACGGAATTAGATTCTTGTGTTTACTTTCTGGTACCACGATGGCATGGCATCAGCAGCGAACGTGTTAAATATATCGGTCGGCTACAGATTCATTAGCTCCTTTTTGTTCGTAGCTTTGAAAACGTTGACACTCCGTGGTCTAGCAATCGTTCATAGTTGTTCAAACATTCAATTTGTAGATTTTATGTTACTTGTGTGTAGTTTTTTTTAGTAAAAATAGCAGTCCGTCATATATTAAAAAACACATAATATCGGAAACAAGTATTAAAAAAAGAAAAACCTACAATTTTAATGAAGAGTGGGAAGAACAGTTTTTCTTTACGATGGTGAATGCAAAATGTGTGTGGTATGTATGTCCTGAAAGTGTGGCACTTCCAAAAAAAGGAAACGTTGTGTAAAGAACAATTTCAGTTTTTAAATTCTACGAACTGCATCTACCCGATAGCGGGCGTTGGTGAAAGTAAATTAGTCTCGAGCCAGTCAGTTAAAATAACTAAGTTTATTCAGAACTCCCGAGTGAGAGTGAGAGATTGTGGTGTACCCCCTGGGTCTCACCTTGAGCACCAAGATTAATTTGAGGCAAAGAACCACTAAGAGCCATTTTGAATAATAATAGTATTTATTTATTAATATAATTTTCTCAAAAAAATCTCTGATAACATATAATAATATTATGTTACGTCACTTAAAGGGATTTGCCTTTATATTAAACTAAATTACTAAGAATGCAAATAATTAATAAATAAGTTTAAGCTGAAGTAAGGTTTACCGAAATAGGAGATCCGAGAAATACACGTACTCGAATTCTTAACTTTCATTAACTTTAACTAAGTTGCTTAAACTGACGCTTATTTTAAGCGTACGTAAATTATATTTACCAGTGGCTTATATCAGCTTTCTGGTACGTCTAGCAGCATGACGTCTTGACGAATCTAATCTCCTTGAATCTTCTAAAAATACGTTTAAAGTTGCTGGCTCAATAGCCTTCCATCATCTCACTTGCTATCTCGCAACGCTCGACTTAAACACCTTATCTAATTTAAATATCTCGTTCATCTTTTTGGAGTTGATTGGAAATAAACGCGAATTTATATTCCCCAAAAAGACGCCTAAGAAGATTAGTGGAAAGGTTCCGTACAGATTCGTCACAATCCCCTCCAAAAAGAAAACGGGATTTATTCGAAGGTCACAAAAGGCCTGAAAATAAATTACGTAACCAATTCCTAGACTTGATTTATAGTCCCGACGACTTTAATATATATCTACCAATCGGATACTATAAAAATTCTCCTTCCTTAAGGGAAAGAAAAAAAATTACGACCTAAAACTACACTTTAAAGGACGTAACATTTACAGAATTAGATTTCCCTACACCACGCCCATTTGGCTATGAGGCGAGGGAAAAACCACCGAAATGGTAAAAAACCTGCCTGCGTGGTTAACTTAACTACTTATAAATCTAATTATATATTATACAAACATATTCGGACATGCATCTTGATTATTTGTTCACTATACAATACTCAGGGTCAGCTACCCTGAAATGAGAATTTTTTTGTGTGAACAAACAAACATCTATAGTATATACAGATTCCTTCATTTTTTACAGAACATTTTCATATACATCAATTGAAGCATCTGGTTCCTTGACATTCCCATTCCATACATGCTGCGCTTGTTAGTATTAAATGTTAGCTCTACCTAATTACGCCAAGTCCCAAGTCACCAGATGTGAGATAAAATATACACATATATAAACATACAATTTCAAACATTTTTCAAAAAAACAATAAAACAAACAACCAAAGGAATTGTCGCAGCAAAGTCATACATAGAAGTAAACAAATGCATTCTTACAAATGTTTTCTCCATATTTATACAAAAAAAAATTAATACAAAAGCTGATATTTTTCATCAAAAGCTGATATTTTTCTTCTTAAATTAAAAATCGCCCGTGAATTGAAAAACACCACTTGTTCGATTGATTGATTGATTGAATATTAACGTCGCACTGTTTGCTTGGACCACTTCTTAAATTACCACACCACACCAAAAAATTCGCCCGTGACTTGCTTCATTGCAGCCACGGTCCGATAATTCTTCACGACCACTTGTTCGAAATGAGATAAGTAAGAAAAGATACAACCTGATATTTTCTTTGTCCTTTATTCGCTCCTATCCACTGGATCTCCATCTAAGGCTTCCATACTGAGGCTCCTTCTCCTGATGTTGTTCTGTGGGGTACTTTCAATTCCTATCCTACTCCGATCCTCTTGAACTACTTCGGGCTGCTTTACACGGCTGCGAAGGTAATATGGACAAGGTCTCACTGCTGTCGCTTGTTTAGACCGGACTGGTCTCCTCTCAGCTGCACTGTTGGTGCCGCTCGTAGTTGTCCTGATCTCCCGGGCCTTGTCGTATTGTCCAGTCATATCATGCTTGCTCCCTTCTGTAGGTGGCTTGCCCTGCCTGGTATTTCTTAGATGTGAGGGACCTAAAATGGACTGTGATCCCTGAGAGGGAATATTAGGTCTTCTATATTTATAATTTCGAGATGGAACCGAGGACGGAATTGCACTCTTTCCCCCCTGTTTTGGCTCAAGGGTAGGTCTTTTCTGGTCCCTATGTTCGGACCCCTGCAGAGAACGTTTTCTGCAAATTTTGGACCTCTTTAAATCCTTCCTGTCTCTTGATCCATTTGATTCTATTTTACGTTTCAATCTAGGATCCTCCCATCCTGCATTACCCTTATTTGATTTACGACCGTTACTCTCCTGAATCGAGGTTTTCCTAGATACTTTGAATTTTCCTGGTTGCGATCTACTTGACCTATTACTCGACCTCTGTCCTTCATAAAGTGTCTCAACATGACTGTCCTAACTAATCGCGTCGGAATGTCGTGGACGGTACACTCGCACCTGGTCGATATTAACTGTTACCCTTTTACCCTTATTCCAAATTATTAAATTGTTATTCGGAACCTCCAACACTATATATGGCCCTTCAAACTTAGGCATAAACTTTTCAACCACTCTCCTACCCGCAGCACTTATAAAATGAGTTTGTACCAACACCAAATCATTTATTTTGATGCTAACTTCCCTCCTTTTCCGATTAAAATATTTTTCCTAATTTATGTGTTGTTTCCGCATATTCTGCCTTGCTTCATCGAATAATTTCTCAATGTTTCTTCCTACATATTCAGCACCCTCTATAACATTTATTAATTTATTAAAAGTTGTTATAATTTTTCTACCTAGGAATAACTCAGCCGGAATTTTATTTGTTGTCTCGTTCACTGAAGTGCGCAGCGCGAAAGCGAACTCATGAAGAAATCGGTCCCAGTTTTCGAGATTTTCTTCTACAAAACAGGCTATCATCTGGACTAAATTGCGATTAACTATTTCCGTTAAATTTGCCTGCTGTCTGTATGTTACCGTTTTGATATGTTTTATGTCCAACCTGTGACTTAAGTGTTCAAATACATCTGATATAAATTGGGGGCCGTTATCACTAATTAAAGAAATCGGAGCTCCGTAACGTGAAATATAATTCTCAAAAAGGGCGCTAGCTATAGCCTGGGCCGAAGCTTTTCGTAAAGGAATAAGCTCACTCCACTTAGTGAAATGATCAGTTATTACTAATAAAAATCTATATCTTTTGGGTCGAGATGCGGGGTAGGGGCCTAATAGGTCTAACGTTACAATTTCATTGGGGTAATTCGATACTATCGAAATTAAAAGACCAGCTGGTAGCGCGTTTTTGTAATTAAATTTTTGACACCGGTCACAGGTTGATACATATTCAAATATATATATCCTCATATATGGAAAATAACATGTGTCGCGTAATTTTAAATAGGTCTTCCTCTTTCCTAGATGGCCTGCTAATGGCAGATCATGAAATTCTTTCATTATTGCTTCGCCGAAGTGATCTATTAATATACACTCTTAGTTCTCCAAGAGCTATAAAATATTTCGCGTAAAAGAGTAGACCGTCGATAGTTTTGAAACCATGGGACCAACCTTCGCCTACAGTCGGATTAACGGAACTATCGTCCGGATTTTCTAAATAACGATAGATGTGTCCTAACTCAGGATCTTCCCTCTGCTCTCGAATGAGTTGTTCTCGGGAGTTTAAGGCTAGGGCTCGAAGAGCTGCGCACTAAATTTGTGATCCATCCATATTGCCTACTGGATTCCTAGACAATACGTCCGCGACAACGTTTTGGACCCCCGGTTGATGCTCCCATTCTATGTTGAACTCGGATAACTTGAGTGCCCATCTAATCATTCGACTAGATAAGTTTTTCCCATTCGTGTACCTTTGTTAATGCCGCGTGATCTCTGATTAACTTCACCGGCAGGGATCCGTAATAAGTTTCAAACTTATTTAATGCCCATATAACCGCCAATAATTCGCGTTCAATAACAGTATAGTTTCGTTCGGCTTTATTGAGGGTTCTAGACGCGAATGAAATAGGTATGTGGTTTTGATTAAGCACAACACCAGTTCCGAAACTACTAGCATCAGTAAATAAGTTAAACTGTTCTGTAAAATTCGGCAACTGTAAAATTGATGGCTCTGTTAATGCTCGTTTTATCTTATCAAAAGAATCATGTGCTTCTGTCGACCAATTAAATTTAGCCCCCTTTTTCTTTAACCGATATAATGGTTCACATATATCTGCATATTTGGGTATTAACTTCTGATACCACCCCGCCATTCCTAAAAACTTTGAAACTTCGTTGCTATTTTTAGGAGGTTTCATTTCTGTGATTGCCTTCACTTTACTATTGTCTGCTTCTATCCCTTCCTTACTAATTACGAGACCTAGATACTTCAATTTGTCACGTGCGAAGTGGCATTTTTCCCTGTTTAGGGTTAGCCCTGCGTCTCTCAACAATGTAAATACCTGATTCAAATGATCTAAGTGTTCATTAAACGATGGAGGTGTGATAATAACATCATCCATATAAACCGACACGAAACGCCTAATAACAGGTTTTAATATTATATCAATGACCTTTTGGAAATTTGGCGCCGCCCTGAAAGGACGAAAGACATTCTGAGGAATGCAAATGTGCCATTGCGGGTTATAAATACGGTTTTCTCGATATCTCTTGGACTAATCGCCAATTGAAAATAACCACTTTTTAAATCCAATGTGGACATCACGCCGGTGTGCGGAATGTTTGTGATTAGATCATCAATCACCGGTAATGGATATCAGGGGTATTTAGTTATTGCATTAAGTTTGCGATAATCAATCTCGAATCGATACTCCTCAGGAGAATCCGGAGGAAGGCCATTATTCTTGCGCGTTAAAACTACTGGTGACGAGTATGGGGATTGAATAAGACGGATCGTATCCTCTTGCAACATTTTCTCAATGTGATAATCGATTATTCCTTGTTTGACCCTGTCATATCTGTAGGGTCTCGATACTACTGGTCCCTTGTCCCCAGTATCGATTTCATGGTATAAAATATGAGTTATCTCCGTCTGGTCCGAAAATAGCCCTTTAAAACCATTAAATAAATTCCTTAATTTTTGCTTTTGCCCTTCACCGAGCTTTGCATCTGATAGATCAATCTCGACCGCTTTCTATTTTCTGCAACTGCTTAATTTGGTTATCATGAATGGTCAGCGATTTCTGATCGAAATCTAAAGTTAATTTGGACTCTTTCATAAAATCAATGCCTAAAATGCATTGGTACTGCATTTTGTTAAGAATGTGAAATTCCCAGGTTTTCTGGAATTCTCGGATCCGAATCTGTAATTCAACCCGACCTAAGTGACAACACGTGGCTTCCTGGGCCGTCACTACTCTATCTTTCGTCTTTTGACGAGGTCGGTACGAAAAATATTTAAGATAGACCTCTTCTGATATGAAAGATTTCTCCGCCCCCGTGTCCCAAAGGGCTGTAATTAAGGGAAGTCGGTAGAGGGCCTATACCGACAATG
Source organism: Trichonephila clavipes (assembly GCA_019973935.1). Classification (NCBI taxonomy): domain Eukaryota; kingdom Metazoa; phylum Arthropoda; class Arachnida; order Araneae; family Nephilidae; genus Trichonephila; species Trichonephila clavipes. The sequence goes on from BMAU01020436.1 coordinate 310,573, forward strand.
TTAAATTGAGCCATTTTAGGTTCAAGTTTCTCAGAAACTGTTAAATATATGAACTTCAAATTTTGTCTGTATATTAATTAGGCTTTTTTATTTAAATACTGGTAAATATATTTAAAATATATTGTTTACTTTTTCAAAAAATTCATCGTAAAAGTATCACTTTGAAATTTTTGAAAACTGTCAAATTTTTACGATAACTGCTTTTCAGCAAAATATTTCAGGAAAATCTCCAAAAAAATAAGCTTTGTATATAGAGTTACATATTATTTATGTGCAGTAAAAATTGCATGAGCACTCATTCTGTAGATTCTGAGAAAACTGTACCCGCAGTTTGAAAACAACCATTTTGAGATAATTGCATTTTTAGTGTAAAAAAGCACTTGATCACAAAAAGAATGAATTACAACAAGTATTTGCCCTATTTTATTAAATATTAGCTTATTCTCTATTACTTTTAAGGCTTTTTAGTTTTTTCTTATACTTAGATTTCTCAGAAAATACATTTATAGCATTTTTCACTTTTAAGCTATCGAGGTATTATTTAGCGTTTAATTATTTTACTCAAATTCTGTATCAATTTTTGAGGAATTTTCAGTTCTGATACATTACTTTCATCAAATTTTGACTATAAAGCATCATAAATACCATGTGAAAATGTGTCAATACATGAAAATATGGCTTTGGTAATACATGATTATACACTATTTCGAAAAGTTTCATTAGTGTTTTATATATTCACCTGTTAACACAATGTTTTACAGCAGCAGAATTAAAAATTTTCTTTAAATATTTGGTAAATGGTATTCACAACACATCAAAAACATAAAAACAGATTTCTTGAACATGAAATTTATGTATTTTTGTATATGTAACAAGATATGTGCAACGAAAAAAGGCATTGCATTTTTAGATATTTATAAACCTTTTACTAAAAAACTATTGAACACCAAAGCTTAAAAATTTGTATAAATACACAATACATATGAAATATATAGTAAAAATTTCCAGTTCATGCATACAGTAGAAGTATAGAAAAAGGAATACACAATTTATTAAAAATTGTCATTTTCTGTGTCACGACATATGTTCATTAGTGAAAAATGTCTGAGAAATATTTTTAGAATTTTTTACATAAAGAATAAAAACATACAATACATATGAAATATATAGTAAAAATTTCCAGTTCATGCATATGGTAGATTTATAGAAAAAAAGAATACACAATTTGATAAAAATCGTCATTTTCTGTGTTACGACATGTGTTCATTAGTGAAAAATGTCAAAGAAATATTTAAAAAATTGTTGCACAAAGAATAAAAACACACAATACATATGAAAAATATAGTAAAAATTTACAGTTCAAGCATACGGTAGATTTATAGAAAAAAAGAATACACAATTTAATAAAAATCGTCATTTTCTGTGTTACGACATGTGTTCATTACTGGAAAATGTCAAAGAAATATTTAAAACATTTTGCATAAAGAATAAGAACACACAACAATATATATGAAATATATAGTAAAAGTCTCCAGTTCATGCATACAGTAGATTTAAAGAAAAAAGAACAGACTACTTGAAAAATATATTAATTAGAAAACACAGTAGCTTTTGTATAAATTTTTACCTCGTCAAAAAGATCCTGCACTGTAGCCGGTTTTTACCTTATTTTTCTTAATATTATCTTCTTCTTTCTTTCTTTTTCTTCTTTTATCTTTTCTAATTTTCTTTGAGCGTCCAGAAAAAGCATAAATTGCTTTCATTAGTCTTTCCCTATCGAGAAGTTTCATGGCACTTACTGAAAATTCCCCTGGTTCTACGCCCATTTTTTGAAGCATTTTTAATCTCGATACATTACCATCATTAAAGGAACAAACAGCATCATAAACACCAAGTGAAAGTGTTTCGATCTGTACAAATGTTGCTTTGGGAACACGTGACCAAACGACATTATGAAAACTTTCATTCGGATTTTGTGTTTTTCCATGCAAACATTTTTTCAACAGATCAGGATGGGAAAGATCTCTAAATATAGGACGCATTGCTTCAACAACAGCGACCGGAAGACTGTTTTTATGTTTGTAAGACTTACCTGATGCGTCAGCCTTTTTAAATCCACACCATGAATCTTCCCCGATGGGACAAAAACCATGTTGAGGATATTCATCAGTTGTGAACTTATGCAGAAAATGGCCCAGATAGCTTGCCGCATATTCTGAACACTGCTGTGATTTCTCCGAATAGCTGATCCATAGTATGACTGCAAGTTATCAATTTTATGTTCAGTCAAACGATTTTTCCCACTTAAACACTTACCGTCTGACAAGATTTGCCCTTTCAATTGAGCTTTTAATCGGCGTAATCTGGTTCCCATGCGCTTTATTACATGGCCAATACACTCCAATTTTTCAATTGGATATTCATTTCCATAAATGTTTTTCTTTTTTACCGCATCAAATGCTTTGCAATCCCCATCTCCTAAGTACGTAATATATCGGGCATTATGTAAAGATAATGACCGTTGAAAACTTTTAGACGCACCTTGGATTTCCATCGCTCCACTAGATCCAACGTAGTTCCTTTTACAATCCTTTTCATGAAAAGGCAAGTTTTTACAAGCGCAATATTTCGAAAGAATATCAACATCTATCACCTTACCTGTATCAATGCTGGTCACAGTAACTACACCATTCAAGGATGTGTAACCACGCTTCTGCCATGTCCCATCTACAGCTACTGCTATATTTTTGTTACCTTCATTTTCACAAATAGCTTCCTTCGCAGCATTTTGAATTGAATCCTCATAAACAAGTTTAGCAGCATTTAAAATTCGCTTACCGTAAGGAGCAAACCTTGTAGGTGGTTGCGGAAGATTCATTACGCCGCAGAACATTCTCCCTGCTTCTGCACCTTTTCCAATTGAACGCATAGCATACACAAACCTGGTATTTATTGTAGCAATTTGTGTTCCTTCATGAAAATTTGAAGAGAATTCTACACTATATGGACAAGCAAAACATTTCAGGACAAACGTAATAGCCAGTCCAGACTTACCTTTTAAAACTTGCATGTCTAAACCACTGTTGCACATTTTACAGTGAACTTCATTCTTGAAAACAAAAGCAAGAATATTCAAATTCATGATTGCATTTAAGATACATACGCTATCACCAAAAGAAGAAAAACTCTCATTTAAATCGTGAATTTTCTTTTCTTTTGCACATGACTGCTTTGAATCATGTGCATGTTCAGCTTGAGCATTTAATTTACAATCAGTGGTACTTACTTTGCTATTAATAGTATTCTTACGTGGATAATACTTACCTTTGCGTTTCTTGAAAACTTTTTGCAATCTTGGCATTTCAAGATTTCAGAAATTTTAAGTATCGATAAACGACAAGTGCTCAAACACAACGTGTTCGAAAGCGCCAAAAATAGGTAAACAACCTTAACAGTTACACTTGCAGTTATTCTACAGTTAATTTCGTGGGAATAAATAAAACAGAAAATGGCTTTGCAAGAGCATCCCAGTTTTAAAAGGCCAATGTTTACATTTCTATCTGTCAAAGTAGGCGTGGCAAATCAGTTGATTATTTTTTAAAAAACATTTTAAAATACTTCTAATTCAAAAATTGACTAGTATGTTATATCATTGGAAAGGGCTTAATTTGGAGATTTGAGAAATATCAAAATCTCAAAATCGATTTCTGGAAGGTGTTTACCATACCGACTGTCCTTAATGTCTCATTTACAAGAATAGGGACATACGGTAAATCTACTGGAGTCATTCGTAATGAGGATACCCTAATAGTTCGGTGTTCCGTATCTGGAGGATTTTCAGTACATCGCGATCAATCACCCCCGTACTCGCATCGATCGCTTAAAATTTTAAATATTGTTTCGATCATTCTGACCCCTGAAAGCACTCTTCCTCGAACCACCTTGTCGACCGCCTTGATTGTGGAATCGATGATCCGATTGACCACCTCGGCGTCAACCATCGAATCTCTGATTACCCGCAACACCTTGACTCTCAAATCTATTGAACTCTCTCCGTGTTCTACTATTGTTCGCGTATCTATTGTTACCTCTCGTTTCCCTCCAATTTTCCTGTCGATTCCTGTTAGGGAAACGATTGTTCTCGTTTGGTTTAATATCTTGGGTTTCCCAACTCTAACCTCTCATCTTTCAATTTAGAAACTTTTCCTCATACCTATCAATAATTTGTAGGAGGTTAGATGTGGTTTGCGGATGCCTAACCTCTACAAAATCTAAAATCTGAGGTTCTAACCTACTAATAATATGATCGATCAATTTTTTCTCCGTCATTTCGAGTTTTAAGATTTTGTAAATCTTCAACAAATCATACACAAAATCAGACGGATTTTGGTTATGCTTTTGAGATGATGAATAGAAACGCGTTTCTAGTTCCGACCTATTTCTAACCAAGGGGAACTGTTCTGACAAGGCTTGCTTTAAGTGCGCGTAATCCGTCGCCTTGTCTTCAACAATCCTATAACCTAGAACCTCAAACCAATCTAGTGCCCGTCCTGTGAGATGACCCTTTAAATATGCACAAGCGAGTTGTGTGGGTATCTCGTAATATGTTAAGTTAATATGTATATTTTCCAAGAATTCAACCACATTCTCCACCCCCAAAAAATACTGCTAAGTGATGATTTAAAAATTAGATCCGACTCTAAACTCGGGATTTACTCGTTGGGCGCTACTCTGGTGTCCCCTCTGGGTCTCACCTTGAACACCAAGATTAATTTGAGCAAAGAGCCACTAAGAGCCATTTTTAATAATAATAGTATTTATTTATTGTTATAATTTTCTCAAAAAAATCTCTGATAACATATAATAATATTATGTTACGTCACTTAAAGGGATTTGCCTTTATATTAAACTAAATTACTAAGAATGCAAATAATTAATAAATAAGTTTAAGCTGAAGTAAGGTTTACCGAAATAGGAGATCCGAGAAATACACGTACTCGAATTCTTAACTTCCATTAACTTTAACTAAGTTGCTTAAACTGACGCTTATTTTAAGCGTACGTAAATTATATTTACCAGTGGCTTATATCAGCTTTCTGGTACGTCTAGCAGCACGACTTCTTGACGAATCTAATCTCCTTGAATCTTCTAAAAATACGTTTAAATTTGCTGGCTCAATAGCCTTCCATCATCTCACTTGCTATCTCGCAACACTCGACTTAAACACCTTATCTAATTTAAATATCCCGTTCATCTTTTTGGAGTTGATTGGAAATAAACGCGAATTTATATTCCCCAAAAAGACGCCTAAGAAGATTAGTGGAAAGGTTCCGTACAGATTCCTCACAAGATTGCGTCCATCATCTTATATACAGAACATAATGACGTCACACAACCTCTTCACAGTTACAAAAACGTGGCACCATGCAACCACTCATTCACACAAATCATTTTTATTCAGAAAATACTCCCCCTCTTTGAAACGTGGAGAGAGTCTTAAACCTATAACAGTTATAATTCAAAAGATCAAGTCTCTTTAGTTCTTTAACCAATCTTCCAGAAGAAGTATATTTTTTTACAATTGCATCATTAGTATTCAAGACTTTTTCAGGTTTAGTACATTTAACAGAAATTGATTCCTCTTTCAACTTCTTATCGCTTTATGCAAACACTTGTACTTCTAAAGGGAAGATACGTTGCCCCGGCGTATTACTGTTCCATGTTGAGTTTTAAATAGAACTGTTCAAATTTCCCATATAGACCAGGGATTAATTCTATAATCTTAGCTATAGGCCAATACAAGCGTTTCTTATTGTAGTTTCCAATTAAGACCATTTTCCCAATTCGGTGTTCCCGCATCCGATTATCATTCTGTTTTTGCATTAGCTCATCTAGATATTCTTTCCTGAAACGTTGCCTTAAATCACTTAAAAGTTTAATTCTATATTTCCTTCTTTTTCTTAAGCTTCTCGAATTGAATTCGTCAATATCGGTTGTATCGGAACAGCGATTCTCTATTGAAAACATTGCTGGAGTAAAAGGGATCAGTTCCTGTGGATTTTCAGATATATACACTCATGTCCATAAATTAAAGATAATGAAGTTCAGGCAAAGAAAGAGACAGAAGCAAAACAAGTTTGACTTATTTGTAAAGTCTATTTATTAAACAAAAGGTAAAGAGCAAAAAACAAATGCTATATGTTTGAAATAATTAATGAAAATTGTGATATTTACTCCCTGGAGCAAATTTCAAAAAAGATCCTATTTACAAAAAATGTATAACATGGTTAGTATGATGGTTAATACGGAGTATGTCTCCCGGACGATGCAAAACAGGCCTTACAACGCCTAGGCAAGCTGAGTATCAAATTATCAATCTGATCTTGGGGAATATTACACCACTCATCAAGCAATGCCCTCAGAAGTTCCAGTAGACAGGTGGGAGGGGGTTGACGGGCTGCAATTCGTCGGCCATGCATGTCACACACATGCTCTATTGGATTCCAGTCCTGTGAGTATGCTGGACAATCCATACGTGTGATAACCTCCCATTGAAGGCATTCGTCTACAATGCTTGCACGGGGAGGACGGGCGCTGTCATCCATAAACAGAAATTCAGCACCCATGGCGCCCCGAAACAAACGTACATGTTCTTCCAGAATGACATCCCGATAAATGTAGCCTGTCATTGTTACACTCTGAACATACAGGTCAGTTCTAGAACCAAGAATAATTCCTACCCAAATGAGCCCTCCTGCACCACCGTAACGGTTCAAGGGTGTTCTCTTGGTGGTAACAGGTACCTGGCGCTTTCCATATTAAAGTTTGGAGATAATCAGACTGCAAACTAAACCTGGACTCGTCGGAAAACATCACACAAGACCACTGTTGTGGTGTCCACAATGCATGCTCTCTACTCCAGGTTAATCGCAGGTGACAGTGAGTTGCGGTAAGTGTAACACATCTGACAGGTCTACGAGCATATAGACCAATGTGCCCTAAGCGTCTGTACACGGTCTGCTTTGAAACTGTCGTACCGGTAGCTGAATACAGCCTACAAGACAAGTCTGATGCTGTGCTCCGTCTGTTTCTTTTGGCAGTAACTGCGAAATACCGATCCTCATTCGGCGTTGTAACTCGGGGGCGACCTGTTCTGTAACATCTACTCACATTACCATCATCTTGGAATCGTTGCCAAAGCCTGGAGATGACACTCTTGGCGATTCCAAGTTCCTCGGATACTTCCAACTGGGTACGTCTACATTCCAGTCGTATAATAATTCTACCACGTAAAAAATCCTCCAAATGCTTCCTTTGTGCCATAACTATGCCGTTATTGCACTGAAAGGCTTTTAAAGCGCTTGTGAACAATTTTACTTCTTTGCCACCATTCTTTATATACCCCTCTCTTACACTTTCGTAATTGTGACGTACTATCAGCGCCATCTGGTGGTTTCCTGTAATTTGCATACTCTTCTTTAAGATGTGTGTTATAATTCTACAGGTGAAATTTTTATTTTAGGGATAAATTTCTGTGTGATTCTGAATTATCCTTAATTTATGGACATGAGTGTAAGATATATATATAAAGGTCTACTATTGATTAAAAATTCACAATCACAAATCAGTATAGACAATTCTTCATAGGACAATATTGATTTTCCAAGAGAATGTCTCAATAGCTCCTTGATAATGCGAACCATCCTTTCCCACCAGCCTCCCCACCATGCGGTGGTGGGTGGGATCCAATCCAATTTTTTTAATGCTAATCCAATTTCGCAAGGTCATTGAAAGCATCTCAGAAATTAGTACCGTTATCACAGTAGATTATCCTGGCCTCTCTTTCTCTCTCTCTCCCCGCGCCTGGCAATGAAACGCCTAAGAGCTGGCAAAAAGGCTTTAGAAGATAAAGCGTTTACTAATTCAAGATGGAGTGCACGATGGACTTCGCAAGTAAACAATGTAATCCATACCTTTTCGCTAGTTTTTAAAAACAGAGGTCCAGCTAAGTCAATTCCTACAACTTCAAATATCGAGCAATCAGTCACACGGTCTTGTGGTAAATGTGATGGTCCGCTTGACAATAATTTCACCTTAAAACGAGCACAAATAACACATTCATTCAAAATACTCTTAATAGTTGTTCTAGCTCTGATAATCCAAAAACTTTATCTAATTAATGATTGCATTATTTAGATTCCAGCATGACAGTTCTTTTTGTGTATAGATCTAATCAAAAGTTTTGTAAATTCGCATTTATCAGGTAACAATTAGTGCAGCGCCCGGGAGTTTTGGCCTCGGACTTTCGTTACAGTTAATGAATTTATATGGTTGACGTAGGATTTTATTTTTTATGCTATAACTTACAAAGTTTACTCGACTTTTTTTGTGCTTTTAACTTTTTAATATTTAAACCAAAAAAATATAAACAATTAATATTCGAGCATATATAATTCTACTTAAAATAGTATTATTTTCATGTATATACACTGCTGGACAATTGCTAAGGACGGATCACAAATTGCTATGTAGCATAACATTAAGCGAGACATGAGGCCTAGTAGGATAAAATATAGTTGCCACACTGTTCAGACATTAGAATAAAGAATATTTATTGTTCTGGAAAGTACAAAAGCTGTGAAACATCTGAAAGAAAGAAAAAAATGTTCATTTGATCTGCGTACGGAGAAATGGAACAATGCATCTAAAAGTCAGCAGGAACCTTAAAGAAAGGTATCAGTACGGGATATGTCCACCGTGGAGTGTGATGCAACATTCCACACGTCGTACCATACTTTGCACAACATTATCCAGCAGCTGTTGAGGCAATTTATCCCATTCCTCTGTGAGTGCACGGATGAGGGTGTTCTTGTTTGTCGGAGGATAGTTTCGACCAGCAACTTGCCTCCCCAAAGCATCCCACACATTTTCAATGGGGTTTAGATCTGGAGAAGGCGCTGGCCATACGAGACGTTGAATACTCTCGCTGTCTAGACAATCCTGAACTGCGAGTGTTCGATGACATGTTGCGTTGCCGTCCATAAAAACAAGTTTATCACCGACAGCACCACGGAAAAGACGAACATGAGGAAGTAGATCTTCATCATTGTATCGTTGGCCCGTCATAGTCCCATTCGCAACCACATGTAGGCGCGTGCGGCCATTGATCATGATGCCGGCCCACACCATGATACTGCATGTCGGATATCGGTCCTTTTCCTGGATATTTTCTGGACGATAAGCAGTACCAGTATCGCGCGAGATCAGTTGGCGTCTACAATCCGATGACTGACTGAACCTACTCTCATCTGAGAATAGTACGCATGCCCAGTCCTGTTCAGTGCAATTGTGATGCTCACGACACCATTGCAAACGGGCAGTATGGTGCTGTCTGGTCAATGGGACACACACAACAGGTCTGCGTGCGTATAGTCCTCCTCCCCTCAAACGTCTGGCAACAGTTTTTCGGGAGATCTGCTTTCCTGAGGCAGCAAGAAACTGATTGGCCACCTGCTGAGCTGTGGTGCGCCTGTTCCTTTTTGCTGATAGGACGATATATCTGTCTTCTGCAGGCGTCGTACTTTTAACACGACCTCCCCCGTGCCGTCTACTACACATTCCAGCAGTTTTAAATGACTTCCACAGCCGTGAAACAACGCTGTGAGCGATGTCGAACTCCCTGGCAACATGTGTTATTTTTCGCCCTTCTTCGATCTTTCCAATAATTCGGCCACGCATAAAATCATCTATGTGATTTCGGGAAGACATGCCAATAATTTTAAGTTGTCTATTAAATCTTTCCTGTAAAACTTTGACTTGAAACAACAACTGTCCACACGCGTCAAAACCTTTAAAGCTCTTATGAACGCTATCACGTGATGACGTAGAAAAAAAAATTGCATACTCATAATTCTTCTTACTAATATCCCGCACTTATTCTAATTTTCCACATTTTGCTTCCTTTCATTTTGTGGTTGCTATGGATGATAGTGTTATCCGTCCTTAGCAATTGTCCAGCAATGTATTTGATTTCACCTAAGTAGACATATAATACATAAATGAACATCTTTCAAACATACCTGAGTGTGTGAAGGGATGTAAGGACATTGACAACGTAGTAAAACGTGGAGAGGAGAACGGCAGCGCCAGCTGCAAGATTCACCTGAACGGAATTTTTCGGGCTAGTTCAGTTATAAATGACACGTGTCTTGTGCACGTTGCGTATATTTAAAAGTGGAAATTTGGAGATTTTACGAAAATTTTTGTATATTTCTGACGGAAGTTATATTGTAAACGACTTTTTTCTATCAAACTTCTACATAAGAATTTTGATTTCTTCGTTAAAGTGATTAGATTGAAAATATGCAGTTAATTATTAGAAGATCAATTAAATAATAGTTGAATTGATGATCAAAAGTCAATTCAAGTGAAAAAATAATAATGAATAAAATGCAATAAATTAATTAATGAAGTATTTAATTATTTTCTATTACATTTTTCGAACAATGGATAAACCAACGACCAGTAGCAGGGCAGATGTACATAGCTGCATAATATGTGAAAAATTGGGTTCATCTTATGAAAATAATTCAGATTTGGGTGATATTATAAAAATAAGTAGAGGAGTAACCAGGTTGAGAGAACTGCTTCAAGCGAACGACAGAATGGAATGTTACCTCACTTACAAACTGATGTTGTTTATGCCCATAAAAGTTGTCGGCAAAAATATATAAATAAAAAAATATATTGAAGGATATAAAAATAAGCTCCGAAGTAGCACTGATTCATCAAACTTTGATTGGGAAAAAAACTGTTTCCTTTGTGGGCACGAAGCTGATAAGGAAAAAGAAGCAAAATTGAAGAAAAATCGGCGAAAACAAGTTTCATACATTAATACTTCAACTTTAAATGATTCTGTCATGAATTTTATTGCCGTACAGAAAAATGATTATTATCGAGAAATTCATAAGAGAATTTCTGGTATAACAGATTTATAGGCACTTCAAGCAAAATATCATGCAGATTGTTATTAACTTGATCAAAAATTCTATTCACCTGAGTAATGTTGACAAGAAAGTTGCTCCAAGATCTTTGAGAATTGATACAGCAATGGAGCAAATATACACGTACATAGAGGGAAATGACGACTGCCAATGTACTATACAAGAGTTGAGAAATGTCATCACTACTGAGTATATTCCATATGAAAAACTATAAGAAAATGGCTAATAGACCGCTATCATGATGATATTGTGATACCGTGTAAATATCGATCTAATAACATCATATGTTTCAAAAAAATTAACCATAATATACTAACAGAAAATTGATACAACCCAAAACATAAGAGTAATGAAGAAGAGGAATTACATATATTGAAAGCAGCAAGTGAAATTATTAGGAGGGACATAAGAGCTCAAGAGTACGATAATGAAAATTATACACCCAGTGATAAAATGCTTGAAAATATTGATGATTCAATTTCAAAATCGTTAAACTTTTTACTGTCAGAAATAATATTAAAAGATAAGAAAAATAGAATCGAAACAATTCCTACATATGAAAAAAAAGTGCAAATCTATCGCACATGCAATTATATCAGCGGTGCGACCAAGATAATTTCTATCACGTTTGCATATTACTTTGACTGCAATGTTTCATAGGAAATTTGGCTCCAAAAAAGTTATAAATAAATGTCATTCCTTAGGCCTTTTTGCTTCATACAAAGAGGCAACATTGTATGAAGCTTCAACTACATGTGCAACTACTCCACCTGAAATAAAACCTAGCAGCTTCGCTCAATTTGGGCATGATAATGCTGATTTCAATATCAGTACTATTGATGGTGAAGGTACGTTCCATTATATTGGAAGCATCGAAATAATTACTCCAGCTGATAGTATACAACCTCGACAACCTATCAAACGTTTGAAGACTTCCACCTGAATCTGAGTTTGCTAAAAAAGGGAATATCCCTCTTCAAATGTATCCAGCTTCTGTGGGTACAGGCTTCTCAAACATGCTAATCAAGTTATCTGAAGTTGACAAAGATACAAGTTTTCTTTTATCATCGTTACCTCCTACAACTTATGCAGCATTTGAACATCTAAAAAGAGTGTACTTGCAAATTCAGATATGGCTAGGAAATGACGTAGATATTGATAATTGGGGATGGAAGCATTTCAGTAACATGCTCATCCCAATAACAATGAATCAATTGCCAGCTCCGGATCATCTATTGCAAATATTATTTTGTAATTGCAAAAAGGGATATGCGGTTGTGGTGGTCGAAAGAGTGGCGTACACTGTAGTGCAGCCCGTCTACAGTGCAGCGAAAATAGTTGTTCCAATACACCACCTATTATTCAAATAAATGAAGTCGAAGAAGATATGTTATATATAAAAATGTACATTGTTTAAATAAACAAATATTTTATTAATAATTGTCTTTTTTATTTAATAACCATTAAATTTTTTTCAAATTTGAAAAAAAAATTAAGATCACAATTTTTTAATAGGTAAACTTTTTTATATGTATCATTAGCTGAACATTCCATTTTCAATTTTTTAATTTCATTCACTGTAACTGAATTCCGAGGCTTTCATGTATTTACCACCCCGGGAGCTGTACTAAATATAGGACACAAAAAAAACTTTTATCATTTCGTTCAGTTATTTTAGATTTTACTCATAAAATATTATCGTTATCAATATAAAGGTAACAAATCTTAAAGATTCAACATCAGGTAAATAATATGTTTGACTGAAAGTAATCAATTGTTTTTCCGAATTTTTAATTTCAGCAACAGAAAGTTAATGCTCCTTACATTTGTTATAGTCTTTGCGACAATTATTTACAAATCTTAAAATCCACGCAAATACTCTTATCATTTTATCATAATCAGACACATTACATATAAGCAAGTGGGTGCATTGTTTGCTAGATCAACATTCGCATTTTTAGTTTTCTTTCTCTCTCTACGTTACCTTCTAGAGGCTCGCAACTGATTTAACCATCTGGCCAATATTCCGAATTTTGTTTTATCCAGGAAGGCCCCTCCCATCATCTAGAATTAAGCATTTGTTGTGGAGAACAACCACGAGATAGTAAATCCGTGATATTCATGTTTCCTGGAACATACTTCCATGACTGAATTTGTGTCAGTTGTCTAATTTCCTTTACCCTATTAGCTACAAAAACTGACCAATTTCCATATTCTTTAGTCCACCAAATTGCTGTTGTGGTATCGGACCAAAGAGTAACTTTCAAGTCCAGCATATTAAGCGCTTTCAAAATAGAATTTACAAGTCGAGCACCTATTCAACAAGCCATTAGTTCTAAACGCGGTATACTCAAAAGTTTGAGAGGAGTTACTCTAGACTTCGCTCTAACGAGAATTACGCTAACTCTAGAATCAACTATTGATCGAGCAAAGACGCATCCCGCATATTACCCCTTGCTTGCATCAACAAATGCATGCAATTCAGTAAAAAAATCAATTTTCATACAACGTGGCACAGTTATATCTTTCGAAATTTGAATTTCATTAAACCATTTCATAAGTTTGTTTACAAGATTCTGAGGTAGTTCCTGATCCCATGCTATTTTCATTTTCCATATTTCCTGCAATAATAATTTTGGGAGTAATGTAGACGGCGCCAACATTCCAATGGGATCGAAAACTTTTTGTACAGTAGACAAAACTAATCGTTTTGTTATTATCACTTTGCATGTTAATGAGTCGCAATTCGTGCAACATTTCAAAACATCATTATCTAAGTCCCAGATGATACCCAAAATAAAAGTTTCGCCTGAGTTTTTATCAACACTTTTACTCGCCACATTGCTCTCAAAAATACGTAAATTAAAACATCCCCCTTCCGACATAATTAATTTAGTCTTCTCAATAAATATCTCTATTTCATCTACACTGGAAACACCAGTTACACAATTATCAACAAAGAAGATTTTTAACTTTTGTGCAACTTCCTTATATTCGGAATTACAGTTTTCTATAAGATGCATAATAGATGCATTCAATAAGTAAGGGCTGGAAGACATCCCAAACACAACTCGACAATGCCTATACACTAATTGTTTTTCAATGCATGGGGGAAAAATCTGAAATAATCTGTCTTTCGGTGCAACAGATAGCATCAAAAAAAGCCTTTTCAATATCGGCTACAATTCCGATTGGATAATTTCTAAAACGATCTAAAATGTCTCAGGTATCAGTTCAATAAGGTTTGTGCCTTTACATAAACAGTCATTCAAAGATGATTTCCCTTTTTCACATACCGAAGCATCGAATACAGGTCATATTTTTGTAGTTGCACTATCTAATTTAATCACAGGTCTATGTCGTAAATAATGGCATTCATTGTTCAATTCTACTTCCGGCACACGTTCAATGATATTTAAATCTTCCCATTGCTTAAACACACTTTTATAATCATCAAAAATTTACCGTTTCTTAATTTATTATCATCCGTAGATGCCTTTTCCATGTTAGTTCTTTGTTACTGGACAAATTTTCAGAGTTACATTTCCATGGGAGTTTAACTTCATATCTTCCATCGGGAAGAATTTTCATTTTATTCTTAAAATCGGTTAAATCAAAATTTTCTTTCGGATTCTCATTAAGTAAGGGATCCGTTATTCCTAAAACATCAAGTTCCCATAATTATTTAACGCTAAAATTCCGAACATTCAAAGATGTCGTTAACAACGTTTTTAACACGTTTGAACTTACTTTTCCAATTACCGTCCATCCTAGTTTAGTTTCAATAGCTGTTAAGCCCGAATCGAAAATTCAATTAAATTCCCAGTCAATAATTTTCCTATATTATCAGCCCCAATCAAAAGCCCAATTTCCGTTTCTTTACAATTTAAATCCGATAAAATAATTTCTTTATTTTTTAACTCGGTTAAAATACACTTATCCTCAATCTTAGAAATAAATCCACATATTTTCTTTTCCGATAGCACTTCAAAACTACATGCATAAGAGCGTTTCAAATCGCCTCATTAGAAAACACGCTGTGATATTTCGGTTTAGTTTCGTTGCCCCCGAACAGAGGAACAGGAGTGGCCTTCAAAAAATTCCAGTAACATATTCACTAATGTAGCTATTTTCACGAGCGGTATCAATCAAACTCTAGTTCTCAGTTTTTATGGAACAAAATTTTTGATCATAATTCTTATCTAATTTTGGACACATAATTTCAAAATGAGAATAGTCACATTTAGAACAATTAATATTATTTTTAATATCAAAATTTTTACTCAAATGTCCAGATCTACAGTAGCGTAACGGAAAATAATTGGGTCCCCCCTCAAGGTCAGATCTTCGGCCCCAAGCCGGATATATATATATATATATACATGATATATATATATATATACATGATATATATATACATGATATATATATACATGATATGTATATATATACATGATATATATATACATGATATGTATATATATATATATATATGATATATATATACAAAGAATTGAAAAACCGTAACATAATGTACCTTTACACATCACGTAAAAAAATATTTAAATATTAAACTTATAACTGAGAATATAAAATCAATCTGTATCTGAGTAAACAAAGTAAATAAAGCTTCACATTAGAGAGTATTTATAGTATTTAAAAAATGGAAAATTTAACAACAGTCGACTCATAACCTGGTATCTTAAATAAAAACGATACACTAAGAAAAACACACTGTAAAATAATATTTTCGATTTCAGATCCTTATGATAGAAAAAAGTTATCAGTTACCAAATTCTCTCTCTTCGTTTATGAATTCCGGGGTGATTGATTGATTGATTGAATATTAACGTCACACTGTTCAGCTACACAAGGGCTTTTGGCGATGGACCACGTAATTTTGAACCATGGTTAAGTGAGGTGGACGACACCTGAGCTGGCACCCTCTCTCCTAACTACCACACCACGGGTGGACGTTTCAGCTCTCGACAGATTTAACGTGCATCGCTGCCCCACGCGGCGGGTCTTTAGTGGTATTGGGCTCGAACTCGTGAAAAGGCAAGTGGCCGCGGTAGCCGAGTGGTATAGGTATCGGACTGTGGCTTGCTTTGTCACAGGTTCGAGCCCAGTACCACTAAAGACCCGCCGTGTAGGGCAGCGATGCACGTTAAATCTGTCGAGAGCTGAAACGTCCTCCCGTTGGTGTGGTGTGGTAGTTAGGAGAGGGGGGTGCCAGCTCAGGTGTCGTCCACGTCACTTGACCATGGTTCAAAATTACGTGGTCCGTCGCCAAAAGCCCTCGTGTAGCTGAACAGTGCGACGTTAATATTCAATCAATCAATCAATCAATCGTGAAAAGGCAAGCTACGATCCGATACCTATACCACTCGGCTACCGCGGCCACGAATCCCGGGGTGAGCTTGACCTTGTTCATCAAGTTCCCTGGCATTACTACTACTAGCACTTGCACAAGATGATGATCTTGCGGATATTAAAAAGTTATCAAATTTTGCATATTTCCTATTAGTATTATACTCCTTTTCCTTTCGAATTTTTCGCTTTTGAGAACCACTCAGTATTTTTTAACTCCACTCATTTTAAGGCCGCGTTTCTTCTTGTCTTTTTAACAAAACTAGCTGGTACACATATTCTTCGCTCGGGTGAATTTAAAAATTAAAAAATACAGACTGACGGATAAAGAAGTTTTTAATGAGTTAATTTTACGTGAATTGTATAAATTAAAAAAAAAAAGCTTTTTGCATAACTCAGCTGAACAAAAAAACCATGTTTGCTAAATTTTAAGATATACGAATACGTTGAAATGGTCAATTTTTGCAAAAAATCACATTTTGAGTTTTTGATTTTATAGAATAAAGCAATTATTTAGCTCTATAAATCTGTTCTTATTTTGTTCCTAGGTCACTTTTTTTTTTTTTAGAATTCAATATATTTAACAATTAGTAAAGCGTGGAAAACCGGAAGTAGGTATTTAAATAGCCGGAAGTCATCATTTAAATGCCCTTAAACTGGTCAAACAAAATTTTAAAACATTATTTTTTTAAAGTATAATTTTAAAAAAAACTTTTGATCATATAATAAAAATAATTATACAATTTGAAAGTATTTGACAAAGTGAATCTGGCAATATTTTTTTTGTTTACTTTCAGCTTCATTTGATAAAAATTCTGCGTATTTAGTCCCAAAACAAAAGTTATCAAGTATTATTTGTGTTTGTGTTAAAACACAAGTGAATTAATAGCTCGCATTACTATTTTATAATTATGGGAAATAACAGAAATAAAAGATATTCCCGTAAACGTCAGTTCAGAAGAAATAAGTTCTGCAAAATACTTATCTTTTCAACAACGAAAAGATAAGTATCAATTCAAGTATTCCAACTGCAAGTTAATCAAAGCTATTTAATTCTTTGAAACCTGCAGATATTCCAGAAGACAATGGAAAAAATGTTGTTATGGTTAACTTACGAGTTTTGTGCAATATAATTTCATTATTATGCTGTCCTGTGTGTTTTGAAAGAAAAGTTAGTGTTGTGCAAGACTTTGTGTTTGGGTTAGCTTTAAATATGACTTTGAAATGTGAAAACTGTGACTATTCCTTCTCATTCTGCACTTCTGAGAAAGTAAATAAACTGCATAGTATCAATCTGGCATTTGTTTTTGGTATGAGAATCATTGGTAAAGGACATTCTGCGGCCAAAAAACTTTGTTCTGCTATAAATATAGATATACCATCTAAAAGAGCATTTGGTTTCCTGGAAAAAAAAGCTTGAATTTGCTGCTAGCAACGTAACATGCGATACAATGAAGGAAGCTGCATTGGAAATTAGAAGTAACGAAACTGATACTGAATTTTCTCGATGTGGTGTGTCAGTGGATGGCACATGGCAACGAAGAGGATATTCCTCCTTGAATGGATGTGTGTCTGTTATCTCGATAGATTCTGGAAAGGTGTTAGACGTTGAATTCATGTCAAAAGTGTGTAGACTCTGCAATTCCGAAAACAAAGAGTTAAACACCATTCATAATTGTGCAAAACATATAGGGTCATCTGGTGCTATGGAACCCCTGGGAGTTTATCGTATTTTCGAACGATCTGTCGAAATGAGAAAATTACAGTATGTAAATTTTTTTGGCGATGGAGACTCTAAGGGGTATGCCTCTGTAAAATATATTTATGGTAAGAATACTGTAGCAAAATACGAGTGTATTGGACACATACAAAAGCGTGTCGGAACAAAACTGAGGAAACTGAAATCCAAACGAAAAGATCTAGGAGGTCGAGGAAAACTGACGGATGCCTTTATCGATAAGTCACAGAATTACTATGGCATTGCTATCCGTGACAATGTAAATAATTTACAAGGCATGCAACGGACAGTCATTGCAGCATTTTTCCATAGTTGCTCTAATGCAAAACAGCAAATGCATGGCCAATACCCTGTTGGACCAGATAGCTGGTGTAAATGTCAACAAGTCGTATCAAAGGATAAGATCTACATCGATAAATCTAAAGGACTTCCCCCAAATTTGTTCAACATAATCAATCCAACATATATGAAGTTATGTGATCAAAACTTATTAGCAAAATGTTCACCAGGAAAAACACAAAACTCTAATGAATGTTTCAATGGAATCCTTTGGAAATTTATTCCAAAAGATGTTTTTGTTTCATTAACAATACTGCGATTAGGAGGATACATGGCTGTAATTCAGTTCAATAAGGGATTTCAGGGATTGATAGATATCTTGAAACATTTCGGAGTGACTGTTGGTGTATTAACAATGAAAGGTTTTTCAGAAAATGAAATTCGAAAAACAGATTCTAAACGACATTCTCTGACTGTGGCAAAAGTTGGCAGAAAAAAAAATAGATTAGCTAAAAAGAAAAAAAAAATGATTAAAAATGAGCTGATAGAAGGTGTAAGCTATAAAGCTGGTGAATTTTAAGTAAGTAATTATGTAAATAAGAAAAATATGTGATAAATTGTACTAAAAATGCATTTTTCTCAAAATCACTTTTTTCGTATATTTTGAAAATTTAAAAAATGATAAATCAAAATATTATCATTAAATAACTTTGAAACTTGGTACCATTTTTTCTCACAATGTTTACTAGGGCCTGAAGTAAAGGAATGATCATAATAAGAATAATTTTTAAATTATGGCTTGGTATTTGTGTAACGGTGTTGTAAAGCATGGCAAATTTCTTGTTTTGGCTTCTCGACTATTTGCGGAATTTTTATTTATTTATATAATCAAAAGATTTTACTCCAGGCCCTAGATACACACATGATTATTTTGATATTAAATTTATACAAATTGGGTCAATGGACTTTCATGTAGAATTTTTTAAATGTCTTTAAAATTTCTTCAAAATTTCCAGCAAATTTACCAATTTTCTGAAACTTAAAGGATTTATTACAAATATTAGATTAGTATAGTTTATTTATACATATAAACTGAAGTTAAAAAGGGTATAATTTTTTTCTAAATGATGTTTTTAAAAAAAGGGCTCCGAACGTATTCGTATACCTTAAGTCTTTAGATATAATTGCTGATTTTTATTATTATTATTATTATTTATGACGCCCCGTAACTTTCTTGTGGGTCGATTTTTGAAAACACCTACCTGCTCAGCAAAAGTAACACATTGTTACAAATTTTGTGTAATAAACGCTAAAAATAGTGTAAATAATTTTTATCTGGATATATAATACGTTAATATTACTTTCTGATGCATTTACCCGCGACTTCGTACACGTGGAGTTTAACAAAAAAGTGTTTATTCACTTCGCAGAGTTTACGAAAACTTTTCTTCTACTTTATGAATCTATGTTTCCTTTTTGTTTTATTTTTTTCTTTGCTTTTTGTTGAGCAAGGGGTGAAAGGGACGCATGACCTTTGACACTGTCGATGGAGTGAGGACTAAAATCTTTAGGATCCAAATAGTTCTAAGTAGAAAGTAGGGTGAAACGCGAACACAATTGAAGCCGCAAGGAAGGGGATGAAAGGGACGCATGACCTTTGACACTGGAGTTAAGGGCTGTAAAATCACTCATTAGGATCAAGACATGAACGAGAAATGTCGCAAATGGCAGCAACCTAATCCAAGAAAAAAGTTTGATATAACTGCTAGCAATCGTTGAGACAGAAGGCTCGCGAAATAAAATAATCCCTATTAAATAAAAACAATCCCTGTTGAATAAAAATAGTCCCTATTGAAATAAATAATCCCTATTTGAATCGGATATTGCTCACTATTTCATTGGTTTTAATTTTATTTTAGGAAACTCCAAAGATATTGCTATTAGGCGACTTAATTCATTGTGGAAACGGTTGTCTAGGGATTATAGGTATTTATCTTTGTATGCGGAATTTTTGAAGGAGTATGAGGAGTTAGGTCATTTGGAAAGGGTAGTTGAGTTAAGTGAACCACCCACACATTACTACATACCCCACCATGGTGTTTTACGCCCTGAAAAACTGACTACTAAACTAAGAATCGTCTTTAACGGTTTATCTCCGACCACAACAGGCTTAAGCCTTAATGACATTTTATTGAAATGTGAAGTGAAGGAAGATATGTTTGAGACAATATCTCGTTTTAGAAGACACAAATTTGCTTTTACGGCTGACATCCAAAAGATGCACAGGCAAATATTAATAAATCCAGATCAGCAGGATTTGCAACGCATTATATGACATGGACTAGATGCAGAAATTTTAAGGTACCGACTAAAGACTGTCACTTACGGGCTGTCCAACGCACCCTTCCTTGCTATAAGAACCCTGCAGCAGTTGGCGAAGGATGAAAAATCGAGATTTCCTTTAGCTTCTGAAACCCTGTTATATGATACCTACATGGATGATATTGTGAGCGGAGCGCCGGATTTGGAGACTGCTCAACAATTGAAATCGCAACTGAAAGATGCCCTGCAATCTTGTGGAATGAACCTTCATAAGTGGTCATCTAATTCTCCTGAGTTATTAAATAGTTCGTTGTCATCAGACGTCGAGCATTCATTTTCTACTGACATTGACTTATCTGTGAAGACATTGGGAATTAGTTGGAAGCCATTTGAAGATTGTTTCGGGCTTAAGGTATCTGTTTCAGCTAAACATATATATATACAAAACGTGAAGTTTTAAGTGTAATTGCTAAGCTATACGACCCTTTGGGTTTCTTAGGCCCAGTGATTGCGAAAGCAAAGGTGTTTCTGCAGCAATTATGGCAATGTAAACTGGATTGGGATGATGTGTTTCCTAATTCAATTGCCAACGAGTGGAGAGAATTTGTGACAACATTAAAATGTATCGAGGAAGTGAAAATTTGCAGATTTATTATGGCTGACAATAATGTTAGAATCGTTCTCCAAGGATTTGCGGATGCATCTGAAGCGGCCTACGGAGCGGTCGTTTACCTACAGTGTTTTCTTCACAACGGTGCTGCCAAAGTGAGCATTCTTACCAGCAAATCTCGTGTTGCACCCCAATTCGAGTTATTTCCATATCTCGACACGAACTTTGCGCCTGTGTTTTATTAGCTCAACTCGTCAAGAAAATACGCTCCACCTTGAGGTTAAACATAAGTGATATTGTGCTACATACGGATTCAACTATTGCATTGGCATGGTTAAATACACCTGCCAATCGTTTAAAAACCTTCGTGGCCAATCGTGTCGCAAAGGTGCAAGAATTGACTGAAGGTTTCCAGTGGAACCATGTGCCATCTGTTCTCAACCCAGCAGATCTTGTGTCTCGGGGATTGCGCCCTTGTGACCTTTCAAATTTAGGGTTATGGTGGCATGGTCCACAATTCCTTGAAAAAGGTAAGTTGTCAAGTGCAGAAACAAGTTTGTCACCAGTTAAGGAATGCGAGCATTCTAAGGAACTGAAAACTGGTTCGAGATCTGATATACTTACATCAAGTGTTTGTGTTTCAACTAATTGTGTATCTTCTATTTTATCTACTTTGTTATGTAAAAGTAACAGTTATATGAAAATTGTTCGTATATTTAATTATGTGTTAAGATTTAGTAATAATGTAAACAAACGCGTAAACTAACATTGAGTGGTCACCTTTCTGCTACAGATATAGACCAAGCAGAAACTAAGCTGATCAGAATGGTCCAAGAACAGGTTTTTTTTGGCTGAGATTAAGAGCTTACAAAGTAAAGGAGTTGTCTCACCTAATAGTAAACTTAGAAATTTAAACCCCTTTATAGACAGTGATGAATTATTAAGAGTTGGAGGACGGCTGAGTAATTCAGATTTACCATATGTTAATAAACATCCTGCAATTTTACCAGGAAATCATAATTTAACTGTTCAAATAATTACCCATTTCCATAGAAAGAATCTGCATACTGGTGCTTTTTCTCTTCTACACTATGTAAGGGAAAAGTTCTGGCCATTAAATTGTCGTTCATTATGCAGAAAAGTAGTGCATGAGTGCCTTGTCTGTTTTAAAAGCCAACCCCTTGTTACTTCTCAGCTAATGGGTAATCTACCCCGTGATAGAGTAGTCCCAGATTACCCGTTCAACTGTTCTGGTGTGGATTTTTGTGGCCCATTCATGATCAGGAACAAAAATCAAAGAAAAGGAATTTTGCATAAAATTTATATTTGTATATTTGTATGTTTTGTGTCTAAAGCGATTCACATAGAAATTTTGTCGGATCTTACATCTGATGCTTTTATTGCTACAATAACCCTCTAACCGGATAGCACGGAAAATTCCGTCAGTGCAAAGGTGCTTCAAAAATGGACTGCACGGATTTTTCTGCCTTCAAGTAACGTTTTCAAAAGCGGATTAGCCGCACTTTTCTGAAATCCTTTCCCCCTTTTAAGGTTTAACAACTTGGAAGATAATGAGGGACGGAGGAAGCAACACAGCAGGAGTTTTATGGCTCGCAGGGAACCCCGTGTTTTGACCCTTCGGCAATCGTAAAAAATCGAGGGGAAATTTCTTTAGACCCCAGGAAGTGTTAATTTGTTACCTCGTTTTTTTAAAGTTTTGTAAAGTCCCAACGCATAAGTAAAATATGTTACAATTCCCTTTTGGTTTCATATTAATTTGAAACTGTAACAAGTTGGGGCGTGTCAGTGCAATCTGCTATTTTATATAGTTAGACAAATTATCTTTTTTAAGTATATTCTCTCTTCATTTTTCTTATTTTAATCAAAGATTTTAGTTTTTGAAACAAGATTATTTTATTATAAGATACCGAAAAAATTAATAAAACACCAAACTCTTTAAAATTTGGAACCTTTTCAATTTTCCAAAAACTAAAAATGAATAAATTTAAACTTCATCAAATCATTTGAAACATTTTCTTACACTTTGATAAAAATAATAACGAAAAAAAAAACTAATTAAGATTTATTAGTTTTTTTTTTTTAGATTTCAAAGCCTAAGTGTTCAGGGAAGTTTTTATGTACAGTGTGTGTGTGTGCCTGGTTATATATTGTTAAAATACACCGAATTATATTTGAATTTTAAGTGCTTGAACTTCAGTTTAAATCAAAGACAACATGAATGAAGATTTTCACACATTTTTTTTATAACTTGAATGTTTGAATAAATGGTAATCAAAAATATACAGAAACATTTACAGTAGACATTTATGCATATAAATAAACATAAAAATCCATTTTAAATTCGAGCTATTGAAAAACATTCGAATTATATATTGTTCAAAAATATCTATTTATACAAAATACCTCAACATTTATCTTTTTTAAAGCTAACTGAATAAGTAATTAAAATCTGGATAGTTTTTGAAATCTCGACCTTATAAAGCTAGAAATTTTATGTTAGAAATTCCATTTGAAAGTTCGAAAAAAAGTGCATCGCGCAGTTAAAAATTATTTACCATAAGTTTTAGCAATTGTTTGAGTATAATAAAAATTTCAAATTTTATTATATAGCTTCTTTGGTATCTTTTAATATATTTCGGCCGCGGTAGCCGAGTGGTATAGGTATCGGAACGTGGCTTGCTTTGTCACGAGTTCGAGCCCAGTACCACTAAAGACCCGCCGTGTAGGGCAGCGATGCACGTTAAATCTGTCGAGAGCTGAAACGTCCTCCCGTTGGTGTGGTTTGGTAGTTAGGAGAGGGGGTGCCAGCTCAGGTGTCGTCCACGTCACTTGACCATGGTTCAAAATTACGTGGTCCGTCGCCAAAAGCCCTCGTGTAGCTGAACAGTGCGACGTTAATATTCAATCATTCATTTAATATATTTCGAAGATTTCATACAATTCAGTTGAAAACCACATGCTAAGAGCAAAAAATATACTAAAAAAATTGATGAATATACAATTACAATAAATTCTTACATAGAAGCAAAACTGAGAAGCTAAAGCGTAGGAATGAAAAATTTTGAGTATATCTGAAGTAGTTTTCGAAATATTTATTTTAAAGTTCAGAAAATTTGTCTGCGTTATGTTATACTTAATATTAATTAAATGGTGAAAATAATATGTTAATATTAGTCATGTAATCGTTTGATGACACATTCATATACTAATAAAAATTATCACGGTCATTGATGCGAATGTCAAGAATTTTATGTAATTTTAAATTCAGACATTAAGATATTGATGTAGAAAATATAAAAAGACCATCTAAAATACATGAAAAATGCAGTTTGCTATAAAATGATCTTGACAAACAAAATCCGGCATTTTCACTTACTATGGCAGAGCCGGCTTAGTCAGTGGCGATGTGGAAAAACAGAGAGAGAACCGCGGTTTTGATGGATGCCGCTCTAGCTTTTAAAGTTCCCAGGAAAAATTATATATATATAAATTACAAATGCAAAAATAAATCTTGTAATTTTCCATACATTTTTATAAAAACGAATTGTGGAATTGGCTTCCAATACATTGTTGTGTTTGACAATATGTAAGGTAACCAACCCTACTTTAGATAGATTTGTACTACTTTTTCGTAACCGTATTCCTTTTAAAATTAATTCGTGCAGCCGAAATACACCTTTTGCACCCTTAAAAATTTATGTAATTTATAACGGTTAATTTTATTTTATGCAACTTGTGAAATGTTCATAACTAACCATTTCCGTCTAAATAGTTTACATGAAAAAAAAAGTTTGGACTCCCTCATTCATTAGGGATTTATATAAGATTCTAACATTAAATTTTATTTTACACCGAATAAGATCGAGTGGTAGTGTATCGTGCTTCCACACCACAGGTCTGGGGTTCTCTTAACGGGCTGCGGAAGGTCGACTCTGCCTTTCATCGCCGCTACATTGGGTCGATAAATGAGTACCAAGCTTGCTTCGGGTCTTAATCACTGAAGGTCTCTGTTCAGACAGACCACCAAATCGGGACATCTGTTCATGCATCTCAGCGTCGAATGGTCACGTGTATTATGATGGGCACAGTAGTTCCTGGCCCTCATGGATTGTTGTGCTTCTGAGTTTGAGTCTTAAGTTTGAGGATTACTTCACTTTGGGGATACTCCTTAGATAAACATGTATTTCCACTCATTTGCAATTAAACATTTTTCTTTCAATTACGTTTATTTGAGAAGGAAGTTTGATTTTTCAAATGTATTTGCTTAATAACATTTATATTTGTGTATTATATTAAAAATTTGATCAATCCAAAATTACATGTTTTTAGCTCCTCTGAAACCTTTTAGGATTTTACAACTGATCTTACAATCCATATACGTTTTATAGTAGTATATTTAAAAATGATAAGGACATTTTTACGACTGTGTGAGCTGTTATGCTCGTTTATAAGTATAAAATATTGCATTCAGCTACAGTTTTTAAAATGTACAGAAATAAGTGGAGAAATAGGATGCTTACATATTATGAATATTTTTGACTGCAGTAAGATATATTTATATTTCAGTTTCTTTACAATTTGAATAGAAGTTGTAAGCCATTTCGCGAATAGTTTGATATTGAGTATAAACCCATAGGCTGTTTAATATTTTAAAGTGTTTTACTTTGATACCAGCACTCATTAAAATAAGGCTCATTTGCAGTTATATGATCAGCTTCAGTGATATTTAAATTTTCAAAAATAGTCTACACGCGTACGAAAACATTCTTTCACAACCGCACACCACATCTCATACTATATCTTCCCTACAGCAGGAAATATTTGTGTATACTGAAAAATTTAATACTGGATACATTTCCAAGTGTTAAATTTGTTTTTAAAATTTGGTATGAATACATTGTGGAACTGTCGGTTAACTTAACTGAACAAAATTGTTTTAAGTGTACTGTTTTGAAAGACAAAATTAATTAGGGAGAACTTTTCTCACAATAGAATTTGTAATGACTGAATTGTGTGAAAATGTAGTTATCGATGTGTGACATTTTTCCTTGTAATAAAAGAAACAGAAAGATAAGAAATTTCACTTGAGTAGAAAATGGTTAGAAGTACTGCTATGCGCATTTGAAGAAGTATATCCCCCATTAAAATTAAAAATTATTGACTGAATGTGTGGTGTGTCCATCACAAATGCCGATGTAGAAAAGATATTTTTATTTAATACAAGGAGTTCGAAAAGGAGAGCACTAGGAATGAAAATTTAGATTTTTTCTGAAAAATATTCAGTTTACATAAAAATATCATTTATATGATTTAATTTTAAATAAATTAAAAGTATTGAAATCATTTTTTATGTTATTCTAAATTAAAAATATAATTGAATAGAGAAAGATCTGTTTTATTTCATAAATATATGCACCATTAATTGTCTTATTGTTTAAAAATAGATAGAGCCTTTATACTCTTTTTACCTCATAACTTTTTTTAAAAACAGGAAAGTGAGCGCGTTTTCTTACTCTCATATTCAAAAATGAATACAGGATGCTTTTTTCTAGTTCAAGTCGCAATACCAAAATATTTTTTTTTTAATTTTTAAAAAATGACAGAAAAATAAACTTTGTTTGAAGAAAATATAACTATTTTTCAACTTTTAACACGCCATTTATTTTATGTTTTTTTACCCTGCATTTTAATTTAATTTTACTGTGACTGAATCTATGGGGAAAACGACAGAGTGGAACTACGGTTTTCATACAAGATTGCCCAAGGCAACTTAACAGCTAGCTGTAAACGATTGTTATCCTGGTTCTCAATGATCAAATACGCCGAACCAAGTCATAAAGTTGTCCTTTTTCGACCTCCCAAGTTGAAATTGAAGAATTGAAGTCTGTTGCATTTTTGAAGGGAATAGCAATATAAGAGTAAAACGTTTTCGGAATAACTTTTCAGGAGGAAGGTATCCAGTTAGAGGGTTAAAAAGATTTTTATGTCGCAGAGGTAAATGTGCTAAATTGTATTCCGATAATGGGAAAACATTTGTAGGTGCCAATAAAGAGCTCAAGAGATTTCTAAAACTTATTGAGAATTCAGATGATAATTTAGCAGGTTTCTTATCTGCTGATGGTATAGAATGGAAGTTTATACCACCTAGAGCACCATCCTTTGGTGGTCTTTGGGAAGCTTCGGTTAAGTCAATAAAGTACCATCTTAAGAGATTTGTCAGTGGCTCTCCAAATTTAACCTATGAGGAATTTCTAACTGTTTGTATCCAAATAGAGGGAATTTTAAATTCCAGGCCACTGTGTGTGTGTGCCCTTTATTGAGTAATTCGGATGACTTTAACGCTTTAACTCCAGTCCACTTTTTGATAGGGAGGTCTATGACTTCTGTAGTCGAGCCCAATTTAATTCAATTAAAAGAGAATGCCTTTAAAAATGGCAACGGATAACCGGACTAGTAGAACTAATTTGGAATAAGAGGCACAGATGTTATCTTAGTGAATTACAACAGCGCAATAAATGGCAATTTAAAAAAACAAAATGTTAAGGCGGGTGATTTGGTAGTTCTCATTGCAGACAATATGCCAACCTTTACATGGCCTTTAGGGAGAATCACTGAGATTTATAGAGTGGCAGTGATGCACTAATAAGGGTTGTAAAAGTAAAAACACAATTTGGAGAATATAAAAGTCATTTCAAGAGTTTGTCTTTTACCTATGCCAGTTTGAATTTTGTCTCTGAATATTGTGTATTAGAATTTTTATATGTACCTTAATTTGTTTTACGTAATCGTATAGTATTTTATCGCGCGTTTAATGTTTTATTGTAATTTGTGTAATTGTTGAATGTATTACATGTCAACGCGGGGGAGAATGTTCATGCTTGTCGCAAAAACCGTGCGCAAGACGGCGCTGTCTGTGTATCTCCAGTTACTATGTGTTTAGGTGAATAAAAATAGAGAGTGTTTTACAGTGCATGTGTGAGGTGTGTTATTGAGCTATCCCGGGTGTAGTGATCAAACAGAGTTTATCATGTAAGTACCATATATACTTTTAAATGCATTTAGTAAAAAGCTGTTAATTTCAAATTACAAACAGACACTTCATTTTTATTTATATGTATAGATAACAATATAAGAACCAGAATATTCAATTCCGTTTCCAAAAAACCGTTCTAATATTACAAGAGAGAAATATGAGATGAAAATATTTTAACAGCGAAGGAACACTCCCTATGTTGAAGTGCATTGAATATAAAAATATATATGCTCTAAAAACAATTTTGTGAAACATTTCTCACTAGCTGCATGGCCCGGCGTTGCTCGGGTTTTCTCTACATTTATAAAAATGTTCCCTTTCCTTCATAAAACACAAGGTTCAGTTCGCCTTGTCAAAAAGGCATAAGAAAGAAAAGTTCAACTTGCTATTTGTTGATCACTAAAGGTGTCACGAGTTCGAGCACAGTACCACTAAAGACCCGCCGTGTAGGGGAAAGATGCACGTTAAATCTGTCGAGAGATCAAACGTCCTCTCGTTGGAGTGGTGTGGTAGTTAAAAGAGGCCAGCTCAAGGGTCGTCCTCGTCACTTGACCATGGTTCAAAATTACGAGGTCCGTCTCCAAATGCCCTCGTGTAGCTGAACAGTGCGATGTTAATATTCACTCACTCGATCATGAAAGCTCATTAAAACTACAATAACTTGAACGAAATATGATAGCTTTGCCAGCTAATAACATTCATGTAACATTAGTGAAAAGTGTCTCTGATTTTTGCGTCCTTTATTAAGGTCTTGCACTTTTGAATCATTTTATTTTAGTTTTAATGGATTTTTTTTCAAATAATCAAAGAAAAATTGAAAAGTCCTTAAAAGACGGTAAGTATACTATCTCTTCATTAAATTATTCACTGGAATTCCGATTTGTATCGTGTACAGTAAAAATAATTATAAACAAATAATTGGGGTAACTGAGTCCCCCTGCACTACCATTAGCGTTAGTATCGAGTGTTCGCCTGCTCCCATGTTAAAACATTTTGAAGTCTTCTCGCTTTAAATATTAAAAAGTAACACAATTATTCTTCCTCGGAATTTTATATTCTTTTTCATTATTTAACGTTAATTCTAAATGCTAATTCTGTGAGGTTTAAAATTACAGCTTTTTTAAAACTATTTACAATTTTAGTATTTATCTAAAAAAATCATCTTACATTTTTGTATACATTGTCGTGCACGTTCTTTTACTCTCCTTACAGTTCAGCTATTATATCAAGAATGTTTTTTTTAAATATGAACTCGTACGAAGAGCCGGTACTTCAGCCAGTATACGTTTGATGTATCAGTGCTGAAGAAGGTATTTTATAAATAATTTCTTAATACTAAATTAAGAACAAGTTTAATAATTGTTAGTGACTTCCTTGGGCGTGTCTTGTAGAGCAAAGTTTTTCAAAGGAAGGTTTATAATATTAGAAATTGACACTCTGAGTTATTTTTTTTATATTTAACTGAGATCTCTCTATATTTTGTCTTCAAAGCAGCCACCGCAGAAGATCCAGTTTAACAAAGGTAGGATGTTGAAAATGGTAATAGTATACGAAGTGCTTTTGTTTTCAGTGCAGAAAATTCATCATCCACCTCTACCCAAAATTCAAAGAGCGATTTATTACAAAATTGCCTTTTAGTTTTTCACTGTATGTGAAATCTATGAAGATTTAAACTTCGGAAGTTGAGACCCCTTCTGAGAAGTATTTTGAAATACATCCCTAATCCACTCATAACTTGCTACCAAGTTGTCTTCATGAAGAAAATACTTTTTAAAATTCTTTGCCAACATGGCTAAATGATTTGGCATGGTTTTAAAAACTACTTTCACATGTTGTTCTTCAGATTTGTAACTTTAAACACATAATGAGCTGTGGCTTTTTTTTGGATTTACCACTACTGAAGTAAATGATAAATTTAATTTTCGGAACCATGCTCGTCTGTGTACTTGTAGATCCTTTATTATTGTCGAATGTTGGCTTACGACTTAAAAATGTTTGTATGATTTTGTTTTAATCTACTGCCGTAAATACTTAATTACCGTGAATTACAATTAACATGAAAATTATAAAATGTACATTGAAGCTAGATTCGGTAGCTATAGAAGTATCGACTTGACCAAAACTGACTGGAATTGTACGAGGAAAAGCATTTTTACATGTTTTGCGCAGATGTTCGATAGGTTGCTCAGACTCACGCAAACGTACCCGATAATGCCAGATGTGATGGATATGATAGAGAGCAGCATAGACTAGACTATTTTTCTAATGACATTTGTACTTTTAGAAATGGATGCTGAAGGAAATAAATCTTTAATTAAGTACATCATTTTGTGATCTGTTCCAATTTAAAAATTAGAGAAAGAAAAATAACATAAGTAATATATATTTTAAGTAATTTTCTTAAAATATATATTACTTAAAAGTAACATATACGCAGAATTTAATGCTTATACAGCTTATAATTGGGATCGCATTGTAGCTGTAGCGTCAAAGTTTATTTTTATTGCAGTAAATACATTATTGTTGTGCAGGGGGGGCTCGACAAAAATTATGATTGAAAATTGGGTCACCAGTATTGAAAGTTTGAGAAACACTGCTCTAAGGATCATTTTACCAACCTTCTCCCTCAACATTCAAATCCCACCAATATTTATTACTAAAGTTAATTATCTAAGTGAAATTGCCAACCATCAATAAAATTACAAATCAAAAAAATATTCTCAAACTATGTGGATCTAATCTAATACACACATTTCCCAAATGTATAAATTTTAAAAATCTTCGAAAGTTTTCAAAATTGAGTAATTTGCATTATGTATAAAGTACAGTAAGTTCTTATACAATTCTGAGATTTACGAAGAAATTAAGATTTCTGCTAAACTATATTCACCAGTCACTTTTTTAAAAATTATTCAAGAAATTGCTTATAGTATTACTATTCCCCCCAAACAATCTAATTAATGAAGTGACGGTTGATGAGTGAACCGCGAACTTGTGGCCGACGTTGTCGAGTCGTGGATTCAAGTTCTGCCGCTGAAGACTGTTATGTTAAAGACTGTCATGATGCCTGTTAACTTTATTGATGTTCAAATTATTCACATTATTGTGGTGGGGAAGTTTAGAGAAGGGATTACTAGCTGAGGTGTTGTCCCCGTTACTAGACCGAAGCTCAAAATTACTAGGTCCATCATCAATAGCTTTCTTGAACATTATTTTTATCAAGGGATGATTTACTGGAAAGATGTTTAGGTGGCCGCACACAAAATGCAAATGAAAGTTTTAATTCCACTACTTGGTGATTAGCTCTTAAGCACTTGCATTCCGGACTAAAACTCGTTGAACTGGCATCGTATTTATCAGCGGGTTTATTCAATGAAGGAAATTCTTCCCTTCTGATGGTTATGAACGAGACAGGAATTTTAGTAGGCAGGCAAAGCTTCAATTATGCGGAACAAAAATGAATAACCAAAACGTGAGTCGGCAGAATCGACGTAATTCATTGGAATCGAAGGAAGGTAGGAAAGCATTGATGCAAACGCAAAACGAAGTCTATGAGGATGAAGAAGGATTGCTGTATAGTGCTAGAATTGCCGATTAATCGGTAACCTTTTACATGATGTTAACTTCCCCTTGGATTTCTAGTTTATGAGATTCTAACGCGTTTATCTCGATATGACTTTTTTCATATTTGTGTGCAGTCTAACTCAAAAAGTATAGAAACGATCATTATAAAAATTGATATCATGATTCTTTATAAAATTACGAATTATATGAACCAACTTGTGAGATGATATCATGATTTCAAATGTATATTTCTTTGCATAACTAGAGGGAAAAAATCGTGAAAATCAAAGTAAATTTTTCCAATCCCTGCAAATTTTTTAATATTCATTATTTTCACCTACATTGAGGTTCATATTCTTAGAAAATATGCAGTTAATGTAAAATCAAAACCTTTTTGATTTCAGATGAAAATTGGAATGGCTACACTGCACGCAATTGGAGAACTATACTAACAACCTTCAGCGGATATCACAACGTTATATTGTTATTGGTCAATATTAACAGCGTTTTTTTATTATTGGCTGAAATGCTTTGAAAAAAATCAAAAAAGCTTATCTAAATATAAATGAAATGATGTCAAAATTTGTTTGAGTTCCCACCCAAAAAATATCCCAAAAAATCAGTGTCAAACAGCCTCCTAATGGGGTTTTCCTCCTCCTTAAGAACATCCAAGAGAAAAGAAGTGGGTAAAGAACAGGTCTT
Source organism: Trichonephila clavipes (assembly GCA_019973935.1). Lineage (NCBI taxonomy): Eukaryota > Metazoa > Arthropoda > Arachnida > Araneae > Nephilidae > Trichonephila > Trichonephila clavipes. Next base: position 343,215 of record BMAU01020436.1, read on the forward strand.
TTTTTGCCCATTGACAAATCCATATATTATATATATTTTTTTAACACTGATACTCAGTCGAAATGGAAAAAAAAAGGTTAGATATTTTTTTCAAAAAATCTTTTATTAAACAGAGAAAACAGGAAAAAAATAACATGTTAAACTATTTGCAACAAATGTCTTCGATTATATTTCCTTCTGGCTTTCACTGGCTGAATCGCCACTGGACCATCCATTAGCAGCGTTTTGAAGTGTATCAGCATATCCGAGACTTGGTGTTTTCGTCTGAGTGTGATTATGCTGACAGTATCACAAGTACCGAAGTACAGATGCAACATATGCAATACAGCCAACTCTAGCACCAACTTTGCACTGCCAATACAATTCAATGTTTGGATTATGACCTATACCAGTCCCCTTATCCATATGTTATGTACTCTTTTGCACTTGTGTGTGTGTGTGTGTGGTGTGGTGTGTGTGTGTGGTGGTGTGGTGTGTGTCGTTATCTCAACTGGAGTCGAACAACTGAGGAATCTTCTTGTTTTACGTAAAGAGAATACAGCTCTCTGATTGATTAAGCTGTTCGTGAGTGTATGATCGGCTTTGCTTAAGCTTATACATCCCAAGAGTTAAATGTTGTAGCTTCTTTCATGTTTATCGTGGAAAATTTTGAAGATCAAAGTCACTTAACAAAATCTATATCACCCTTTTTCTTGCCCAGCCATTTTTTCAACTGTTTGTTGTAAGTAATTAGGCTTTTTCACTAAATCTAGCATTCGTTGAACATTTACATTGTCGTCCTCAATATTGTTAAGTCTTGCTGGGTGGAAAGCATTAAGAATTGCAGAGACGATTTTAACATAATCTTCAATATATGTTATTTGGACATTTGGGATAATATTGTTTAAAGCTCTCCTCTTCTTATGCTGGCCGTTTACTACTTCAACTACCCAACGAATCGATATTACCAAACGTGTCTCGTTCGCATATTCTATAAACAACTGTGCTTGTTTGTCCAGGAATGCAGACATTTTAGCTACTAGGTCCATTTCTTCTAAACGCTCCAAAAATTCTGACCGATTTGCGGACAAGCTATTTTGTTTCGTGTCACATCAACGGACTCTATGAACCAAAACAAATGAATGAACGTTTAAAAGCCTTATTATTGTAGTATTTGAGAGACCAAAAATTATAGTGATGCTTAGTACCCCTTAACAGTTTTTTTAAATGTAAGTTAGAAAAAGCCCTTAAAATAACGAAATTTAACGAATTTTCTGATGACTTTTTTATGTGACTTGCTGTTTTTTTTCTTACTATTTTAGAATAAAAGTAAAGATTAATACCTATAAAGTTTACATAAATATAATAAGATAACTCCAATAAATGCTTTGAATTTTCATGATTATGATGGGCGAAAAAAGGTCGATCTTTACCCACCTTCTTTAACTCTTACCTTTAAATAAATTACTGTATGTTTATTTTTCAAATAATTCTTCGTACGATTTATTTTCCTTCCCAACCCCTTCTGTGGCCGCGGTAGCCAAGTGGTATAGGTATCGGATCGTGGCTGGCTTTGTCACGAGTTCGAGCCCAGAACCACTAAAGACTCACCATGTAGAACAGCGATACACGCTAAATCTGTCGAGAGCTGAAACGTCCTCCCGTTGGTGTGGTAGTTAGGAGAGCGGAGTGCCAGGTCAAATGTCGTCCACGTCACGTGACCATGGTTCAAAATCGCGTGGTTTGTCGCCAAAAGCCCTCGTGTAGCTGAACAGTGCGACATTAATATTCACTCACTCAACCCCCTTCTTAAATTTTCATCCTAAGATTTCCTCCAATGTTATTCTCAAGCTGTCACAGAGGAACGTCACTCTCAATTGAAAGGTAAAAATTCTTCAGACTTCATGCCTGTTGGAGATGTACTGTCATTCGTCAGGCATTGTTTCATTTGCTTTACAAGACGAGATGCTTAGTTGACTACCAAATTCAGAGACTCGCCACGAAAATTTAAAAGTGAAAAATATTCGAGAATACAGAAGGTCGTTCGCACTTTGTGGAAACGATTTTGTAATTTATTTTCTGGTTTGTATTTTGAGGTAAAACTTTAGAAACTTTAGAATAATCGACTGCCAAGGTTTTCTTTTGATTGGAATGTCAAATAAAAGATTAATTTAAAAAATGGCTCCTAAAAATGATTTATGACTTGATGGTTACGCAATTGGGCTTTCCAAGGAGAAATATTCGTATTAACAAATTAAAAAAGGTGTAAAAAAACTCGTTTATTGCATTTCTGTCAAAGGTATTTATAATATGTTAAATCTGAAAGGGAAAAAAACGCGTACTGGGATCTACTCATGTTTCCATTGTATTTTCTAAGTATATATCGTAAAAGGCAACAATATCAATTTTCCTTACCGAATTTCTATATATAACTTTTTAGAATATCAATAAGAGGTCGAGTGTACATTGATACTGAACTGCTATTTTGAGTGATGCTAAGTAAATCTGGGTTCATAAAGAACTTCTGTGGTTAGTAAAATTAATTCGTATAAGATGCTTCTGTGTTTCCTCTATTCAGGGAAAATTGCATCTTATTTCTGAGCGTCAATTTTTATTGGTAAATTACCAAGAAAATATTTTTAACACAAACACTCGAAATGTACATTTATTCATTTGCATTTAAATATTACAACACAGCAATATAAATTCACATTCTTTCATAAAGATCATTACATTTATATACTACTAATACAAATTTAAAATGTGTATACCACTAATGTACTTAAATATAAAATTATTACACTTCTTACAAACTAATCATAAAATCAATGAAATTTAACATCATGAACTTCATAACAAATTCTGCCCTACAAAGATTATTACACTCGAACCTGTTTTTATGTGATTTTTTTTTGCTGTATAAAAAAGGAAAATGTCCATTAAATTTATATTAGTAAAAAAAATTACAAAATTTTATGCATTTTGCTTATACATGCAAGGCTTCAACTTTGGAACAAATTGGAAGCCATTTTGTTCCAAACATTGCCACTTCTAAAAGAACTTCGACTCCTTTTGGAGTTTTAGTCTTGTATATCTGGTGACCGCGACAAGTATTGTTGCCACAAAAAGGATCACTGATTACATGGTATCACAAAATAAATAAAATGTCAGCTCTCTCTAAACGAGCAGGATGTAGCATCATCAAGCGATAAAAGTAATTTTATGTGGACAAATTCTTAAGGGAAAAAAATCTGTTTTATTGACTACGAAGAATAGTTTTTACGCGCACATCTTAGAATTTTCATATATCTTTATCTAATGTAAGCAAATACTCATAAAACTTTTAAAAATATTCCTGTGGGTAAAATTTTTTCTGCATAGAAAGTCAATTTTTAGCTGCATCGCGAGGTTTTGATTTATGTATTTTCTATTTGTGACTTCCTTAACGTGCTACAAAAAATATATTTGATAGCTACTCTAGAAGTTTCAGAATATTTTTCATGTATTTTCTTTCATGCAGTCTATATCTCCCTACACAAAAACAGGTTTGAGTGGGTTAAAATTTTTTCAAGTGCTAATTGCTAAACCGATCTAATTTCTCTCCCCCCCTTAAATAATTTTTATTTTGTGCTCTTTAAGTCAGAGAGATAAAAAGCTGTATAAACATTTAAAATTTTATTAAAAACTGCGAATTCAGCCAAAAAGATAAAAATTATGAAAATGTTATCTTAAAAAAATTGTACATAAACAATGATAATAAGTTCTTTAGATTCGTTCTTTCTTTCTAAAAGATTTTTTTCTGAAATTTTAAATGATGAATTCTTATTTCTAGATTTTTGAGAAAAAAAATCGATATGAAAACTGAATAATGAATATGAAAAACAGATGAAATTCTTTAACGTTAAAAATAAATAATGTCTAAAAATATAGTAAATGTATAAAAATTTAATGCATATAAATTTGTTTTTTTATTATATCATTTCTATAAGTCAGGGATGGTTCTAGAACCGTAAATATTCGAATCTAAGCCACCATCGATTCTAAGTCAACTCGTTTTTGTAAAAGAATGAGAAATTTTGTAAAAAGGATTTATTGTGATATCTGATATTTACCAAATTTATATATATATAAAATGAGAACTAATACATAAATAATTTATTTATTTTACCAGTATTAAAAACTTTTAAATGCATGCATGAACCTGCGATTGCTCTAATTTATAGTATCATGTGCAACTTCCCTAATCCAATGAATTTTTCCGTATTCGATTTTAAGCCGCACCCGATTTTCAGCAGCATTAACATAGGGTGAAAAGTGTGGCTTATATTCGAATTAATACAGCAAATATTTTGAAAATTTTGTAAGAAATTATACTCTTTTTATTGAAAAATGTATTCTACTTATAATGATATTCCCTTTGTTGATACTAAAGATAGAAATTACAAATCTTAAATTTCAAAATTTAAGTAGTGTAAAAACTTTTTGTACAATATAAATATTTTTCTCATAAAAAATTCCAAGCTTATTTCTACATTTTTTATGCTTATATATTATTGTAATATATTTTAATATTTTATGTGTAACTAGACTATGCAGTAAAATTAATGAGTGTGTACAATTAGTTCAATAATACTGAAGTTTCCGTGAAATTCTTTTCTAACTAAAAAAATTAATTTTTCTTTAATTATATTATGCAGCTGTGAATATTCTTTTCCCCTTTAAATAATCTTCTACTGATTCTGATTTATAATCTGCATAATTATAACAAGACACTCTTAGCATGATAATTAATTTACTATAATTATCTGCGTCTATATATATAGCTATAGAATAACTTCTATCTACATATCAAATGTCTAAAGGGTATTATTTACCTACTTTCTGCGAAATTTACACCAAATTATTATTCATAGTAAGAAGTAAACCTTACTAGGCAGAAAACAGTATAATTCAAAGATACAAGATTTGCTCCCTTTTGAACGCTACACATTCTACTGGAATATCTGATAAAAATCAAACATTAAAATTTTTCTTTTTGCCTTATCATTTTAAATCACTCGGTAAGAAATTTCTTCCTATGATACATTTGAATCAAAGTCTGACAAATATACCTTTCTCTTATTAGTTTGATGCATTTAAAATCGTTTCCCATTAAATTACATTCCAGAAGGCTATTGTAATGAAATATTTGATGACAAAATAAACAAATGAATATGTTTTTCACTTAAGTACTCTTTATATTTCAAACAATTTCCGTCTTCACTGTATAAAAGTTATTTTGTAGAGAAAACTATTACCACTTTTTTTTCACATGAAAGTTTGTGGTTTCCAATTTTTTCTATTACGGAAAGTGTAAACTGAGGGGTTCTTTCAAAAGAACGCATGATCGCAAACCTCTCAAACAAATCATGCTCTCTTCCAACGTTCTCTTTAACTCAATAGTTTTTATGAGTTTCAAAGCATTTTTAATTGAAGACCACTCTGGTAAAGAACGCATGATCGCAAACTCTCTCAAACAAATCATTCTCTCTTCTAACGTTCTCTTTAACTCAATAGTTTTTATGAGTTTCAAAGCATTTTTCATTGAAGACCACTATGGTATATCACGATGCAAAATGAAATCTAATATTTGCAGTACATATTAATTTAAATGTTGTTGGACACCTCTGGTATGAATCTGGAACAATTAAACTTGAGTGTTTTAAACTGTCAGCAGTTACTGAAGATTCTCTGCTTTCATTGTCAGGAGATTTAGAGGATGTCATTAAATACCTGGAATTAAAAAAATGATATTGATATTTTTCAACAAAACAAAGATGTCAGTCTTTACACAATGTAATTCACAAATGTTTAATATTTGAGTTTTGAATACCACGTTAGAATAATAAAAAATATATATATGTACATATTTATATTAATTGTAATTATTTAATAAAAAAATAACTAAAACAAAACTTTTTTTTTGTTGACCTAAGTAGGAATTGATTTAATAATTTCTTTTTTCATATTATTTGGTGAATATTACTCTAATTTAAAGTGATTATGCAAAGTTTTTCATTGCCAACTTAAAATATATATATGGTTCAAAATATGCACAAGATCGTCTTGTTTTAGGCAATACTATACTATGCTCTTGAATTAATTATGAATGGGTTGTTATAAAATGCTGTGTTCCAAAAATAGATAATCTTTCGATTTCAAAAATTGTGTGTAGAAACTTATTTCTTTTTAAAAAAATACGCACTATATATAATTTATCAAGAATTTTAGGGCTGAGTTTAAAATCCTTTTTCATTCTAAATCACACACATTTTTTTTTTATCTTGATACATAACTTTATAATGACCATACTAAAAAATTTCACAAATCTTATATAGCGACCAGCTAATTTTGAAACCGCTGTTAGTAACTCAAAGTGAACTTAATTATAGTACTGATGGATTAAATAGCTATTTTAATGAATACATTTCATTACCTCCGATAAAAAAAGGATTTTATAGTTGTAGAATCAGATTATTACTTTCTTTCAAGAATTATATAGTGTAATACAATGTAACAAGTCAATTTATATAAAAAAGGGAAGATTATAATTGATTTCAAGTGAAGAGATGCCGCTACAGATTTATACATATGTTCGTTTCAAAAAAGTTAAATGGAATTTTTTAAAAATATTTACAGTACAGTAACATATTTTTTAAACAGTTGTCATTTTCAGAATATTTTTTTTAAATGGATATTAAATTCACAAATGGAATGTTTTAAATATCAAGAATGAAAAAGTGTTTTTACGACAAAAAACTGAGACGGCATTTTTTTTAAAAATTGCTTCAAATTTAAATGGGGGGACACTAAAATATCTTCAGTGGGCCACGGGTTATAGAGTATGGCACAAATACCTCATATTTTAAATTTTAGTCAAAGCCGTTGACAGGTTTTAGAGATATTTGGGAGAAGTGAGGGGGTGGGGACATTGTGAAACCATGTACTAGATTATTTTCTACAAATGTTTCTTAATGTTCTTACTTTATAAAGAACGATCATCGAAAGTGAATTCGTATATAATTAAAATATATAAATCAATCTGTATACAGCTCTTCTTTAAGAACTTTCAATTTTTAATCGTAAGCTCCACTCTGAATAGTTCGGATATAATTATATGGAATTTCAAATTTAAAAATTGTATGATTGGAGGTATGCAAATATTTTTTTAAACATATATGCTATGTAAAAAAATTTTTAAAGTCATTTCCTACTTAGATCAACAAAGAAAATTTTTATTTTAACTACTTTTTATTAAATAGTTACAATTAATATAAATATGTATATACATAGGACAGAATCACAACATTAGGTAATAATTAATTTTTATTAATTAGCATTAAAGTATCGTATTGTCAACCAAAACAATCGTGCATATAAAATTATAGTTCAACTGAATGCTTTAAAACGGGTGAAAAAAACCTTTTCAAGTTTTAACACGAGTCGCCAAAAATGATGCCAACGTGGCTGTATTTGTAATTCTTTATTTAGATTTAATCAATTAATTTTTATTAGTTATAATCAAACTGTAGTATTATCATCCAAAACAATCATGCATATAAAATTTCAGCTCAATTGAGCGCTTTAAAATGTATTTTTTTAACGATTGAAAATTCCACCAAAATAAATAAATGGACAAATAAATATATAGAGAGTGTGAGTTAATAGTAGGAATTGAAGAAATCAGCATATCACAGTTCCCATTTTACAACGATAATTAATCATTCATATAATAACTTTGCTGCCAATTTTTAGTTTCTGGATATTTTTAAATTGGAAAGCAGTTATGTATTGATTCGTGTAAATGAAAATTGAGAAATTTACATTATTAAATGTATGGGTCACACAATTCGAGTTTGGAAAACCGTTCATAAAACCTCTAACTATGGTAAGGAAGGTAACATTTTATACGAAATTTAGAATGTTAAGCTGTGTTATAAAGATTAGTAATGAAAAAAAAATCATTGATAATGAAGAGTAGCCAATAAAAATCACTGATAATGAAGAGTGGTCGAGTGGTCACGGAGTGTTGTCCGGTGAGTCGTGAGTTTTAGATCCGGTGCCTCTAAAAGCCCCCGGAGTGAAGAAGTTTTAGGTACGTTAAATCAGCCGTGGCTCAGTTCTTCCATTGGCGTAGTGTAGAAGTATGCAGAGGGAAATGCTAGCTATGTGTCATTCTCGTCACTCGACTGAGGTTCATAGTTAGGTCCGTCACACCAATTATCCGTGGCCGCAGTAACCGAGTGATTTAGGTATCGAATCGTGGGTGGCTTTGTCACGAGTTCAAGCCCAGTACCATTAAACACCCACCGTGTAGAGGCGCGATGCGTTAAATCTGTCGAGAGCTCAAACGTCCTCCCGTTGGTGTGGTAGTTAAGAGATTGGGGTGCCAGCTCAGGTGTCGTCCACGTCACTTGACCATGGTTCAAAATTGCGTGGTCCGTCGCCAAAAGCCCTCGTGTAGCTGAACAGTGCGACGTTAATATTCGCTCACACCAATAACCCTGGCGTTGCTTTAGAATGTGACGTTAATAAAAAATGAACTCAAAATGATAACGAAAAAAAAAGGTTTCAATAAATTAATTTTCTAAATTAATTACTGTTTTTAACAAGCTGTAAGGGTTAATTAAATATTGTTAGGTAAACAAATAGTTTTTTGCTATAATCTTAAAAAAAACCAACGGGATTTATTGTTTTAAATTAATTGAAATTTGATATATATATATATATAATTAAACTTTATGAGAAAATTAACTTTCTAATCAATCCTATAACAGAGTTCTTAAGAAGGAAGTCACGGAAAAGATGAAGCAAAAATCAGAATAACTCTTTTAATTGAACCACATGGTTTCACAGATTCAAAAATAAGTTTTGTGACACAGGATAATACAATAATCTAACAATTTGATTCAAAGGATCAAGACGAAAAAGTGGCAAATATGAAAGGAAGTATTATCTTATATCTAAATCATCATTTTAAGTTCTCTAAATTGGTGTGGTCAGCTATTACCTTTCTGTAGAAAGTAGTACAATTTACAACATCAATATCCCCTATAGACTGCTTCTAAAAACACATATGTTCCAAACCAGAAAAAGCAATTCCTCTAGGCTCTTTCATATGGACATTAACATTTTCGGGACAGGGACGTAGGCATACTGTAGAAAAAGAAATGGTAGAGCAGAATAAATCTATCTTTAAAAAAAAATAAGAATATAGACTGAGATGTTATCATAGAATAATGTTCGCTAGATTGAACTAAAATTGGTACTTGTACGAATGTTTTTGAAAAAGGTGTTTTTCTTTCAAGATTAGGTTGTTAAAGGATTCAGCTTTTTTTATTTCTTTTTAAGATTTAGTATAAATCACAAAGAGTGTACATACTTAAAAAAATCGTACGAAGTTTTTAATTTATTTAATGTATATACTGTTTTCACAGTTTTGAGGTAAGCAAACTATTAAATCAGGTAAATATTTTGTGAGCCTATTTAAAAACATATTGTGTAGTAAAATAAAAAGTTGGAAAAATTCCAGTCTTTACTTTATACGCAAGTGTTTAAAGATCCTCAATTCAGTATATAAAGTATTTTCAAACTTAGACAGTACTCATTTATCTAGTTTTCCTATTAATATATATAAAATCTCAATGAATTGCAAAGATTTGTCTATTTGTACTTGAAGAACACCAATGCGTTAATAAAGTATTTACTTTATTAGTTTAATTTCAATCACAAGGAATTGAGAAATGATTAGAATCTCTCGAGCTTTCAGTACATTTTTTAAATAGCAAAATTTATTGAAAAAAATATTTAAAAATAAATATAAAAAATATTGAAAATATTTTATATAATTTCAAAAGGATTCATATCCATTCAGTATCTCACTATTCAAAAAAGATTATGCAATAAAACAAACAAATAATAATTAGGAAGTAGTTTCTAAACACGTGCATCAAGAAATTTACACATAACAGAACAAAATTCAAAGAAATATACTTACCCATAGAAATTTAATGTAGAACTGATTTTTCATCATCATATAAATGAAAACATCAGATATTTATAGAAATTTACAGATTAAGTATTCTTTACCGGACTACAAAATTATATTTTCACAAATATTTCAGTTTCAAACTTCAAAGTGAATTTTGGGATTGTACAGGTTTAGCACAAAAATGAATAAATATTTAATTAGTAAAAAATCTGTTAGGCTTATACTCTCTCTCTCAATTCTATGCAACGTCTACAATTCACATATCATCAATTGAACTTAGACGTACAATATCTACAATATACAACAGTTTGTAGGAAAGATAGATTAAGTTATGAACTATTTACAATGCATGTATTATAATACATAGAAATGTGAATGAATTCAAGAATGGTTTTGCATGTGAAAATAATGTTGACACCCACATATATATAAATGTGAATGAAAATTAGAGATCAGTTTCAGAAACTGAAAAGGAAAGCTTCTGATTTAATGCATATTTATATATTTTAAGATTACACAGTACCTTACAAATTTTATATTTATAGAATTTTTTTTTTGCATTTTCTTGTGGCTCATATCATTGAGAAGCTTGCCACCAAATTTCAGATGTGCTAACATATTAGTTTTAACGATATTTGAAGCTTTCTGAGCTATGGTTTTGGTTTCGGTTTCATTTTAAAGCATTTTTTCACTCTTAAATTGATTTAAAAATATTTCTGAGCGCGAACAATTCTTTTAATGTGAAATGTTTATTAATTTAAATTTTCATTACTAAAATCATTTCCGCTTGATTATGGTTTGAGTTTTCTTATAGTTCTCATAATTAATTAAGATTGATTTCAAAGCCAATTTTTGTTTTAAAGATAGTTTATGTAACTTCTTTCTTTATCATTAATTTTTTTCTGTTGAGAAAATGCCATGGCCGAAACATTATGTTGCAGTGAGTAGAAATATTTTGAAGAGATGGATTATATATATATATATATTACTGAAAATGATGTATCTAAAAGTCAGTTCTGAGCTGATACTGCAAATACAAGTATTCTGAATTCGAGTATTGGAAATAAGACTGAATATTTCTTTGATGTACCAAATTATTTTATGCTACACATATTTTAGTATTTTAAATAGGTACAACAAGCGCTAAAACTTCCTAAATTGCCCAATTTAAAACTGAAAAAAATTAATTTTATGAACAAACCTGACTATTTTTAACTTAAGTTAGTATCATTTTTATTTTGTTCATAAATGTTTTGTGTTTCAAAACTTTTGTGAAAATATTAGGTTAAGATTAAGCTGAATAATCTGTCTTCGTAACAAATGCTATCGACATAATACAAAAATATATTTTGAATTTAAAAAAACTTATTTTCAGTCATATTTAATTAAAATAGTATTTTAAAGCAGAAAATGCATTGGAAAATAGCATTAAAAACTTAGAGCTTTAAGGGCATTATAAGTTTTTGTTTTATGCCTTTTCAAACTTTAAATACGTAGTTTTCAGACTTACAATTTTGAAGGTATAAAAATGTTTTCTAATCCCTAAGGCTTTTTCCCCGTACATCATAGTGCCTTGTAATTTTTTGTATTTACTCCCAAACGTATGTTCTATAAAAGTTAGTATGGATTTAGAACTGAGATCTCTAGTTATTTTTTTTAAAAAATTCTAAATTTACTACTTAAAAATTTTCTGGTTTTGTCCAGATTTTTTTAGAAAAATAATTAAAAATCAACAAGGGAATATATATATATATATATATATATTCAAATCCTCACTAAATTTTGTTTGTAATAATCTAAAAAACATAAATAACTTAAAATGGCTAAAAAATTTCAAAAATTGAGCATTTTTTAAAAGTTTGAAAAACTTAAAAAATTCTGAATTTCTTAACATTGTAAGACAATGGCTGGTCAAAACGACTTTTTACTTTCATAATCAACTTAATATAATCTGAATATAAAAAACTATTTTTACTGTTACTATCTCCAAACATTTTTTTGAAAAAGTGTACTGTGTAACCTTAAAATAACAGTATTGGATGTTATTGAAACAAATAATAGATAATAAAAATATTTATTATACAATCCCACAAATCATCCATATTGCAAATAAAATTTCAGAATATAATTTTCAAAAGCATATCGCATATTTTAATCTAATCAATTTATTGAATCCGAAGAATGTTTTTCTTTCTGTCATTATTTAAAAGTAATTTAAAAAAAATTTAGAGAAAAAATGCTCCATTTGAATAGCCTTTATTCAAACATTCCTATAAGAGATTATGTGTAAGCATTTACCTTCTAAAACAACTCAACTATACCCATAGTATTCCATTATACGCGTAAAAACATTTTTTCTTGCGAATTCATACTTTGATTTTTTTATGATTACTTTTTAGTTTTCTAGTGCATAAACTATTTTTTAAATATTATGGTTTTCCCTTATATCTTCTATCGATAATTTTCTGCTTCACAAATATGTTCTTAATATTCATTAAAATATTTATTTGCATGCTCTATATGTTTACTTCATGCAAATTTTGATTGAAACATTTTAAAAATATTTCTCATATCCGAAAGTTTTTTATTAGAATAAATAATTATTTAAATAATTATTAGAGTAAATCTTTCACAGATTTGGATTTAATCAATTTAAAATCGTTAGGAAGGTTAAAATAAACTGAGAAACAATATATATTAATAAATTTTACGCAAAACTAGGAGCAATTTTATGAGTTTTTAAAGGAGTTTTCAATTTAAAGTTTCATAAAAATATAGGTTTGACGGAACTCTGTCGTCTTTTTAATGCAACAAAAAATAGCTTCTTAGAATTCTAAGATCTATTTATATTGTCAGAAAACTGTACAAAAGTTCTTCATATTTCTGTTTTGTATAATCATAAAGGTTATATTTTAGCATTAAATATTCTCTTCTAAATTTCTTAAAAATATTGTCATCTCTCTCTTTTATAATTACTTTATATTTAGCTAAATTAAAAAAAATTCTGTGCTTATTATTTTTTTAATTTTATGCTAAATATATTTTTATACTTTATAAGTAACTACTTATAAAATTCTTACATCAACATTCTTAAATATCTCACACTATCAATATACTCTTTAATTTCATAACAGTTAATTTCAACATTTTTATATCAACAAGTCAATCTGTATAAACATGCAGCTGAAGGCGTTATAGCAACATTAAATACCATTTTCTAAATTCAGCTGTGGGTTTATAAAAAATGTTAACCTTCTCAAAACATTCTTAAATAATTCACAAAAACAATTCATTCTTTAAAACTACAAAAGCTATTCGTTTAAAGTTTTACATTAACAAGTCACATAGCTTAGCATTTTACATTGGATCTTGAATTATACACAACAATATACTAATTTGCATATGAAAATTAAAACCTAATTCATAAGCATTTCGAAAATATCTAAAGTAATATATTCCTTTAAACAGCTTTTCCATGGTTTATAATTAACACAATGACAAAGATCTTTTAGCTTCATCATTAAAAGAATCGAGTAAAACTATTTACAGTAATCAACTATGTTTAAGTACTTCTACGGTTGAATAAATTTTGCACCCCCCTCCGAATATCACGAACAAGAAGTCGAATTCTTTTCCTCCAACCCAATCGGGGTTCGTTTACAAATGTGATTCGGGCTCTGGGATGTCTTGTTAAGCATCTCCGTCGTCTTTCTTGAAACGACAGCTCATATTCATTGTGAATGTTTTCCAAGGCGCGCTCTACGTCATCATGACCAGAAGATGCTATGGTGTAAGACCTAGCTCCACGGGAACCGCTTTGTCCTCTAAGGTTCTGGGAAACACGTACTTGAGTACCGGTCAGTAATGGAGATTGCCTTGCAGGTTTCCATTTCAGAAAGGATTTTTGCTGAGGTAGAAAAAAAGGTTCCGACACTTGTTCATTCTGTATAGGATATAGAGATTCATTCTGCAGTTCAGTTTGAATCGGAGGAAGCCCTTCACTTCTCTGTCCTTCCTTTTTTGAAAAAGAAGGTTCAGTGACGCTCCCTTTTGGTGCAGAAGAACACTGAATAGATAGTACGTTTTGCTTAAAAGAAGGAGGTTCAATCCGTAATGAACTACTGAGCGTTTCAGAAAGTTTAATCATTTGTTGGTTCTTTTTCAAACCACTGTCCGATGAAGAACCATCTTCTTGGGCATTCTTATTAATTTTTGGAGTCTTATGCACACATTCAAAGAGTTGTTTTTTAATGATGTAATCGGAACAGAACTCGCTTTTTGCTGAAGACGGCAAGTGAAAATCAGATTGTAGATGCTTGTTTTCAGTTACCAATATTTTTTCCTCGAAAGGTGTTTCTTTGTAGTAATTTGCATCCATAATTTTACTGTTAGACCCCTCATAATCGGAAGTAGAATCACCACTGCTTGAATAGCTATCGTCGTCTTCGCTTGAGTGGTCTTCGTTATCCCTTGAAAAGTGAAACATTTCAAATTTCAAGTATTCTAGGCTTTTTGAGAAAACCGATTTTTGGGCTTCCTCCTTAACAGGAGGGACATAATGATAAAAATTTGGGCAACTAGATGGCCTTGAATAAAACGTTGGATTTACCTTCGAATTGTTTCCATTTTTGTGAAGAAACATCATTTAAAATGAGATTATATAAATCAAAAATAGAATTTCTTAACATACATACACATATATCAATGCTTAAAACGAAAACAAAATGTTCAAAATGAGGAATTTTAAATAATATTCATAAATAAAGTATGTAAGATATTTTAATGATATATTTTCCCAAAAATTATTTTGAAGAAAATGATTACTTTCTTTACATTTGATATCTTCATTCCATTAAGACTTAGAGATACTGAAAACAATTCAATTGCTTTAAATTTTCGTTTGAAAAATAGTCATAAAAAGAATTAATTTAAATAATCTAATCCATATAAACTGATTGTTATACTTTGATGCTTTTCACACGTTTATCAAAAAGTGGTGACATATATAAGTGTATTATATATTTTACTCAAAAATGTTTTCCAAATCAGAATTAATCTTAAAAATTAACCAATATAAATCTCACAAACCTCAAACAACTACATGCAGAAAAATATAAATCCTCAAAATTCACTTGATAAATATTTAAACGGGCATCGAGAAAGTTTAATTCGATATTCGCCCTTTCTGCGCTGAGAACCTATCATTTAACGATAGATATCGCCTACTGATATCACTACTCTTCGGAAGCGATCTGTCAACACGAGAGTGAGAGAGAGAGAGAGAGATCAGACACTTACTGCGCATGTTCTGAATGACGTCAGGAATTTCGCTTCTACAATCAGCACGTCAGAATCTTCCTGCCAAATCTTTTCTCGTTATCCTTGTTGTGCAATACGCTTCATTTTACTTGGGTTAGGTTAAACATTTATTAACAATTGTCTTAATGAGCAGTTCTTGGAATTTTACTGTTGTATATTTTCCTTAATTTTTGTGATGAATAAAGATTTTTCGAACTTTTTTCGAAAAAAGAAAAAAAACTAAAAAAATATTTAAAAAATATTTTAAAAAAACTTACAAATTTAAAGTAATTTAGAGGAGAGAACCAAAGTTTTGGAAGCAATAAAAACAAGATTATAAATAAATTACAAAAAAAATACTATTAAGAGCTTCCTTTTCTCTCACGCAAATGTGAAAGATTTGATTTCATTTTCATTTATGCAATATCCTAAAGCAGGGATGGCAAACCAGTGGCACGCGTGCCATTGATGGCGCGTGACACAATATTTTTGGTACGCCAGTGATCAAAATGGTTTGCAATTTATTTCAAAATTTCAAAGTTCACTATGAAGTATTACGAACAAGCGTGAGTGATCAGCCGTTTAGCGGCGGGGTGCATGCACACTCTCTCGTTCGTTATTGTCTTGCCTTAGTTACGTCGTAGACTACAATTGCTTATGATGCAAAGTTTGTCTACGCATAGTATAGCCAATTTCATTGACACAACTGCATTGTAAAGTTTATCTGTATTTTATTTACGATTTTTAATTGTCTGTTATTTAACATGGCAAAAATAATGAATTGTTCGGCAAAAAAAAAAGGTAGAAGTTTAAGTTGGCAAGATAGTAAGATGAATAGACTCAGCTCTCAAAGAATTTCGAAAATAATGGTGGACCGATTTTCATGAATTTTGTTTAGCGATGAAGCACAATTCTGGTTGAATGGCTTTGTGTCGTCAACAAACAAAACGCCGCATTTGGAGTGAAGCTAATAGTCGTGGTGACTGTTTGGTGCGCTTTATGGGCGTCTTCAAAAACGATGACGGCCACAACGTTTCAATGGTGATCGGTATAGAGCCATGTAATTTTTCATTCCTGAATTGAACAATCATGATGTCTGTTCCAACAAGACGGCGCAACACAGTCGATTTATTGAAAAATAAATTTCACAAATCCAAGATCTGTGTCTATTTTCTGTGAGGCTATGTAAAGTCATTGGTCTATGCGGATAAGCCAGCAAGCAAACGCTTGAATGGAAGACAAATTCGCCGTGTTATTGCCGAAACCGTTTGTCCAGATTGGCACATGACTCATATGCCAGAAATCATATTTAAAATGTAAAGCCACAAGATTATCTTTCTAAATCGAATAATACATCGTTGTTTTAAAGTTCTAATCCTAATATAAGCTATTTGTCATCCAATCTGGAACAGCAGGTCACACTATTGTTACTTTAATTTGAATTACACGTATAACTAAAACATTTATAACTATACAGTTCAAAAGGTATTTTTTTCCATAATAGAGTTTTCTGTTAGTATTTAGTTAAATTATTTCCCACTAATCACAAGTCATAATTATTTGACGGCACGTCCGTACCTCATTAAACACTGCAGCATTAGAAAAAATGGCACGTTGATCCATTAAGGTTCGCTCTCCCCCCCTGTCTTAAAGCAACAGGAGGGCTATTGGTGACGAATTTCGTAATTGTGCGAACCAGGTACAGAGAGGAGAGCGATACCTCAGCTAGTATTCCGTATTCCAAATTGCGACATCGCGCAAACGCGAGGACATGGAGCTTCGACCGAGATTTAACGTTCTTTCTACATGAAGAATCTTGAGTTGCATTGGTATTCGAGCCCAAGACTCCACCACATTGACCAGGAGTTCGTGACCATGGCCATTCGGCTACCACGACCAAGGGAGGGAAATGGTTGACATCCAAGATTTTATTTTGGTCACTTTTGTAATGATATTTGTAGAATTCGGGACATTAAAGAATGTATGTACTTATTTTGGTGTTGTATGTACTTATTTTTAATTCTCTTCAAGTAATTGGGTGAAGTTATATCCTGGTCTCACACAAATGTACTTATATCTTTATTTCCTCCTTTTTTGACACACAAGTGACGAGAAATTTTCATAATTGCAGTTATAAGTTTAAGCTGCATATTTCTCAATTATATCACTCTCTTTTTTTTATTTTGTAGTAAGGAGGCAAATAATGAAGTAAAAAATTATACGGAAAAACAAGTTTTATTTCACAATCGAATCTTAAGAGCAATGAACACATACCTTGAGTCAGTTTGAACTACTCGATATTTTTGTAAGATAAATACAAAACATTATTTAAGGTATCCGACTACATCCGGGACCGTTATTTTGCAAAATTGTATAAATGGATAATATTTATGATACTTAGTGTCACTTAGATTAGAAAATGTGTATAAAATTGTTTTAAGAATAGTATTACAATAAAAAAATTATTTAAGCACAATATTTTGACAAAAAATGAACATAGAATGACCCATTTTCAAAATGTTCTCCTTTTGCGAAAACTGCTTCTATAATAATATTTTGCCTGTATATACCTCAGACCTCTGTACATAGGCTCAACTAGAATTTTGAAATATATAACTTATAAGTGGGTTTATATATCCATCTTTTGCGGCAACAGAGGGGAGAAATTTTAAGAAAAAAACGCCGCGATAATTATTTCAATTGGTTGTAACTCTTAAAATAATGTGAATTTTTTTAAAAAAACAGTCCAGACTCACTGGAGAAGTCTTTATTTTATATAAGATAAATACTATTATCTTAGAAGCATTGTTTTTATAAAAGGAGAGCATTTTGAAGAAAGCTTATTCTAAAGTAATTTTTTGCCAAAATATTGTATTTGAAAATTTTTTTTTTTTGTCAAAATGTCCTTAAAACAATTTTATACATGTATTCTAATCTAAGTGACGTGGCCGCTGTAGCCGAGTGGTATAGGTATCGGATCGTGGCTTGCCTTGTCACGAGTTCGAGCTCAGTACCACTAAAAACCCACCGTGAAGGGAAGCGATGCACGTTAAATCTGTCGAGAGTTGAAACGTTTTCCCGTTGGTGTGGTGTGGTAATTAGGAAAGGGGGGCGTCAGCTCAGGTGTCATCCACGTCACTTGACCATGGTTCAAAATTACGTGGTCCGTCGCCAAAAGCCCTCGTGTAGCTGAACAGTGTGACGTTAATATTCAATCAATCAATCGAATCTAAGTGACACTAAATATCATGAAAATTATCCATTCATGCGCTTTTTTAAAATCACGGTTCCGAACGTAGTCGGATATCCCTTAACAGGATTTTCTCTCTCTGTCTCTATCAGATACAGTTTTGTTATTAATTTACATTTGATATTTTCAATCAATTATATATACCTTTTAGTTAATGAATTTCTCACTTCTTGTCGGATATTTCACTTTTTTTAGAAGATTTAAGCAATTATATAATCGTTTGCTGGCTCATAAAAGAGAAAATGGACAATATAATTTTTAATTTAATAGAATATTATTCTGTAGGGATGCTTGGAGACTTTTGGAGAACGCCAGGGCCCACCCAGAGCTGTCGAGCCATCGAAGAAGAATATTGTTCTACTTAAGTTCTTTTCAATTGATTCTTGGCGAAGATTGATTGAGTATTTTTAAGGTCACGGTACTGTTCAGCTGGTTACGAACCTGTGTCTGGCATTGGCCAGTAGTGGCTTCGAAACATTGAGTCCCTGAAGATATGCCGTGTAGAGAGGCTAAAACAGGTAAAAACTGTCAGGGTCGCTTTTCCGCTTAGGCACGCTAGGCACGTGCCTAGGTCGCCGCAAAAGATTTGAGGACGTAGAAAATTGGAGGATGAAAAAGAAACAAAAGAATTAAAATTATAGCGATTGTTCCACCGCCTAGCGAATCGTGAGAGAAACATTTCTGCCGTCAAGAGAATAAAGACTAAAATGAGATCTACTATGGAAAATGAAAAGCTTAACAGTTTGATGTTGCTATGCACTCAAAAAGATATTGCAATGGAAATTGAATACAATGAAGTTATTAATGATTTTTTTAGAAAAAATCATTCGTTTTTTGAAGAAAAACTTCAATGTACAAATACAATGGCAGTGACTTTCCCGAGAATAAGGATGCCCAAAAGTAAAAGATTAAAAAGCGATAAGCGATGAAAAAGATGATGATTAAAAATATAGTTCATACACAATAATGTTTACTCTATACTGTAAATTCAAATAACATTTTCCGTAATTTAATAAAGACTAATTTACAAAAAGGGTGAGTGGTCCATGATAAGAAAATGAGCAAAGTGTCCAAACCATACCAGTTTGATGTTTCCTTACGATTGTCAGTCCATAACATGGCTGGTCCATAATATTGATATATATATATATATATATAATATATTTTTATAAAATATGTCATTTTTTGAAGAAAAGACAGAATCAGATTAAAAGTTAGAAAAAGGGACTGTCTTTATTCAACCAATTCTACATCTGTTCTGACTGAGAGCAGGGAGGAAAAAAGCACGCCATGGTGGTGGTTTAAAAAGTAGATAACACTTGAAAAATAGAGTATCGCTGCTTTGAAGAGTTCATGCAAGTTAATGTATACTCTATACTATTAAATCTAACGATCTGGAATTTCATTAATTTACTGGCCATATGTTTAGAAATAAATGGGTGATTGGTTTGATACTTGAATATGAAACGGAGGAGAAAGATGAGTCAAGTGCAGGGAATTTAATTATCCTTACATATATATATATATACCATTGTATCCATAATATATATATAATGGAAGGACTATTCAAACACCAAAAAACAAAGAAAGGGAAAAGAGTAAGAAAGTTAAGGAAAACTCCCTCCCAATATAAAACAGGAAAAGT
The DNA here is from genome assembly GCA_019973935.1 of Trichonephila clavipes. Taxonomy (NCBI): domain Eukaryota; kingdom Metazoa; phylum Arthropoda; class Arachnida; order Araneae; family Nephilidae; genus Trichonephila; species Trichonephila clavipes. The sequence continues at coordinate 363,417 of BMAU01020436.1, forward strand.
AAGAACTGAAGGAGGAAGAGGGTGCTTTGGAAACGGGAGGGGGTGAGGCGCAGCTATTGAAGTGCCTAGGGCGCCGGAGAGGTTACAAACGTCCCTGAAATCTGTAGAGACAAAGTCCTCAAGGAGGTGTGGCGTTTAAGATTTGAGAGAGGATGCCAGCTCAGGTGTCGACTTTGTCACCTTACTGAGGTTCAAAATTAATAGGTCCGCCGCCATTAACACTCCCTTTGCATTAGAGTGGGACTTTAGTAAGGAATCAAATCCGTGAAAAAAGGCTTTTAGTAAATTAATGTTAGTTTATTAATTTCCAGGAATAATTTGCTGCTGAAGAAACTAAGAGAAAAATTATTGAAATATTAATTGTTAAATCAATAGTATTTGTCTATAGTAGAGGTTCCCAAACCGTTTTGTCTCATAGACCCCTTGCCATGTTTTTCAGTTTTTTGGTAGACCCCCTACTTACCTAATATTGCATTTTTGTGGCAGATTGTATGTGACAAATTGAGAAACTAGGAAAATTCGAGAAGTCTAATAATATACTCCTTAGCTTAATTCTGGCAGAAGAAACGCTGAAATGAGGTCCTTGTTTTAATAAACTTTATGCTGTCGCCTTGTAGCTGCAAATTATTTTCACTAAATTTAGTAAATAAATCTGTTAAATAGGTAAATCTGGTTTCTACTTGATTAAATTTTCTTTTAAAATTGAAATTATAATATAGTTTAAAAATAGTCGCTATCGCGTAGACCCCCATTTACACCTCATGGATCTCCAAAGTATTTTTTCGCTTACATGGACTTCTAGTAGGTCGATATAAACCTCTAAGGATCGATAAAGACCACTTTGAGAATCACTGGTCTATAGCCTTAAAAATGCGCGATTTAATATATCTATTTCGTTTGATTTTATTTACTTTATGAGACTTCATGTTTCAAAATTATTAAAAAGAATGAATCACATTATTAATCACAAAAGTATTATTCAATACAAGACAAAAATGTGCGGGGAAGGAGTATTTCTGATTAAGCATTTCAAATCAAAATCGCGATAAGAGTGGCCGGAGCAGCCGGACAGTGTGAACACCTGAATGGTATTGTTTTTATCGATGGGGTTGTGCTTTTGTGCTACTGAAAAGACGCCGTGTAGAGTGAGTGAATATTAACGTCACCACATTCGTACCCATTTGGAGACGGACGTTGTCATTTTGAACCATGGTCAAGTGACGAGTACGACACCTGAGCTAGCACCACGCTCTCTTCTAAATACCACACCAAACCATTGAGTGAATTAGGGAATATTAACGTCGCATTGTTCAGCTACACGAGGGCCTTTGGTGACGGACCACGTAATTTTGAACCATAGTCAAGTGACATGGACGACACCTGAGCTGGTACCCCAATCTCCTAACTACCACACCACACCAACGGGAGGAAGTTTCAGCTCTCGACAGATTTAACGTACATCGCTGCCCTACACGGTGGAACTTTAGTGGTACTGGGCTCGAACTCAGACATGCCTGCCACGATCCGATACCTTGACCAGGGGGCCACCACGGCCCCAGATGTACATTAGGTTGTGCCACCAACATAAGGACGGTATGTTATACATCAGAAGGCCAGAAAACCAAAAGCTATTAACGTCACATTCTTATTCAGGCTGTTAGCAACAGATCTGGATATTTGAAGTACGAGTGAGTGAGTTTTAAAGTGCACTGTTTAGCTACACAAGGGTTTTTGGCGACGGACCACGTAATTTTGAACCATGATCAAGTGACGAGAGAAGTCACCTGAGCTGGCACCTGCCTTTCCTAACTACCACACCAACGGGAGGACATTTCAGCTTTCGACAGATTTAACGTGCATCGCTGCCCTACACGGCGGGTCTTTAGTGGTACTGGTCTCGAACTCATGACGTGCCTGCCGCGATCCGATACCTTGACCACTGGGCTACTGCAACCTCATTATTTCAACCACTATCAAGTGACAACAAGACATCTTAACTGGCACTTCTTTCTCCAAACTTCCACGTGAATTTTTTAGCTTCGTCGGATGTAACATACATCATCCTTTCTATACAGTAGGTGTGTAGTGGGACTAGTACTCGAGCCTCGTGGCTGGATAGGTATAACCCTGTGAGGACCATGACCAGTCGGTAAAGCTATATGATTTCGAATAATCTCTACCCCTCCTATCAGTTTATCGCTTTGGTAGAAAATCACACTGTATATACACTCTGTAAACAAAGTAGAATGCTTAAATTTTGTGCAAATCTGTTACTAAATTGCATTCAATTGGATTAATATAATTAAAGCGGATTATAATAGTAGTTCCCCGTGACAAATATGAAAACTTGCCCTATGAATCACACTTTCGTTTTCAAAAAATATGTAATACTTATTCATTGGAAGGAAGCGATGTAAAAAACAAGTAAGACGTATATGCAGATTTGGTTTGTAGTAATTATCCACAACCCGTGATATAAAATAAGTTGAGGTAGTTTCATTATTTTACTTCGTAATCTATTTAGAAATAATATTTTCTGCATCATGAAACATATTTCCCACTTTTTCTCCATCCGTTCAAGGACGTCTTTTTGAGTTCCTGTGCTCCTATTCAAAAGTAGGCCCTTACACAAATGTAGATACCACCTATGATTCTTTAAAGTAGACAGTACTTAGCATACGTTGCCAAATACTCTTATAAACAATAACACGAAACAAATAAATGTATATGACATACAATCGCACAAACCGATTCGACCGATTGCCGCCTTTTGACTGCATGAGTCATGATGGTGTGTGGTGTAGGCCTATGCCTGAACCTGGACGACAATTATCCTATGTAGCCAGTTGACATGTCGTACGAAATTCCTAGTTTTTCGGATACAACCGGAATTCACATTTGATCATTTAATGTACTCGAATTATAATCTTATTAATGTCGAGTCAAGAACGAAACGAGGCCCTTATTATGGCCGAGACCCTGGTCCCAGCCCTAGTTGACCCATGTCTTAAGACGTCCCTGCATCCATTGCATCATTTTAATCACATGTATCGACGATCAAATATATCCTCAAAATAGGTTAAGAATGAGACCCTGGTCCCAGCCCTAGTTGGTCCATGTCTTAAGACGTCCCTGCATCCATTGCCTCATTTTGATCACATTTATCGACGATCAAATATATCCTCAAAATAGGTTAAGAATGAGACCCTGGTCCCAGCCCTAGTTGGCCCATGTCTTAAGACGTCCCTGCATCCATTGCATCATTTTGATCACATGTATCGACGATCAAATATATCCTCAAAATAGGTTAAGAATGAGACCCTGGTCCCAGCCCTAATTGGTCCATGTCTTAAGACGTCCCTGCATCCATTGCCTCATTTTGATCACATTTATCGACGATCAAATATATCCTCAAAATAGGTTAAGAATGAGACCCTGGTCCCAGCCCTAGTTGGCCCATGTCTTAAGACGTCCCTGCATCCATTGCCTCATTTTGATCACATTTATCGACGATCAAATATATCCTCAAAATAGGTTAAGAATGAGACCCTGGTCCCAGCCCTAGTTGGCCCATGTCTTAAGACGTCCCTGCATCCATTGCATCATTTTGATCACATGTATCGACGATCAAATATATCCTCAAAATAGGTTAAGAATGAGACCCTGGTCCCAGCCCCAGTTGGCCCATGTCTTAAGACGTCCCTACATTCGTTGCATCCTTTTGATCACATGTATCGACGATCAAATATATCCTCAAAATTGTTTATTCATGAGCTTCACACAAAGCTTTATTGTGTGAGTAGTAATTACTATTTTCTTACTCATAACAAATTTCTCAGACAGTTAACATGTACCATAGTTTGAGAAAAATCGGTGCATTAAATTTTAATCACTGTTGATAGAACCGTAAACATTAAGTATATCACCCTATTTTTCCTAGGTGTTCACCCTAATTTTCAAGTACCGACAAGTTTTCGAATTCAATAATTAAGTTACGCCGCTTCCATTCACAAAGGAGCGAGGACAGTATTCTGAGATTTCACTGAATAGAAGTCAGGAAATCAGATTGTGCGAAGAGCGGGAATCAGGGTTTGCGTGAGCTCCCCTTTCCTTAACCTTTCCTCGGACAATTAACCCCTCGTTTGTCTTATTCTGAATGATGGTATCCTCGTTGTTAAGTCTTTAAAAGGCATCTGCTCTATTTAAAGAATTACGCTTCATTCGGTATGTAAATTAGCCATAATGTCAAGCGGCTGGTTGTGGGCTCCTTTCATAAATGCCTCCTTTTCATTGCATACAAATATGGATTATTTATTTGTTAAGAGGAAATTTCTACCACCTTCATGTAATCGCCTTTACATAGATAAACGGTGGATTTTATTGGAGCAGTTGCCCTAGTCATCCATGCTGCCTCAAATAGCCGTTAATCTAAACTAAATTTTGTAAATGCGAGAAAGGGACGTGAAATTAATTGATTATGGAAGTCCCACTTGGTCATGCTACGTTAAACCTCCGTTTATGTATTGGTAACTAAGTCTGCAAAATAAATATTTGTAAAATGTACATCTCTGAGCTAATCTTAAGGGGAAAGATAAAGGACAAAAGGGGACGAAATTAGGAAAAAATCTCAGGAGTGCTTCTCCCATGTTTAATGAAAATAGTTACCTGTATGAGACAGGAAAACTCACTCCAGTACAGTGGCGCACACAAGGGGAGGGTCCTGGAAATCCGGAACCCCCCCAAAGCCCTTGATTTTTTCCCAGTTGATTATAATTCTAAGTATACAGTACTAATTAAATTAAAATTTAATTAAATATTTCGTATTAATGAGATTCATTTTATTAATTAATGCTAATTATTTATTCACTAATTAGTTTTTTACTGTGTTTCGTTCTGGAAAATGACAAAATTAAAAGGAGCTTGATACAAGAATGGTGAACTTTTGACCCCGGACCCTCCTCCTTGAAAAATTCATGTGTGCACTACTGCTCCAGTATCTTAGGATCGTAAATCTCGTACTTATTTAAAGAATGTAAGTTTCTGAGAGGTAAGAGTTAGTAAAGGAGAAAAACAAAATAAGTACTATTGCAGTATATAATGAAAAAGTAAGTGTGTATTGGCTTAACAACTTTTAGGGGGTGTTAAATTTCCATTTTCTTGCGAAAAAGGCAAAATAAAATAAGTTTACGACCCTAACACACAGCGGTTTTTTTAGTTCCTGCTATTAGTTCGCTCTCTCTCTATATATAGTTCAAATTTTCAATCGTTAATAAAATACTTTTTATTCATCCGTTCAAGTTCAAATACATTTTTTAAAACTTGTAGTGGATGACATTTGATGTTTATACAGTTTTTTTCAAATACTAATTCAAAAGTTAAATTAAAAAAATGAATAAATTGTAACAAACAGAAATAATAGTCCAACAGCGTGTATATAAAGGAAAATCATTCGTTGTGTCCCTGTAGCGCAATGAATAGTGTGTGCGTTGGACTTCTAATCCAAAGGTCGTGAGTTCGAATCCCACCTTGGGTGGTCTAATTTCTGAGAGCGTGTCTTCTTTTTTCTATACTATTTTATTAGAATAATTAAATTTAATTAATGAATAAATAGTAACAAAAACAAAAAAAAAATAGTCGAACACTCTATATAGAAAGAAAAATGGAAGATTGTAAGGAAAATCGCTATCTCTTGTGACACTTAATACAGTGATTCTGTCTCATATATATACACATATTTATATTAATTGTAACTATTTAATAAAAAGTAACTAAAATAAAAATTTCTTTGTTGTCCTAAGTAGAAATTGACTTAATTTTTTTTTATATATTACTTGTTATACTTAACTTTAGAATCGCAAGATATTTTCTTCACACATTTGTGAAACTAAAAATTAAAGATTTTAAATTTATGCTTTTCGTGTTCATATTTTCTATTTCAATTCTTTTCTTTCCCTTGTTCATGATTTTAATTTCAATAACATTTATTTTAATGAAAAGTTGGAGAGTTAAATTTATTGAACTTATTGCGTTTTGTCCTCTTAATTATTTCATTCCTTGAAAGCATTTGTCAAGTGAGTGAGTAAGTGAATATTAACGTCGCACTGTGTTCAGCTACACGAGGGCTTTTGGCGACGAACCACGTAATTTTGTACCATGGTCAAGTGACGTGGATGACTCCTGAGCTGGCACCACCTGCCTTAACTACCACACCACGCCAATGGGAAGAGCATTTGTTAAAGTACCTCTCTGAAGCCACATTGTGACCTTTGGCACAGACCTTTGAATAGTCAGAGTAGTGAAAAATTTGGCTCGAAATAGGGAACCATTTTCAAGTGGCGAAGAAGACACCTTAGATAGCACCCCACTATCCAAGCTTCTACACCAGGGGTGTCAAACTCGTCATCCGCGGGCAGTATGCACCCACAATGATTATTTTTGTGGCCTGTTCAGTATATTAGCCCACAATAATAGGCAATAAATTATCAAAGTTTTTCCCGAAATAGGAAAGATAATGGCAGAGAAGAGATGTGTCAAGAGAGAGCGTCAAGACGTAAACCTTAAATTTCCTTGCCCTTTTATGTATATATATATATATATATATATACAAGCTGGATGGGGCCCGGCGTTGCACGGGCTTCTGTACAGCTTTATGCCTTGGAAGATTCCCCAATCCCTTTCAATGTCAGCACACACTTCTGTGATTTCTATATTAATGTCATTAAAATTCTCTTTTTCGAAGTTTCTTCCACATCTCTGTCCTGTCGGGCGGGTCTGTTTTCTCGCAACTTTGCTCGGCGTTGCAAGGGCTTTTTCCTTGGGTACAATTTTATCCCCATGGAAGTTTTCCCTTTCTCTCTGGACACCAGTATTTCTCTGTGTGTGTGTTACTGAGCGATGTGTTGATTTATATTTTTTTGCCATTTAAATGTCCTTTTCAGAAATTTCTTCCACTTCTCTTTGTCAGACAGATTTCTTTTCCCTCCGCTCAGCCAAGCGTTGTATGAACTTTTTTTAAGTATAAAACCCCTTTTTTCATCGAGGGGGATAAGGTCTTTTTTTTTCAAATTTCTATTTTCGATTAAAAATTTACGAAGCTAATCTAGTTTTGTTCTCAAGAAAAAAGACAATGTACGAATTTATTATTAAGTAAATAATTTAGTAATAAATAATAAAACGCAATTTAAGTTTAATACTTTAAAAAATTATTAATTTATATCAATTTTCGTTAAATAATGAATCAAAAATGTCTACCGTTAGCTATGAAACGACTGTTTTTACCTGGATGTTTGATTTTTGGATTATGTAACTTGTATGGAACTGTGAAAAAAAGAACTATGGTGGGGGGAAGTCTAAAAATGTGTTTACATTCCTTGTATAAAAAAAGATTTAAAAGGAAATAGTACCATATAATAAAAGCAGGGCAGCATTTTTCTATATATTTTAAGGCTTTCCAGTAAATTATTTCTCTAAACAAAAACTATTGGTTGCGATGTATTATTAAGAACTTAGATGGTATTAATTATTTTATACATGAAACACAATGTATACTTTCTTAAAATTCGAACTAATAAATTAGATTTGGAAAACTACTGAACAGTTCATTATTTACAATCATTATAAAAGAAAAATCATTGAAAAAAACATCTTTATCTGACAGAAAATTTCTTATCTGCTTTCGTACGTTGTTATCTGCTGCTTCTTTTGTTTTTCTGCACATAATTAAGAATTACTGGCATTTGGCGATTTCACCATTTTTTTTCGTTGTATTTTTACGGCTCCCCGACGGACATTTTATGTATAAAAAAAGCAGAATTTTTTTTAATTAAAAAGTTCCAAAAAAGTTTTGAAGTTTTACAATATTTTGTTTCAAATTAACTTGGCAGCGTTGGAAAAGGTTAAAAAAATGTACCAATCTGCTTGAAAAATAGTTTTATCTTTTTTTAGTGATTTAAATTAGAAATATTTAAAAAATTGAAGATATTGAGATTTTAAAAAAACATATTTCAAGTTAATCACATGTTAAAAGTTTTTTTTTAAACAAAGTTAATTAATACAGTCAATAGAGCAACGTTATGAAATTCCATTTTGGCTGAAAACTGATTTTCGACGCCAACTTTTGTCATTGTTGTAACAATAACAGTGTAACAACAATGCAGACAAATCAAAGATGGCGCCAAAAACTGGTTATTAAAACTGGTTTTAATTAATATCTTTTTAACTAATTGCCATATCGGACCGAATTGTGAATATAAACCATTCTTGAATCCACTTGAACCCCACAAAAAATGTCATCAAAATCGCTCCAGCCGTTTAGAAGGAGTTTAGTCACATACACGCGCACAGGAGAATTATATATATAAAGATTATTGGAAAAGATATTAATTAAAAACGCTAAAAGGCATGATTCCTCTGCATTTTTGTCACAATAAAGACCCGCTTTGTCCAGTTTGGCTGAAAATCGATTCTCGAGGCCAATTTACGTCATTTTTATAAAATAACGTTGTTATACAACAATGCAGGTGAATGTTGAGTTGTATGTTTTGAATGTTTTTAATTAATATCTTTTTAACTAATTGTGATATCGGTCCGAATTGCGATTCTAAACTATATTCGAATCCACTTGAACCCACTCAAAAAATTTCATCGAAATCGGTCCACCCGCTTAGGAGGAGCTTAGTCACATACACACGCACAGAAGATTTTTATATATAAAGATATATGTTTATTATAATGCATTGTTCAAAATAAACCTACGTTTCTATAAAGATTGAGAAATTTTTTTTGCGGCCCACCTAAATTTAAACCTTGTTTGTTTGGCCCAAGTTAGCTTAAGAGTTTGACACCCCTGTGTTCTACTCCATGAGGTGACAGATTGAACGTGCGTCATCCCCTCTGCAAGGCGGGTCTTCAGTGGTACTAGAGCTCGAACTCGGTCACGAGTTTGCGATCAGGACCACTCGCATACAGCGGCCCCTCTCTCTTTCTTTAAGGTGCCTAAATAGTTTCGGGAGCATTTTTTTTCAAATAATGCTGAAAGTTCATTTTTAAACTCATTTTTTGTTTGATTATAACTGAAAACTTGTAAAAATTACAAAAAAAAAAAATTTAAATATTTTTTTGTAAGAAAATGGACAATTTTAGGTTAAAATTAGGCATTTTTTGCACATAGCGGCAAACACTGTAAAATAAATTCTAATGCATAAGAAAAAAAAACTCTTTGAATTTTATTCAGAAAGCGTTCACCTGTGTTTTGCTCTATCATCTTTGAATAATTTCAATTTATCACAAAATTAGGGGTCAACAAGCGCACTAAAGGAAAAATTTTCAAACATTTTGCATTTATCACAAAGAAAAACAATCATAAAATGGTAAATATATAGTTTTTTTTCTTATTCTCTAGTGCACATTATGCATACTACACTGGTGTGCAAAAATTAAGGACGAGACGGTTTTTTCAATATAACTTTGTACAAAAACTTTCCAAATCAACACATTTAATACCGTCAGATCCCCAATACGTAAGGACATGTGTAATATGTAAGCACACTTACTAAAAAGAGAAATCAGAGGGATAAAAAGAAGCTTGATTGAAAAAAAAGCATGGCGCGCAATGCGACTGAAGGCCGAAACATCCCTGTGATGGGTGTCCAGCAAGAAACATCCGGTCTTTAGTAAGGGATATGATCCCTGACTGCTAGGCCGGTTTCACAGCGTCTGCCCATGCTCAGAATGAGGGTGTCAATCAGTTGTTGAGGCATTGCTGCCCATTAGTCTTGCAGCGCCAATCAAAAGTTCCCGAACCGTTACTGGTGGTAGGTACGAGCTGCCAAGCGTCTGCCTGAAAATCCCATACATGCTCGATGGGATTGAGATCCGGAGATCGTGCCGGCCAATCCATACGTTCAATATCCTCACTCTCTCTAAGAGCTGTTCGGCAGCTACTGTGTGATGACATGGTGCATTGTCGTCCATGAAAGGAACTGCAGACCCATAGCGCCTCTAAAAGACGCACATATGGAAAGAAGAATCTCGTTACAATAACGGGTCCCGTTGACTGAACCTGCGTCGAAGATGTGAATGTCTGTACGACTACCAAGCATGATGCCTCCCAAACGAGAACACCGCGACCTCTATACCTGTCCCTTTCAATGATGTTCGAGGGATGATTGCGGCTTCCGCGCTCTCTCCAGATGAGTATGCGATGAGAATCGCTACTCAAGACAATGTACTGGTCATCTGTGGGTGTGGTTCCTCGTGGACGACCACTACTGAACCCCCGGATAGCTGTTCCTGTAGTTTGAAATTGTCTCCAAAGTCGTGAAACGATGCTGTGAGCAATTCCGAACTCTGCAGCATTTGTCACACTGCGGCCTTCCTCCAACTTCCCAATGATTCGATCTCGGGTAAAAGCATCCGGATGTCGTCTAACAGATTGATTATTCGCCATTTCTCGCTGAGGCAGCAACTCGGTGTGATTTTAACTGCTATAAGGCGTGCAATCTCTGCCGAAATACTGATCTTACACCGACAACATGCTTTATACTACTCAGACACTCCCCCATTACGTCTACCAGCATATCTGCGCATGTGCTACCGTACATCACCTTACTTAATCTCCTGATTGGTCTTTCTGTCCCTCTGCCTCTTCGTTCAGCTGATATGCTAATTTTCGACTTCGTCCCTTAATTTTTTGCACACCAGTGTATAATAACAAACAATGATGCAACAGTTCATGCAATTATCTCAAGGACTTCGTGAGATATCATGTTTGCCATGCAAAAAAAAAGGACAAATCTGTTTCGGAGAAAAACGTATTTAAAGATTTAAAATCTAAATCTTAAAAAATTATGCGTCTAAAACAACCTAAAACCTCTTTATATCAAAAGAATAAACCTTTTATAAGCTCATATCAGTATTACATATGTGTTTCAAATTATTTTTCTTTAATTTTGTTACCAATTTTACAGAGCCAAAAAAGGTTTTCTTAACGTTTAAATGCATAGTTTTTTTTAATATAAAAATTAGAAATATAAAACGCACACAAGAAAAACTTTATTACCTTAAAAAAATATTTTTATATGGAAAAACAGGTATATATTTTCACTAAGTATCTTAGAGCTTAAGAAATATGTAATGTAAAATATATTAATGTGTGTTATTTTGTCAGTAAATATTCCCAAAATTTTCTTTTAAAAAATATTGCTTATCACAAAGGTTATAAAAAATTATAATGAAAAGCATATAAAGAACAGTTTTTAAAACCTCCATATAAATACACTTTGACTTTTTTTTATCCTTAGTAATTTGGTTTTCTATGCAGCTTTTTTTTCCGCGAAAATTTTCTATATTATAAGGGGTGTCCCACAGAAGTTAAAAAACGTTCCAGATCAAATTTTACAAATCCATGTACAAGATCTTAGGAAGGGAAGTATTAGCATTTCTATATATAATTATATATATATATATATATATAGAGTATATATATATATATATATAATTATACACTCTGTCGCATAAAAAATATATGCGCCCAGAAGAGAATTGTGAGCTACATTCACGAAATTTGGTATGCATGTAGTGTATAAGTGAAAATAAACAAATGATTAAAAATTCAGAACAAAATATCATTTTATTAAGCAGGCTACAGCTTGCAAAATGTTAAAAATCAGTAAGTAAGTAAAGCCACCTCTCTGGCAGCTATGCAAGCCGAGAAATTCTGCGTGGCATCGATTCAATTAGGATCAACTTATGACCCCCTGTGGGAAGATCCTGCCATAGTCTTCGCATCTGCGCAGTTACTCCTCCCGTATCTCCGGACGGCTGCAGTTGCTCTCTCCCAGCGCGTCCAGACATGCTCTATTGGCGAAAGATCTGGTGACCTGGCAGGCCATGGTAGGACGTCATATCCTTGAAGGCGGTATTGTTGGGAGAGTCGCGCAGTGAGCGTGGACGAGCATTATCCTGTTGATAAATGGCGCCTGGGCGACTTGATGTTAGCGCGGGTAGCACAATCGGCGTTAAAAATATCGTCCACGTATCTGAGAGCTGTCAAAGTGCCTTGAAGGACCACTACAAAGATGATCGTGTGTCCCCAGAAATTGCTCCCCACACTGTCACACCTGTGTGCCAAATTGCTGTATGCCGTCTCTGACAATAAATGCCGGATCGGACCGCTGGCCGGTGCGCCTCCAGACACGTGTGGTGAAATATCAGCACCTCGAGACCCGGAATCGGGATTCATCACTGAAGATGACACGTCTCCAGCCCACACTCAAGTTGTCCGAGGTCGGCAAAAACCAGTCGTCAATGCTCTGCGATGTGGGGTCATGCGTCTTAGCGACGCCGGCTCTCGCCAACCGTCGAAGTCGCTCCTTGTTTGTTTCTCTTGATGGCACTGGATGTCTGAAGGTAAGTGGCGTTGAATCGATGTGCAAGGCGACGTTGTTGGTGCCGGCGGCCACTTCTGATTGCACGATCTCGCGATCATTTGTGTTCCTGGGACGTCCTGACCCCTCCGCGATTGTACACTCTACCTTTCTGTGATCCACTGCTGCCAACACCGTGAGCAACTACCATATCGTCCGACCGAGGTGGCGGCCGATACGCCTATTCGACCAAATTCGCTTCTGAGGCCTATTATACGGCTCCCTATCAAAGTCCGTCAGCTGCTCGTACTGCCGCCGGTTACGTCTTAAGAGGCATCCTAATATGCCCCAATATCGTCTATCAAAGTCATCAGATTCGTTTGGATAGCCGTACGGCGCTCGTACTCATGCTTTTAAACTCTCCCAGTTGCGCAACTAATATGCGCATAGCACACTTAGCCTTGTCTCATTGGCTTCGAAATTTTAATCATTTGCATATCTCTTACCAGACTACATTCTTGCCGAGTTTCGTGATTGTAGCTTGATTTCTTCTGGGTGCATATATTTTTTGCGACAGA